>VZTG01006671.1:482648-511777 GCA_013397845.1 Melanocharis versteri | reverse complement strand
TTTTTTAAAGAAAAGCTCTCTGATCAACCAGGCCCGTGGTGAAGCAGCACTTGTCGTTCCTTGGTTGGGAGAAACTTTGTGCCATGTGCAGATAAAAATGTGATCGTTAACCCTCATTCCTCCACCAAACACCTCACCAGTCCTGCAAACAGCACTCCAATTCCAAAAAGGAAGGAAAATATCAATGCAAAATTTATTGGTCACCAGGCAGCATATTGTGGCTGGAATTTTCCAGCGAGCTCAGTGTCTTCAGCAGTGGCCAAACTTTTGAAAGAAGCTCTTCATAGTCCAAAATAAATGTCTACGTTTTCAGAAGACAGGCAGTGATTAGGCACTGTCTGGGAAGAGATTCCTTTTTTTTTTAATCACTTCCAAGTTTTATTTTTGCACATGGATTTTGTCCTCGGGTCTGGCTGATCTGGAAGAGGCACGTGGTGCTCTGTGTCTCAGAAGGGTCAGCCAAGCACGGGCGCTGCTGTGAGCTGGACGCACTGCTTCAGTGGCACTGGAAATTTGGAAATCGCTGCCCCTGGAAGCAGCTTCGGAATGGCCTGGCCATATCCCCCACGTCTGGGCCAGTCCAAGAGTGATGCAGAGTTGGTGTAACCTCAAATCAGGAAGACTCATCAGCTTTGTGTTCTGGAGCGTAAGAGAGAAGCCTGGCAAATGCTCCTCCCCCTGAAAAGCACACACAGATCAGATTGTGTTGCCTACTGCAATGCAAGAGAAATGAGGAATCAAAGACACTGGAGACTTTTATTGTTCTTTTTTAAGCCCTCTCCCAGCAAATACGGTGCCCATATTTTACAAGGCTACGACACAATAATCTGCCACCACCACTTTAACGACCAAGCAGTGGCAGAGTTGATCTATAAACCGATGTTGCCATTTAATGTGGTTTCCAGTGAACTGTAAAATTTATAGCTGTAACTAACACCCCCCCCGCCCCTCTCTCTTTTATGTTCTCCTCAAAAAACAAGCTGTTCCACAGCTCCAAAAGGCAACACGCAGAAAATCAATGTGTAACCTGAAGTGAGCTAATTAGGATCATATTCACATACTGTGGATCTGCGGCCTTCTGGTCAATTAAGCGAAGATTAATGTCTGACACTGGGTGGATGAATACCACCAAAAGGCAGGCACAGAAATACTCAGATACACTGTTGTTGCACAACCTGAATGGTGGCAAAGCTGCTGTGCAGAGCAGAGACCCTCTGCGAGGTTTCTTCCATGTTTTTCCCACTGTTTTCCATGCAAACTTCTCAGCCTCACCACTATTTCTATCCCAGCATGGTGCCACTGGCACCCCTTCTTTGGCATGGGTGTCCTTCCCCTCAGCCATGCTGATAAGCACAGCTGTAAGGTGAATTCCACCTCTGCTCAGCTCTCCTGGCCCTTCTCCCATCCACTTTGTAGTGACTGATGAGATTTAAATGGGCTTCACATCAAGTCCACCACGTGGGGAGAACCTGGTCCCAAACGAACGTAATGTTGGAAAATCTTCTTGGGCGCTCACAAGAGCACGGACTGATTTAAACTCACTGTTGTGAAGGCTTGGAATAAAAACTGAGGGCCTGATCCCAAAGCCCATTAGCCTTTGGAAAGGCTCCCTATGATGTCAGTGGATTTTGGAATAGGCTTTTGATGCTTTCTGGTAAGGGCTGATGGAAAAAAATCTCCAAGCTTAATTGGAGTGGGGGGGAACTGGTTAGGAAAATGTTTTTAGGTGAACACCTCTGTTGTGGGGATGCATGTCTTTGCTTGAGATCCACTTATGCTTTCTGCAGAAAACTCACACTTACTGATGCTGGCTGTTTGTTTAGAAAGTGTAATTTTTTCAGTGGGGGATGGATTAACTTCCTGGCCTCACATAAGATCACATTTAATATTTTAATCTCCTCAGCAACTTCCTGATGGGAAGGAGGATCAATTTCAAGGCTTTTATCTGGACAGTGAATCAAAACTTTGGCTTTCACTTTGTAGGTTGATGAGAGAAGTCTGGGGTCCTGAACCCCATGGCTGCAAGAGTTTTTTAATCACGGATTTGCCTTAAGGTGGCTTTATCTGGAGCTAGAGCCTGAGAGGAAATTTGAGGTAAGGCTGCTTCACGACGGTTTTGTTAAGCTTGTGTTGGTAGTGCCATGTTTTTTATTTAAGGACAGAGCAACACAAAAGCAGAGGGCCAGATTCTGATGTCATTTTTGCTAGGAAAACCAGGCATAAGTGAATGGGTAATAAACCTGCTGCTGGGGAACCACAGCACGGTGCTGTGTAATTATGGTCAGGCCCATAAAAACTGGTGGAGGTGCGAATGGAAGAGAGCTGCTATCTTAGGGAAAAAGAAATTAGGAACTCTAATAGTAGGGAAAAAAAGGAGGGATAACGAGCAAGGATCTAAATCCCTGGTTAGGGATGTTCAGAAGTGTTAGATTATTGTTTTTTCCCCTTTAACTTAATGCCTAAGTTCACCAGTGGGGCTGTCCACTGGAATTCTCCCTACTCAACACAGTGCAATTATACCAAGATATTCATAGAACCATAAAATATCCTGAGCTGGAAGGGACCCACAAGGATCATGGAGCCAGAGGATTTGCACACACGTTGTTGTGCAAATGTGCAGAGGTACAAGGACCTGGTGTTTCCTCACACGGATGAACGTGGACACACAGAACAACTGGCAAACACCTTGGCAGAGCTGTGGGGTGCTGATGGAGCACTGCTCCAGTGTGCACCAAACAGCCCGAAAAGCAGGGACGACAAAAGAAATAGCAGCAGGAATTATCTCTGAGAATTTGCTCTGAATGCTTTACAGCAGGGAGAGCTCAACTCTACTTTTACAAAATAGCCTGGCAGCTGTGCTATTTATATGTTCACCACCAAGCTTTCATTAATTTTAACACGTGTTAATGGACACCCTGTATTATTTTGGGAGCCTAAATGTGAGATTTATTTAATTTCCTTAAATATCAAATATGGGTCAAGTAAAATAAACCGTGGATTGTACTTTTTTTTTTTTTAAGGAAAAAAATGTGTCAGTGTAACAGAATTCAGACAGAGCCATGTCTGATCATATTTACAGCATTTATAGGTTTGGAAATCTCCAAAGAAATCAGAGGAAACCTAAAGGCTGCCTGAGTACATTGAGTGAAATTCTTCTTGGTAATGAATAAATACTCCACAGGTCTTTACAAGAACACCCTTTTAACTACATGTAAATATTCCACAATCTTTCAGAAAAATCTCCAATTTAAAGGTGATGCTTAAAACAGGTTCTCTTTTTTTTCTTGCAGTAATTTTTTAAAATGTCATTTGCAGATCCTATAATTTCTCTCGGATTTCTTCCCTTTGCTAAAAACACCAGTGTTTCCAAACAGTCATACAAAGACTTTGGAAACAGAGTCCTTGTGTTGTTCAAAAGAAGTTCTCAAATAAGAACTACATGGTCCTAAATCAAATTGCAGCTACAAGCAAACTTATTTCTCACCTCATCTTGCTTCTCGGGATTTAATGGAAAACTGGTATAAAGCGTGGCAAGAGAAAAAAAGTACCTGCCACAAAAAATAAATCTGTCAGACTTGGGAAAATCCATTCATCAAAGGAGGGAAAAATACAACGAAATCACGAGAAGTTTATGGAATAAATCTGTAACTGATTTGGTTATAATCTTTAATCTCCTTCTGCTACCTTGTAGTGCGAGGTTGTGTTCGCCCTGCAGAGCTTGGACATGACAATGGGTTTTTAGTACCAAATTTATAACTTAATCTGGATATTGCTGGTGTGCTAGGACAAAGTCAGTGGTTTTTGAGTGTTTCTGATTCTGGCCAGAGGGACAGATGCTTGGAGAGGTGAACCAGACAGATTTTGACTGGTAACACATGACTTTGTAGAAGCGCCATTGATTTACACCACTGAGGAGCCTGGCTCTAATCTGCACTGGAAAGGGCACCTTCAAAGCAAAAACTGCCCCCGGTTCCAGTTAAACAAAACCCTGTTCTGTCCTGAGAGCCAGGCTCAGGGATCACAGGTTTGCAGTAAAGAAGAAAAAGCACCAGGAGAAACGCCCTTTAGCACCATAAACCCCTTTCCCTCACACCCCACGACGGCGATGCCGAGCTCGCCGACACCCCAGGCTTCAAAGGGAGCTGAGGGGCGGCTCTGAAGGAGCTGACCTTGCACAGAGGGTTGTTTATTGGCACAAAACAGTGCCCTCCTGCAGCCCAGCAGCCAGCTGGGTCAAACAGCTCCTGCTGGAGCCCAGAAACTGTGGGAAGCTGGAGAGCCCATGAGAGGGCTGCAGCGCCCATCCGGAGATTTGACTTTCTTGAGTGACAGCTTGATGAACTCAGGCATGGGGAGTTGGCCCTTTGAAGCAGTAATTATGCTGCTAGTCAAGAAAAAAACAGCTCTGGATTGTGCTGTGCGTGTTTACACGATGCCAAAAGGACAGGCAGGCGCTCCTTGGGACGGGTGCCACGACAGGGAAGACGCATTTCCAAGAGTTATTTATTCACCGGAGATCCTGAGAGGATGTTTGTTGGATCGTGCAGGAGAGTGGAAGCTCCTGAAATCCAGGATGCCGTAAGTTCAAGTAGGAGCAGGCAGCAGATTTATCTCTCTGGGCTGCTGGGAGCTTGTCAAGTGCCATAATTACCATTTGTTCTCATCCCACCCGTGACTCCTCTGCAGCAGTGACCTTTGGAACAGCGATTATTTATGTCACGGAAACAACAGACGCTGGCATAGTCATCCTTCCCCACTTTTTAATTCACCAGTTTCTCAATGAGTTCTGCAAAAGCAAAGGGAATGGGAAGGAAAATGACCAGTGCTGAGCAAGCCAAGGGGTTTGTCTGGGTTCTACTCCTTGATGAGGAAGAATGAGAGTCTCTGCATGCCACTGTGTTGCTGGGGTACCTCGCCTGGCCTTGTCCCCTGAGATGCTGATGGCTCCCACTGCTCCTCAGGACATCATTCAGCACAAAACCAGAAAAAAAGTGCCTTTGTGGCTATTTTCAGAACAAAGCATCCACCTTCTGCCTTCCTTTGCTTGCCCTGAGGTGGGTGCCTCCCTCGCGCCAGCCCTTTGCCTGCAGCGTGCTCCTCGATCCCCCTTGTTTTGTCTGCTCCCTGATAAAGGCCTGCATTAGTGCCCTGCATTGTTTTAATTCCAGCCACCAGCCAGATAAGGCTATCAGCATATCACAACTTTTGCTGGGGATAATCTGCTGGGGCTCTTGTGAAAGGAATGCTCTGCCACACCAGGGGGGCGGTGCTGGCTGTACCCCAGGGATGCTCATCACCCACGGCCTTGCTGCACAACCTGAAGCAAATCTCTATTTTCCCATTTGACACCATCTGTCTGCATATTTCTGAGAGCAAACCCGACTTTTAATCCAGATTGACAGACACTAAGCATGGGGCTGGACCGTGACCGAATCTCTGCTGGCTACTGTAATCTAAATCACATTGTAATGGACAATATATTGTCTTATATCCAACTTGCAGGCAAATATTTGTGTGTAGATAAGCTGACATTTTGTTTAGTACATGCACTCTAATTTCCAATAAAACCTCCAATAAAGAATTACAAAGGGAATTTATTGCTTTGCTTCAAAGCAAGGACGTGGTGCCACTTTGAAAGGGTATTTGAAGTGTTAAATCCATTTCTATGATGCTTTAGTACATTTTCTGTAAATTTATTTTTTTTTAAGTTATTTTAATATTATTGTGCCACTCTGTTAAAAGGCCATAAAATATTTTAAAGAGCAATAAAAGTAAACACAAATGCTAGAAAGCCCATTCTTCTCTCTCCAGCCCACTGAGAGAGGAAGAGACAGAGGATTTAGGCATAACAAAATTCATGGCAGCTGTGTAAATAAAATAAAAGAGCACACTGTTTTTCTGTTGATGATGATTCTTAACATCTTGCTATCGAGCGGGAGCCCAAGGCAAGCACTGGGAAGGAAGCAGAAACACTGAAAGAGAGCAGGCGAAGGAGGGCAGGCTCTGCATCCTTCCTGAAAATGGGAACTGGAATAAAGGAACAACAGAGGAAGCTTTCCAAGGAAAAGCCTTCATCCAGCAGACTTCACCTGCTGCAGGCATGGACCAGCTGAAGGATGTTGTTACAACCAGCATTAATAGGATGTGCTCCTTGCCAAGCCAGAGTAGGCTTTGGTAGGACTGACCCCCCTGGGACAACCTCCCTCCTCCTGCCTGGCTTTCATTTGCTTTCTGCAAGGTTTAGCTCTGTGTGAGGTACCTGCTTATGGTTCACTGAAGTTTTAGAAAAGAGGGTTTAAGGAAGATGTAACTCAATAAACTCCATGGTCCTTCTCAGCCCACCCATGGATTTCGTTTGGTGTGGGAAGAGGGAAGTCTGGGCTAGCTGCAAAACTGAATCTAAAGGATGAAAATGGCCAAAGTCTTTCAACAATCTGAATAATGACTGTTGATGCTAAGAATAGAGAGACAAAGCCCCCTGCCAAAATGGGCTTATCTCGGGGAAATTGGATTCTCAATGTCGATGGTCTCTGCAGAAATTTACAACAGTTCTCATAAAAGAAAATAATAGATTTTGAGCCAACATCTCCCCTTCCTGTGAAATATTCCTGACAAAAGTGGTTCTTTTATTTCCCAGCCTGGGCCAGTGCCGGGAGCCCAGCACCTTCCCAGGCTGCATCTGACTGCAAGGGATGGCAGCTCCTGCCAGCTCCCTCGGTCACAGAATCGTGGAATCACAGAATCCTTTAGGCTGGAAAAGACATCCAAGATCATCAAGTCCAACCTTGACTGGTGTCCAGCTTGTCAACCACACCCGAGCACTGAGTGCCACGTCCAGGAGTTCCTTGAATACTTCCAGGGGTGGGGACTCCACCACCACCAACCTGCTTAGCCCCTCCCAATGCCTGACCACCTTTTCAGTGAAGAAATTCTTGCTGATGTTCAACTCGAGCCTCCCCTGGAGCAGCTTGAGGCCATTTCTCTCATCCTGTCCCTAGTTCCCTGGGAGCAGAGCCTGACCCCACCTGGCTCCACCCTCCTCCCAGGGAGTTTTGGAGAGTGAAAAGGTCCCCCCACCCTGAGCCTCCTTTTCTCCAGGCTAAACAACCCCACAGGCACCAAGGAGCTGACAGAGCCATGGCCAGATCTCAGCCCTCCTGCTTTTTAAAAAAGTGATAGATTTGCCTGGCTTATTCTATTCAGAGCATCTTAAAATCTAAATTTGTAACTAGGTCTCCAGGTACAACCTCAGGTCCTGGTTTACCTCTTGGGATGAGCACAAAGCCCCATAATACAGCTTCTGTTTAGCATTCAGCAATAATTACACAATAAAACCTCCCAATCTGCCACATTGGACATTTTGGAGACATCAAGCACATCATGGAGGGGCTGCTTATTTTGCAAGGTGCTGCTACAAACCTTCCTCGCCTTGAAGAGTGTTTCACCCACGAGCTCTTATGAATGCAGTGCTTCACAGGCAGCAGCCACTGGGGTGATGGCAGCAGTGAAAAGAAATTTGCTTTCAGTAGCCAAAGTGTGAAAGGAGGCTAAAACAAATGTGAGAGAAGTGAGGTTTGGGAAAGCTTAGTGATAAAAAATTGTGACTAGTGATCAAGTTGGTCCAACAGGTAATGAGCACCAAGGAGGCTCCTTCAAGAGCCAGAGATCTCTTGGTTTAGGTTGGAAAGGTTTCCCAGGTAGGGAAGTGCAGCAGGATCCTGCCCTCAGCGAGCACCCCAAGCCCTGCTCAGCCTGGGGACGTCTGAGAAGATGCCATGCAGGGACTCTGCCACCCCATTGCACCCCAAACTGTCCCACCCCGGGCAGGGCACCAGGCTCTCCTATCCCTGAGGAGCCTGCTGCAGGCTGTAATCACCGCACACTCACACAGACCCGTGTGTCACATGAGCAAAGCACTCCATGATGTTTTTCTGGAAGTGACTTCATTCGGTCTGAGGCCTTCAAGCAGGATTTGGTGGTATTTGTTTATTTTTCCCCGTGTTTTCTCGTCCTAGACAACACACAGGCAGCTGCAAAGTGCTGATGACTCCCTTTGCTGAGTTTCTCCTGAGGGCCTCCTTTCCACGGTCTCCATTACAAGGATCTGGATTTTGCATTTCCGCCGTGATGCTGACAAATGGAGTCCCAGCTCCTGGAGTCTCTACAATGAGCCTGGGGTGGGAATCACAGCCAAATCCACCGGCACAGATCGCTGGCCACTGATTTATATCCCTCGGTGACCTCCACGTGGCTGCGGGCCAGGCGCGAGCCCACGTCCTGCTGGAATCCTGCTGGAATCCTGCTGGAATCCTGCACATCGTTTTGGGGCCTTCACTCACGGTTTACTGACGGTGCTCTCCGAGCCCTCAGTCAGGTTTCCAGGAGGGAGAGGCTTTCGTTGTGCTCAGCGGGGATTTGGCCACGGCTTTCCGGAAGGACAGGAATACCGAAAATCCTGATGTCCTCCAAGTTACTCACTCTGCTGTGTCTGCGTGTGGAAAATTATTCGTCATTTCCTTGCAGACACAATTTTCAAAGGAGAGATAGATCACTCTGGCAACAGTGCAGCACCGTGATTTAAGGGTTTATTTATCTCTCAGCCCAGCTTTGCTGCTTAGGTACACGAATTTAGTCCTGTCCCGTCTTTCTTCTCTTTTTTGTCAAGAAGCAACACAGCTCTGGTCTAATAAGGCTTGTTCATGGAACAAGATCACTGACATGAATGAACCCTGGCTACCGAGGGAAATGAGGATTTGCAGTGCTCAGAGCTTCATCCAGAGGGATGCAGTCATTTGGAAACCTAGAGTGATTCCAAGAGCTAGAGAGATTTAGGGATGGGAATTCATCAAAATGTTTCACTAGTGAGGCACAGTCACAGTGTTGGGGTGTAGAGGTGTTGGAGGGGAGCACTGCTGTGGGAGAAGCTTTCTGGGGTAAAGAAACAAGGAAAATGGTTCTCTTCACTCCTATTAGGGGAATAAGTAGAAAAAAGGGATATGAATAGGGTTTATCTGTAAGGTTTCAAACCAGCCCTGGACCTTATCATCCATCCTGATAATGGGCATCCCTTGACACCCTTTATACCCAGCCAGCCCAGTGGTTTCAACCTCCAAACTGTGGGCACAAACACACTTAAATTTCCATATAATTTCAGGATGTTCTGAGCAGTAAGAGCTTTCTCTCATTTTGCTCTTATTTTATAAAAGAGGCAGAACGCTTCATTTTCTGTGCTTTATAAGCATCAAAATTGCAAGCGGCCTGACCTCGTGAAGGCTTGGGGGCACTTGGCTTTGCTGGAGTTTGGCCCCAACATGTACATAGAGCCCAAAGTTTGCTTTGAATAGAAGTTGAAGTGCCTGTAAGTTCTGGCTGCAGAAAAACCATGGACGTAGTCAGACCTCTTGAAGGAGAAGTCAAATTACATCTTTGGAATGGGAACCAGACATTTTAGAGCTGAGACAGAAATTCATTAGAAATAAAGACAGAAGACCATGAAATCCAGGACTGTGACTGGAAGAAGTTAAATAACCTCCTGAAGCTTTGACAGGCCAGCAACCTCCTCCACCCCTACATTATAGATGTCTCTTCAGAAAATAAAAAAAAAAAAAAGTGCATTTGAGGGCTTGAGAGAGGTCTGCCTTAAGAATCCCTTTGTCCATTTGCCCAAAAGTCTCGGTATCAGTTACAGCCTGCAAAACACTCAAAGCTTTCTGGGGTCTCTTGGCCAGCAGATTCCCTCTCTCTGCTTCCAAGGATTATTTTTTCCCCATTAGAATACAAATTTTGGACAATTTCCCTCTCATCATGCACAAGCGTAACAGATGATCTCTCACTGAATTATTTTAGAAATGCATTTATGGAGTCTGTTGTCTGGGATATAGAAGCTCCATCTTTCCTCCGCTATATATTATCGAATAATATTAGCACGGTCCAAAGCGTGGAAGACTGACTTTGCAAAAGAGAAAAACCTTCCACGGATCAACCCAGACACTGGGAACCATCAGCACTGGGCTTTGTATCTCTCCCAAGGGCCTCTTGCCCGTGGAGGACAGAGAGCTGCTACTGATGCCAGCTGAGGGAGCTGCTACCAGAGCTCAGGTGACAACAGCTCACACGTTTTGGTGACAGAGATCCCGTGTCTGCTCGGGATGCGTGGGTCCCATGCACTGTTGTGATGCTGCCTGCAGGCCTGGTGACATCTTTGGAAAAGGATGCAAAATGATGTGGTGGAAGAGAAGGGCCTTGGCTGTGCTGTGCTCACCCTCTGCTCTCCGGATGCTCAGCTTGGCTGTGTCCTGGCTGCTCTCTGGGAACTGACCTGAGCATGGAATAACTCCCCCATTTCCTTGGGAAATAAGGGGCCCATGGGACATTTCATGAGGTCCCTTGGCACAGACGAGCTTCAGACACGGGCTAGGGACCTCACCATGCTGAATCATCGCTGCCGCCTGTGTCATCGGTTGTGCTGGAATCAGATACGGGAAAGTCGTTATGAGGATTTATTTACAAAGAAAACAAAAAGAAATCACAACCCCAGTGCTGTACAATGGGTAGCGTGGAAAATACACAGCCCCGAGCCAACTGAATATTTGAGCTGATATTTAGTGTTCTCTTTGTGTTTAAAATTGTGCGTGTTCAGGCGTCTGGCCCTGGCCACTGGACATCTTGGGCAATTCAGCCCCCAGCACTGCTCAGGACATTCTTTTGGGTTTACAAGGAATCTTTATTGAAGCAGTACACAACGATAAGCATTAATAGAAAGGGCATTCCTCTCCCATAGCTTTAAAGAGAAGCCATTAATTCCCTTTGCAGCAATGTGTGCGATGTGAATTCCTGGAAGGGTGCGGCTGGAGGGAGAAAGGGCTGAGAAATGAAAACCTGGGGGAACAGTGTCAAAAATAAGATGCAAGCTGTACATTGCACTATGCAGATTTAGAGAAATACTGTGCCTTGGGGAAGAAAAGAGCTGGTCAGCCACTAGTAGCGTCCAACTCAATCACCCTGTCCTCAGCTAATGTTCCATGTGCTGCTGCCACAGTCAGCCTGTTCTCTTCCCCACTTCTTGTTCCCTGTGGTGTCCCAGCTCTGTCGCCGTGTCCCTGTGCCAACTCCTGCCCTCTCCTGTTGGATGGGTTGAGGTTGACCATAACCACGGTGGGCAGAGAGCACGTGGAGAGCAAAGAAATGCTGGCAAACTCGGTGTGGTGGGAATGGGAGCATTGTCCCTGCATCGATTTGCTGCTTTTGCAAGGAAAACCGCTTCTGCAGGTCGTGCTGTGAGCGCTGGTCCTGAAGTGCTGATGTGCTGCCATGCACAGGGTTAATCCCAGGCTGTGGGTGTAGGGATGAGTGCTCCAAGACTCCTTGCCACCGCCCTGTGACAGCCACTCCGTGGGGCAGGAAGGGAAGAGAGGAGCTGGAGATGTGAGCAGTCAGAAAGGCAATTAACCACTGCCTCAGATAAGAGTAAAATATTCCATCTGCCTTTGTTTTAATGGCATTGATCTAAAGCAGAGACGCAACGATTTCCAGTGCAGAAGTTTATGGTCTGTGTTTGCTGGTGGGAATGGCCCTCTGTCCTTGAGAGTGGGAGTGCTCCACGTTGGTGCAGTTTATCTTCTGGTGAGTTAAAGACTTCAAGGAGATTGCTTTAACGAGGGGTTAGCAAACTTCACAGTTGTCTGCGATATTTTATTGGAGGTTGGGGAGCCTCTGCTCAAACATCTGTTCAGGAGAATAAACAAACAGCCCTGCCACGTCAGTTATGGCTGAGCCACGGGTTTTGGGAAGGAGGTGATCGATGGGCTTCAATTACAGGCCCAGCCTGGCTCCTGGGGTGGGTCTTATAAGGCAACAGAGAGGATGAGGAGCGTGCAGAGCCTCCCTGGGATCGAGTCCTGGCCCTCTCCATTGCATTTGTACTTTAATATCGCATCCCAGAGGGGAGATGTGGTCGGTGGTGGTTGTTTTTCAGAATAAACATTCTGGGTCGGGAGCAATGATTAATACAGCAGGGATCTGGGAAAATACACCTCTGTAAACAACAATGTTTTATAGCTGTGAAAGGAACTGTGTGTACCTCTGCCTGTATGTGAGTGTAGCCTCCTCGCAGAAACAAATCAAAAGGGAATTCTCTCACTTGGAGGAAAATATTCAGTGCACTTCATTCAGACAATAAATTTCACATAATCCATATTTCCCTGGAATGAAGAGACTGAATATGGACTGTGGTAGGAAATTAAATGCAAGAGGAATCAAAGCAGGAGGCAGTGAGATTTCTTACGTGGACGACTTAATGAAATACATTAGGAAACCTTAACTTTGCTATCGGTCACAGAAGAGAGAGTTTGAAACATAGATCCTGCCTGCTACAAATTTCCAATGTGATGTTGTTGCAAGAACGTTGGACAAATATCTCTGTATCTGTCTGTCTGTCTCTCTCCGTATCCCTCTCCACAGAAATACAGACATTTGACACTGAAAAAATGCGTGTCATACAAAAGAAACAGTGAAGCACGCAGGGTGCAAAGGCACTGGTGATGTTATCTCCTGTCCAAGTGCCAGCCCTGCCAGCAGCTGGGAACACGAGCTCCGTGGGGGTTTGAGGTCAACAGAAGAAGCCCGTATGGGTAACCTAATAGCACAGTACGGGCAGGAATGATTTTCACTGTACAAAGGGCAATTTCATGGTCATCTCCCTCGGAGAGCTGGTGGGAGTCGGGAGCTGAACTGCTATTTGTGTGTTTGAAAACCTCTCCTGTAATATTGAGACAGAATGGTGACAGACTTTTATAAACCCCCCCCAAAAAAGGCACCTGTATTTCTCTTTGTGAGGGTGACTTTGCTCACTGCCCTAGAAAAACCAGGCATGCAAAGTCCTTTTTGATTGTAGTTATTCTCTCTTTTAGTAGATTTCATAACATGCAGGAATCTTATTTATTTACAGAATCAGAGAATATCCTGTGTTGGAAGGGACCCACAAGAATCATCAAGTCCAAGTCTGAAGGGAATGTCCCATATAGGGATCAAACCCACAACTTCGGCCTTATTATCACCATGCTCTTAACCAATTTATTCTAGGTACACTGTTTTGCAAATAAAACAAGGTTTTTCCTTTTAAAAGTCTGTCTCTTTCAGAGAAAAAATGGTTTTTTTCCCTAAGGAAAAACAAGGCTTGTGATGTGGCATCATTTCCTCCAGGAAATACAGGGGCTGATTCCTCCTTCTGGTTGCCTCTGGTGCCAGGGGTCTCCTGCAGCTCCCCATTGCATGAATTTCCACCGTGCTCAAAGTCAGGAAGGTCTGTAAACCCAGGAAAGGAGGAGGAAGAGAAGGAGGAGGAAAAGGTGATAATCATCCACGCTGGGCGAATGTCAACCCCCCTGGTTTTAAATGACTGTCTCAAATATTTATGAAAATTTAACAATTGGCTTAATAACAGGAAGTCGGGAGCTGGCAAATTACCATTCTTATAATCAGAACAGGAGGTTGACAGAAGGAGTTATGTTTTGGCAGTGACAGCTAATTTCCACGTCTCATTAAAGCGATGCGGCTTATTCATTTACGTTTAAGGCTGTTTTTCTTTGAAAGGATAATGGGGTAGATGGCCCCTTTTATTAGACATGAATCTATTTTGTCTGAGCCACTTTTATTGATGGAGGAAGGTGGGTAAACACAGCACCAGCCCTGTGTGCCTCTGATACCAGTCTGTTACTGGAAAAGACGTGGAACACGTCACTTCCATGGTGTGAGTCGGCACCGGGACTGTCCCACGACCAGTTTCATGTCTCTGTATTGGCTTTTTTTCCCAGAAGAGGCTCAATGTTTTGATGTGGGTGGGATTGAAAAGGCACCGAAAGGAAGAATATGGGCTCATGTTGTCAGGGTCCAGGCAGGTACCTGACCACTGCACCTGGTGCAGCCTCCAGCCCTGTTCCCATCTGTGCAGAGCGATGTTTTGTGACCAATAACACAAATAATAATGTCAGTCATAGCATCACAGAATCCTGGGATGATTTGGCTTGGAAGAGACCTTAAAGATCATCTCATCCCACCCCTTGCCATGGGCAGGGACACCTCCCACTCTCCCAGGTTGCTCCAAGCCCCATCCAGCCTGGCCTGGGACCCTTCCAGGAATGGGGCAGCCACAGCTTCTCTGGGCACCCTGTGCCAGGGCCTCCCCACCAGTCCAATCTTTTCCTGTGTCTCAGGCAGTTTAAGGGTAATCCAGGTCTACAGAGTCCTTTCTGCTTTCCTCAGTAAAGTCCCTACCCATGAGGGCAGAAGATCTGGTCCAGTAGAAAGAAAACATGTAATAAATCAGATTTCTTGGTGACACTTCCCAACAGCAATCCTCACCAGTGGAACTCTGTTCTCCCCACCTGGTGCAGCTCTCCCAAGCAGGGGACTGGGAGATGTGGTGGGCAGCAGAAGCTCTGCACAGATGCCAGGGTGTTTCGCAAAGCCAGCTCAAAGGTCTGAGCAGAGACACAACAGTGATAAAACAGAACAAGGGTGACGGACAGCCCGGGCTACCAAAGGTGTGGGTCATAATGAGCCCACAGCAACGCTTGCACACACTTCTGGAGCACAGCCTTTGGAGGGACAAGGCTGTATTTTGGCTGAATTTTGTCTGAATTTTGACTGAAGGCTGCCGTGGTGTGTTTTTCTGCTATGGCCCCAGAATCCATGGTTTGGCCAGAAACCTCTTGCTGCGAAACAACAGGACTTAAGGCAGTGCAAACTCAAAAAAACCCAGAAAAACTGATATAATATTCATCCAAATAGAGGGTCTATCCTTTGAGTTACATTTAAAGATAAGTAAAGACCAAACATGTGTCTTCATCACTTCTATAATATGGTCTGAAGCAAAATGTTTGGGCTGAGCAATTTAGAAGCAAGGAGAAAATCCTGAAAAATCAGATTTCTCCAGTTTTATATATGAGCTAAAGAGCCTAGAGCAGAAGGGACCCTGGTGTCTGAGGTCCAGCACCTCTTGCTAGATGACAGATTGGCTGTCTGTACAATGCCGTAAAATATCCTGTCTGCTTTATCTTGGGTGGAGCAATAAAGGAAGGAAAGTCACAATAGCTCTCCTCCCTTTATCAAAATAGTCTGTGCCTATCTAAGAATCAAGGATAAATTAATCACGGGGCACCTTTGGGATTTGGGCTGCTGCTAGAAGCCAGCGGGTGACATGGTGAATGTGCATGTTTGAATATCATCCAAGCATGTAACAGCCTCCAATTTGGACGGCGTGTCTGTGCAGCATCGCTCCAATCAGCTCGTGTGTAGCCTCATCAAATATGTAAACACTGCATTCCTTTTTGTTTGAAAGCCTCTCCTTCCTCTCATATCCGTTTTTTACAGCCCTCACCTCCTCCACCACTCTTTTCCCGTGGAAGATCCAGCAGCTCCCAGCCCTGCAGCCTCCCAGAGCCCCCGGTGCAGGCAGGGATTATTCGGGGTTATTTGCAGCTGATACCATCTGACCCTAATTCACGATGAAGTTGTAACTTGTGTTCGGTCAAAGGTTAGACTTGATGATCTTGGAGGTCTTTTCCAACCTTGATGATGCCATGGTTTTATGAACTTGCCCATTGCCTTCTCCAGGACTCCAGGGAAAGGAGTGGAGTTGACAAGTCCTGCATTTAAACAGGGACATGCACACAAGGGTGTTCATGTTTAAGGGGTACAGCATCTCCAGAAGGAGAGAGGAAAGAAAAAACAAAGCACATTTTCTCATGATTTATGCAACTGATACGAAATATTTGTTATACATTTCCTTTGGGACGTATTTTGGTTCCAAACGTGTGATACCAGCTGATAATGAGTTACACATTTATTTTGAAACGGCGCAGGCCGACGCTAATTGGAAGCACGTTCTGTTTGACTAAGCAGGTACAAGAATTCTGAAATATTCACTGCCATTTCACAGGCTTCTGCAATGGTATGAATCAAAGCACTTTTTCTAAACAAAGAAAAAGTCAACACAAAAGTGATCAGGTATGATACAGGGTAAAGCAACAATCAACCAGGACCAGCCAGGGAGACCTTTCTTTTCTAGGACTGTTATGTTTTCATAAAAAGAATCAAAAAGCTTTCAACTGGGACTAGTAAATATTTCATTGCCAGATGAAAATTTCTAGTGATTTCAGGAAATGTCAGCTTCTTTCCCCCACAGAAAGCAGGTCTTATTTCTGGAAAAAAAAAATTTACAAAAGGAAGAAAAAAAGGATGATTTACAATATAAGCCTGGCTGGAAATTTGTGACTAGTTCTTATACATGTTCTGGGTTCTTTAGCAGTTATGTTCATCCATGTTAACTCGTGCTGTTGCCCAATGACAAGTGAGATGCAGAAATGGAGACACAACCAAGTTCTGGCAGCTGCTGCTACAAAGCCAGAGCAGCTGAAAGCCTGAAAACGCTGTTTTTCATCAACATCACCATCATCATCATCATCATTATTTGCATTACATTATCCTGCACCATCACACAAATGAGGCTGAGACTACAAGTGGTGTACAAGGATCATGAGGAGCCTATTCTATCTCTTGGGACAGGATGTAATGCTATCTAAAGCAGGTCTGTAGTCATAGTCATTATGCAAAAAAATAATTAGCATTCATGGCCAGGAAATGGCACACAGGAACAACCCTTGGGGTGACACAGTAAGTGTGGAAAACTGTGACAGCACTGTGCTAAAAGGATACTCAGCCCTTGAAGTTTTAAAACCTTGAGAATGTAGATTTTTTAAGAAAGCAGAGGTATCTGCCTTTTATCACTCTGCTATTTATATAGATAAATGGACAAAAATTATATACATGAGTGTGGAGGATGTAGGAAATGAGGAAAATGGATTCAGAGAACTACTCGATAAACATTTCTGCAGGCAGCAACAGCTGCACTGAAAATCAGGTTGCTATGATGAAGGAGAGGAAATGGGCAGAATAAGGCTTTTGCTGGCAGATCTTACAATCACATCCCTGACACCCCAAGCTGTTCATGTCCATTGAAGTTACCCATCCCTGTCACAGAAATGTGGCTTTTGTGGTGGCATTCCATGTGGGGAATCATCTGCTCATTTCAAAGCTACAGCTGGGTTTTTCCTATTGCCACATCTTGCTGAATACTTGTGGAGAAAAAAGTAAAAGGATGTTCCCAAACAGATTTATCTTAATTTTTCAGGTGTTACGCATTTTCTTCTCCAAATACAAGAAAAAGAATGTGGTCGTTTCTTTTCTTTGTTCTTGCAGGAAAAGAGTTCGGCAAAGTTTCACTCCAGCAGGAAAATTTTCTATCTGTCTAAGTTGAATAAGGGCCTTTCCCTTCTACCATGAGGAGAATTCAATAAACCACTGAAACCTTTAACCACACAGGTTGGAGGACGAAGCCAACAAAGAGGGATTTAAGGGGGAACCAGGGCAGGATTTGCTGGCACAAACACGCATGCAGGGATATTAAGTAAACAGGGGAAAAAACTATGCAGAGGCATAATTAGGTCCTGCATAGATCTATGTCCAGGGGATCCACTGACTGTAAAAAATCCAGGTTGCTTGGTACTGCTGGGCTGGCTCCAAGCCTTGGAGAAACACAGAGTGATCTCCAGCGAGGGAAATTTCCACGAAACAGTGTTGTGAGGACATCCTGCGCTGGCTCCACCACATTTTTTTTTTCCAAGAAAAGCAGCCAGCAGCCCAAACCAAGCGCCAAACAACGTAGACCTCAGAAACGTAAATAAAAACAAGCAGGAGAAAGATGCCTTCGGAAATTTGGGGAAAGCAGGGAGAGGAGCAGCCCAGGGGAAGGCACCACAGGACTTGGAGAAGTCTGGTCTGCTATTTGTTCCTTGCACCAGAGTAAAAGCAATGAAACTGTCTGCAGGAACGAGATATTTGGCTGGCACAACAATGTTCCTGTTTGCCAAAATGGGAGGCTTCGTGTGGACTTCATCACCAGACAGGAGGAGCTTCCCGTGTGGAAGAAAACTGGGAGATTGACCATGATGATGGTGGAAGTCCTTCCTGAAGAAACGAGGCATGGTGCACCCCCAGTCCCTTGGGTGATGAATGCAAGCCCATGGGATAAAGTGTCTATTTCCAGGCACCACGTAAAGACACCCCAAGCTAAGGGACATCTCGATGTCACACACGTGGCAGCGAACGCACAACTGGACGTGCAGCTGACATCAGAACAGAGCGGCCTCCAAGAAAAGCAGCACAGGCTCAAGTACTGTGCCTTTAAATAATAACTTCTCCTCTACCAGATGATTTTAATAAGCCCAGGCACATGTGTTGTAACCCCTTGATGCAGTACAATATGAATAACCAAATAAAAGATCTCTCCAGATTTTAAGATTTACTGTTTGCGATGGGAAGAGGCCAACCAGATGACATCATTATATTTCAAATGTGAAATACTGCCAAGTTTGGTAATTCTAAACTAGAGAAATTGATCCTCTATGTTTTTGCAGAAAAACGATTTTTGGATTTGGGGGTGATTTTTTCTCTTGTTATTTATGTAGCTATAACGTTCATGTTGAGCAAACTTGAATTTGACTTAAAACTAGAGCCAGAGTACCTTATCTTACAGATTATTTATTTTCAGGTATCTGCTTAGCTGAAAATAATTGAGTTTGACAATTTATGGGTTAAAGAGTCAATGGATTGTGTTGGATAATTCACAAAGAGCCAATTTCTAGCTCAGGCAAAACCATACTTGGCTTAGGTGGGAGTCTGCCTGATGAGGATGTCAGGATCTCGGTCCCTGTCTGGAAGATGCTGCTTTGTTTGCCTCTGAGGAACCAAAAATCCATCCATACTTAACAAAACCACCCTTTTCATCTGAGACATCTGTATTTCTGGGGGGATAAAGCCATGATAATGCTGTATTACATTTACATGCCATCTTTCTTCGGGGACTCAGCATCTTCTCGTGTCTCATGGCTATTTCAAAAACCCCCTTGAATGAGGTCCCCTGAACGCTGTTCAGCCACTGCAGAGCTGCACACATCGAGCCCCCACAAGGTTAAGCCACTTGCCCAAGACTGCAAAGTGATTCACAGGCAGAGCTGAAACAGAAAACCACAAAGCTCTTTTCCCACACCCCTGCACACCACTTCTTTTAGACTGTTTGTTGATGATGTGAGTAATAACAGTTGCAAAGTTTTGTACTGCAGACAGTTCCAGTGACTGTTTTTCCTTTTTTCTTTTAAATCAAATACTTAAAATCTTTTCTTTTCCACTGCAGCAAAGGATTCTGACATTTCGTGTCACAGCAAGGCTTGCAGACAAACCCATACCCTGAGGGCCAGGAAAATATTCTATTTTTACAGCACACATAAGTATACTTATTAAAGAAGCCATATATACATGGAATTATGTTGGGTCTGTTTTCTTCAGAGAGGAAGCTCCAAGTGAAACTCACATGGTTCACCCGTCACAACAAAACGGGTCTTATTTAAATCTCACATGGTTCACCCATCACAACAAAACAGGTCCTGCTTAAATCTCAGTGCTGTGGCTGCTTCGGTGCATTATTTGCCATGTCTGACCCTTAAACACCAATCCTCCATCCTGGCTGCCAATCCAGGAGCTGGCACCAAGAGGTGGGACACACCAGGTCCCGCTCATCCCAAAATCCTGCAGACCTCCAGCAGTGCTGCACAGGTGGTTTTCCTTGTGGACACCCATTGCCAAGGAGCATTGTGGTGGAAAATGGTTTCCCTGTGGTGGAAAATGGTTACCTCAGCATCGAGGAAGGGATGGTCTGAGGTGACCTTCTTTGGCAGAGCCCTGAACTCCATCCCATCACAGACAGGGGGATAAAGTTCCTGGTGGACGTGGCGCTGGGAAGAGTGCCTGGAGCGTGCCCGCAGCTTGGAAGCAGCAGCAGCAGCAGCAGAGGACGAGGCCAGAATAAGCACAGGAACTGAGAAGCTCCAAAGGGAAGTTTTTGGGGCCAAGAGCTGGTTGGGAACAGCACTTGGCTCTTTGGAGCAGAGGAGCCTTTCCGCCTCTTTGATTCCTGGTGCGCGGAGGGAAGCGCGACTTCATCGCTTCACATGGGAGAAACGGCCCACACCGCCCCCGGCTCCCATTCCAGGGAGGCATTCCTCTTCCCACCAGCCAAACAGGGAAAGAAAGGAGGAGTGGGGAGGGAAAACAAGAAGTGCTAAGCCCAGAATTTTGGCGAGCTGCTTCAGCCAAAAAAAAAGAGTTTGAAAGCCTCTCTGGTTACAGCAAAAACCACCGCTGGAACCGTGGGCGAGTTCAAACCCGGGAAGGGTTTTGCAAGACCAGTTTTGGGGGGGTTTGGGGTGGTGCAGTTCATACACCTCAGGGACCAGTGCCTGGGAAGGAGCAGGGCCGGTTTTAGTCACACTGGTGTGGATTCATCCAGGGGATCTTGTGTGGTGCTGCTTCACTCTCTTAGATCCTCTCCATCATAGAAGCTGGTTTGTCAGAAGCACACGAGTTTTGGTGGCCCAAAGACCTTGCTGTTGTCAAAACCATTCTTAGGGGGTGAAGTTCGGGAATGCCCAGCTCTTGGGCATGGAAAGAAACACAAATATTTTCTGCTTTTTCATGAACGTGGATTTTTTTCTGCCCAGATACACCGACGCGTTCTGCAGATCTCATAGCGGATGGAGATTTGGGATGGGAGAAGCAGAAAAATCCCTGTTCCTGCACTCCTTGTGCACTCCCAGGTCTTCTACTAGTTAAATTGTTGGTAGATATGGGAATCTGGCAAGTTCCCCCACTGCCACATGCTTTAACCAGAGAGTGTGAAGGCAATTAGGTACCTCACAGCACTCAGAATCCACCGCTGGCTTGGCAGGAAGGTCCCCGCGAGGCAAAAGAGTGAGGAATACAGAAAATCCTGAATTTGCACATCCAAATGAACTGGAACACAACCCCAGAAAGCAGAAACTAAAGAATTAAAGCATAACATTTAGTGAAAGAGCTAAATAAAAAGAGCATTAAGAGACATCAGGGACACATTCTCCCCCACAGCTTTATTTTTAAGTGGGTGTGTGGAGGAAGGAGGCCAGGTTTGCTGACGTGGAATACCACACTGGGAAAAGCCATCCCACTGGGAAAGATCCTCCCAGAGAGGGGAAGACGAAGGAGCTACAGCAAAGCCCTCAGAGAAATCATTGTTCCTTTCCAATAGTAGGGCCTTTACTTGTCCTCCTTCTCCCCAGACATGGATCCCAGTGCACTCCATGAAAACCAAGATGTTGCCTTCACGTGCTGCCCAAACCAAAACACAGCAGGGAAGATGAAGGAAGGAGAGGAGGGACAACCCTGCACCCCAAGCCAAAGTCCTCCTGCACCTAAATTCTGTCTGTGTGACAAAGGGAGAGTAAATCTTAGGATAAATGAGTCAGGGACCACCGTGGGAGGGTGTTTACAGCCAGGAGGATGCTCCCATTTACCACCGCATTTCTGTTTATGACAAATTTCAGATTAATTTTATTTTGCAAATAATCGTGGCTGGTTGCCCAGCTTTTAACTTGGGTCGGGTGGCGTTCTGCATTTCAGCAGGAGCCTTGCATTTCGTGGTGTCCAACTAAAACATGTAATGTGGTCAGAAATGTGTTTTCCCTCTTTCAAGAGGAGCAGCAGAAGGAAACTTGGAGGAGCTTCTGTTCCCTTTTTTTCCCCGCTCTACTGGATGACTTATAAAATGAAAGAGAATCAGTTTCTGTGTGAATGTATCTCTTCAGACTATTTTTGAAACACAATATTTAGAGCTGCGCAAAAAATGGATTTTTTAAAAATTTGGCTGACAAACCAGACAAACAAGGAAAAAAAGTTCATTTCAGATTGACTAATCTGCTTTGTATGACTGCAAATTAATGATTCTGTTTCATTTTCACATTTGGATTGGGTTTTTTTTAACTTTTGGAAAAGAGTTGGGGTTGTTTGTTCAGGGAGAAAAAAAGTCTCCAAATAGAACCGGGGAAAAAATCTATTTAAACAAGGCAAATGTAGGTTATTCCACTTCCTCCCTGATTTGCAGGTGAAACTATCTGGAAGTTGCCTGACTAATTTATCATCTCAAAAGAATATTTTAGCAAATTTTCTTCTCAGACAAAACTCCAGTACATTTCCAATAATGAGAAGATGGATGTGGTGTTGTTTTCCAGATAAATGTCCCATTTTAGGATTAATAGGATAACACAAAACTATTTTTCAGTGTTTCCTTAACTAGTGATGTCAAAATATTGAAACCACACATTCAGGGCTGGGTAGTGAACCTCCAGCAAAATCTCACCAGCTTGAAACAAAAACACAGCCAGAGTGCAAAACCTTTCTGCAATTCAATTTCCTTTTTGGGGCACTCACAAATCAGTCACAGATGCAGCCACGTCTCCTCATCTTTCAGGTGTGGAGCCGTGTGTGACTGCAGTGGACATTCATAGCCCACCTTGACTGCTAAGAGCTCCAACACCTGAGGCTCAGCAGGATCATCTGCTTCTCTTTTTGTTCTTCCTGCTGCTGTCCAAGCTGTGCACTTTGGAAAAACAAGGGGAAAACGGTATAGAACCTCACTGAAATAAAATAACGGCATGCACTGAACTCCAGCTTGCCAAAGAAGGATTTCTTGGAGGTCCCTGACCCAAGCCATGTCCCAGGTGCCTCTTACTTTTCCCTCAAGGCATCACAGCCCAGGCTGGAATATTCTGTACCCTCCCCATCACGGTGCTGAGGAGAAAGAATGAGTCCTCTGGACATTTTCAAGCTGTTAGGATAGGATTTGGGGAAGC
This sequence comes from Melanocharis versteri, assembly GCA_013397845.1. Classification (NCBI taxonomy): domain Eukaryota; kingdom Metazoa; phylum Chordata; class Aves; order Passeriformes; family Melanocharitidae; genus Melanocharis; species Melanocharis versteri. The sequence continues at coordinate 489,002 of VZTG01006671.1, read as the reverse complement.
AGGGCAGGCTTTTGATGAAGCAGCCCCCCATCAGCACGGGACTGCATTTGAGGAATGGAAGCACCAGAAACACTTCTCCAAATTGTCTCCATTCCAGCACCCAGACCCCTGTGAAAGCACCAATATTTTGGAACATCATCTGCTCGCGTGAGGTTCGAGTTAAATCTTTCCAACACGTTCTTCCTGTCAGCAGTTGCACACAGCCAGAAATGAATATCCAGAGAGTGCACAAGAAGAAGCTAACCACAATTGGTGTTAATTTGGAGGTGTTAGATTTTAGGGTCCATGAGATTAAACTCCCCTAAATGGACCTCACTTGTGGCACCAAGTCAAACGCAGCACTTTGTGTGAGGTGTGTGAACTTGAGGAATTTGAACCAAGAGTCACAAAGACACTAAGACACACAAAAACCCACATAAATGGCTAAAATAATTTTTAAAATCCCTCCTCTTTTTCCACATTATTTCAGTGAGTATTTTAATGGAATTTTGGATTACATTCAGCTAATGCTTGGAAAGGTTTTTGGATGTTTTACTGTCTTAACCATATGTCAGTACTTCAGTCCTTCTCTGTTAGATTCAGGTTGTCTACAAACCAGTAAAAAGTCCAATCAACTGTGTCCAGAAAGGGACAAACCCAGCAGAATGTGACCAACACAGTCCCTTTTTAGCTCCTTTTTTTAATTTTAACTTCCTGGTGTGCTAATACAATTATTGTCCATGGACACGGAGCCTTTTTGTTAGGGAAATCTTGGAATGGATTGAAAACAGTCCTCATCTTCTCCCTGAGAAAACATTTATGCTTATTTTATGGTTGGGTAGTTGTTCAAATGCCCATGCAATGCATCCAAGGGGGGTGGTGTGTGGGAAGAGCAAGCCCAGCTGCTCGAGGAAATTCTCCCTGTGCAAATTGTTATGGAGAGGGCAGGGTGGAGTGGCAGAAATGCACAGCCCTCACCTCCCCCAGAGGGGCTTTTCCGTTTGGAAAAGAAGAAGAGGCTCCCCTCGATTTTTGGTTTTTTTCTTCCTGGAGGATCCTGGCACAACTTTCCTTCGCTTTACCTCTCCTTTGCAATTTACAATAAATTAATACAGCTACTACTATTATTGAAATGACGTTTGAGCAGCCCAGGGAGGCTGTTTAAGAGGAGCTGGCGACATCCTGAGTCTCACACAACCTTTCACCCTCACATCTGTGCTGTTTTCATCAGCCGAAGCGGGAGCGAGTGGAAAGACTCACACAATTACAAGCCTTTACGTATGAAACGACCCACGTTAGCGAGTCCTGTGCCAATTAGCTGAGGCACAGCGCAGTGGTTCCAGCTCATCCACACAGCACACGGCACTTCATCCCCTCAGCCCTTCCCTTCTAATCAGGGCTTGTGATTTGGCTGCAGAGTTTGGTCACAATTCGTAAACAGAACGCGTCGCAACGTGAAAATCTGGTTGCGATCTTCCCACGTGATTTCGGGGCACAACATTTCTCTCTTAAGCAAGGGGATCAGGTGAAATTTTTCTGGCAGGTAGTGAACATCCAAGCGCCTTTGTGTGTGCAGCAGAGTGAACCCAGCAGCACCATGCTGGGGAGGGCCTGAGCCCATCTACCTCGGGAAAGAATTCCAGAGTCAATGCACTGCATCCAAGTTTTAACTAAAACACCTCCAGACTGTTTTGCTACTCCCCACGGAGCAGCTGGCATCTGCTTTCCAAAGGGTCCCACGCCGTCCCCTCTCTCTCAGAAATGTGCGATAAAAAATAGTAATTCCCTCACTAGAAAAAAATATTGATGGATCTCCTACACTTCTATAGGCTCTCTGTCCCTGAACTGCCCTCTCATTGCTGCTGTTCATCTGACACTTCCTTGTGCACTCGTGGAGCACCTGAACTTGTCACTGCCTGTCCTCAGACACACCATCTCTGAGGATGACACCATCAGGATGCTCACCCTTGGCTGCTGGAGAGAGCTGGAAGGGGTTCAGCTGCTTCCTGCACAGTGACCACTCCATCAGCAGAAAGTGTGATGTGAGACATATTCCAGAGCAACCGCTCTGCTCTGGGAGACAGCACAGCATCCTCCAGCCTGCAAAGCTCAATGCGATCCGTCTGCTCCCTTTGACATCCCTGTGCTGCCTTTTGCAAGATTCCCCCGCATCTGTGTGCTTGCCAAATTCTCTGTGACTCATGCTCTTCCCAGGTACAGCAGAGCTGTGAATTCCCCTCAGACGTTACAGTGGTTCTCGTGTTTTGATGGTCTCCTGCTTCAGTAGCCTTAGCAGGGTTTGACAAATGGAGTTACTGGTGTGAGGAGGAAAACAGATGGTTTGCTTTGTTCTCCAGCAAACAATGATGTTATTTCTGCAGAATGACCCAACAAGAAAGCAAAATCCTCCCAAATCTCAGAGCACTAACCTGCAGCTCTAGCAGTGTTCAGCTTTCCCTTTAACCCACTATCAGCCAGAAAAATAAATACGTAAAGGAAACACAGGTAAAACTGGCAGATGTGATGAATGAGATCTTTGTCATTGGGTTCAGTTCCCTGCTCTTTAACTGTATGAGGAAGACTTGCACATGGTGAGAGCTTCATGGTGTCCCTCTTGAATCCATGGGGAGAAACAGGTGAGTTTAAGGGGTGGTGGCTACTGCAGACTCAGTGGTTGAAGTCCTTTAGGTTCCTGTTCCCCTTTACTCACTCCAAGGATTGTCAGCTCAGATTTTGACATCAGCACATGCTGATCAGGTGAGACACACAGTTTAAGGTTGAGGTGCAGGCTGTGTTCTGGGGAGAGCTTTCTACCCCATCACTCCAAATTTTGCTGGAAGAAATTGTTCCCTTTTTTTAAAACCACAGAAAATGATATGCGGGCCGAGTGGCATCTCTTCCTGATGACTGAGGTGATAGCATATGGCAAAAAGAACAAAGTCTGAGGTTTAATAGGAATAAAATACAACAGAGCAGTAAGTCCTGCTCTTTTTTGTGTGCAGCTATAACTTGAGTGTGTGATTACACAGGTGGCAGAAGATGTATTGGTCCCTGACTGCAAAACTGATGTAATGCAGGAATCTGAAACAACATTTTAAATTTATGACACCAAAGTAGGATGAAGCCTCTCATTGTCTCAGATGCCATTTTACCTGCTGTAAGTAACTTACTTTGTTCTACTCCTGCAGTTCTTCAATGCCTTTCAATCCAAATGGGTCTAAACCAGAGAAATTCAAGGTGGAATCATGGCTTTCTTATCTAATTGTAAAGTTCCATTTAATTGCTTCTTGGAGGCTGAACTGGTGATGATTTCTCAATTCCAGCACCTTTGTTTCAGCATGGAACAAAGTTAAATTGCATTTCCTACCAGAACAGTTGCTGAAGGTGACTCATGGACATCAGGTGATGATAAGAGGAGAGAAGGGACTTTTCTGTCTTGGGAAGGTGAAGGGATACCATGGTCTAGCAGCTAGGATGTGGTACCTCCAATAAAACGCCTGAGCTCTCTTTGCCCCGTTGACTTTCCTCTGAAAACACAGAGGGAAAGGGCCTTTCTTTGCAATTTGCCTCACGTTTCTTTTTCATCTGAGGAATGGGTATGAAAATACAAGGCTTGCCACCAAGAATGGATGTACATTTAGACTCTCTCAAATAATCACTCATCTCAGGTTACCGAAACAATACAGATACCTGAGCTTTGCTGTTTGAAAAGGGCCACATTTTCAAACAAAGTTTCTTCAAATCCTCCTCTTAACCAGCTGCTGATTTCCGTGCTTACAAACTCAGACAAGGTTTCTCAGATAAACCAAGCAACTGAGTTATATTCCCAGGCAGGGAAGATGTTGTTATTGAATTATGCCTTGCCAAACAGTGTCCAGTCTTGCAGTCTCTGGGCTAAATGAACAAGGATTTCCATGGAAAATGACCTAGGTTCCTTCTCTCCCTGAGCTTACTGTAGAGCTGTCCATTGGAAGACGTACTGCTGGGAAAATACTACAAAAAAGGTTCCCAGGAATACTCATTTTAATGCCTTGCTGAATGCACTGTAACTGGTCTTATGTTCTTTTAAAGTTTCTCTTTCCAGTAATGAACACATTTACTGACAAGAACAATTATAGAAGCAACAAATTAGTGGAAAGATATTTTATAACACAAGTATTTATATTGGAAACTTGGCACTAAGTGGCGTGTTCCTTTGATCGTGGAATGAAGTTGTATTACCCTCTCCCGTAAATCTAGTGGCTAATAAAAAAAACCCTGAAACCTCAGATGGTATTTGAATACTGATAAGAAAAACTAGCAGGTGAACAATTATTTAGGAAGAAAACTTTGTACTGATTAAGAAGGGCCATGATGTTCTTTGATTATTCCAGATATGTAAAAAAAGAAAAAAAGGATTATTCAGTAGATGAACAATTTGATTGTTGCTGTTTGTGTCTGACGAAGAGACTTTTCTGGGGGCAGGAGCTGAGTGTGTTGTGCCTATCTGGAACACGACCACAGCAGTTATGGTGAATTCAAAGACGAGCATTCAACATCAGAAAACATTAAGACATTTCAGCTTCTGCTATATGAGGACTCCTGCATTAGTCAGAATGTCTCCACTGATTCAGATGGAAATAGGGCTGTTTATGGTCATTATGATTAATCATGTGAATAGGGAAAAAAAGATCCCACTAAACAAACCAAAAAAAGCCCTCGGTGCAATCCATTTACCATCAGCATAAAGAATAAAAACTGAGACTTAATACCTTGGAAAGGGCGATCCAGACTATTTTGTTAATATGGACACAGTGAAGACTTCTCAAAACAAAACAAACCCCAAACTGCATAATTAAATTTGAACAGGGTACAAGTATTTTAAAATCTGCCCCATCTATGCAGTGTAATTAAAAATCTGGCCAAAAAGCCACTTAAACCAGCTTGGTTGATGTATCCATAATTACTGAGCTCAACTGGTTAACCCCTAGTCCTGCGAAGGTAAAAAGAGAGGCACCTACTTGAACTGATAGGAAAAATCTCAATTAAACATTTTCTGATTTAAGTTTTGTTTTGCAAGGCCAGTCAGATTTCTGCATTAAATCAATGATAGGAAATGGGGGAAAGAAAAAAGTAAAAGGTCAATACTTTCTGCTGTTAAAAATGCCATAGTAACTTAGCCGGACAGATGGGAATTATCCATAGGAAACATTGTCTGGTCACCAGTGGTGAGACAAGAAATCTGGCAATGAGTAACAGGGGATGGATGTTCCCGACTTGTTTTCAGATAATGTTGAACTCTGCGGGCAGCACATCAGGCTGATCAGGCACAGAGAGGGTCCAGATCTGAGTTCCAAACCCCACCTAAAACCCAGCACAGGCCCTGACAGCGCTGAAGAGCTGGTGAGGAGGTGCAGTGGTGGAGAGGAAGGGTAAGGAACTGCTCACGAGGGCAATCGAAGCTTTCCCCCTTTTCCTATTTGAAAACTGCTTCTCCTCAGACACAACAGAAGTGCAGAGAGGTTAAGTCTACAAATTTCAGAGGGCACGTGGCCAGAAATTCCAAAGAATGCCTAACACCACCTTGTCAGCTCCACTTCATGCTTACAGTCAACAATTTCTCATGAAACATGCTGAGATTTTTCAAGTGCTCCGTTCTTTGCCGTGCAGTGGAAAACAATCTTTCCGTGTAATGGGCTGGCTTTTCAAACACTTAGGCCTGATCTGAAAACATGCCAGCATTTTCTCTCTCAGCAGATAAGGAGATACCTTTGTTCAGTCTTTATCTTCCATCTTTCCCCTGACCTGGTGGCACATGGAGTGGGGTGTAGAAAAATGTGAGGCTAGAGGGAAATTAAAACCTCTTTTGTGTCAAACCAAAGGTATTATATGCCCACCTTTTATTTTCTGAGGCTGATAAGTGAAGGTTCAGTTGCTTTTCTGCTGTTGTCTGTCCAGAATCTCCCCCTCCCTGCATTCCTGAGCAATACAAACCTCACAAAACTGGTTTTCCAGTCTTCTTTTTTTTTTTTTGGTGATGCAAAGCTGGGACTGCCAGGTAACTCCTAGGGACTGTACACAAAGCCTTTAACCTTTTTACCTGCCCCTGATGTTTTTAGATTGCTTTAGAGTGACCTTAAAATATAAGAGTGTAGTGGGTTTAGTTCGCCAATTCAAGTTTCCCGGCCAACGCACCAATTAATGTCTCGGTTTTGGTTCTAGTTGAACACTAGTGTACTCACTAAAATCATCTATCCAATTTCTGCTGTGAGATATGGATTAAGAGGAAGCAAAGCAGGCCCAAAACTTTAAAAAAAAAAGCATAAAGTTAACTTTATTAACAGAACTAAAAGGAAAATAATAAGAATCAGAATAAACCTTCAAAACACTTTTCCT
>VZTG01006671.1:348249-482037 GCA_013397845.1 Melanocharis versteri | reverse complement strand
CCGGGCCATCCCAGCTGGGCCGGGCTGCCCTGGCCGGGCCGGGCCATCCCAGCTGAGCCGGGCTGCCCTGGCCGGGCCGGGCCCGGCCCTGCCGGACCGCGCGGGCTCCTCTGTTACCTGCTTGAAAGCCGGAAGTAAGAGAGAGCTTTTGGTGCCTTGCTTTGTTTTAAATATGGGATCTGGAGGCGTGTCCAACCCCCACCATTGGTTCATGCTCAACCTAGGACAAAGAGGAAAAGGGCACCATCTTGAAGAAGACCTCTTGCATGATTCCACTGTTTTCTCTGAAGGGAATTGATACAGAAAGCCTCTGCATCATTTATGCACTACTTAATTTCCTCAGATTTCCCTAAGATTACCTGAGACCGGAGCCATAAGTCTTTCACTTCCCCCTTTTTACTTCTCCCTCACTAAAGTATTTATTTCTCCAGAGTTTGGGACTTTGTGGCCGTGGCATCTTCAGAAGTGGAGTCAATTTCCCACAAAGAACCCACCAACTATCAGGCTGATGTGGATGGCTACATTTCTTCTCAATATTTGGATAAACTCTCATTCAACTTACTTTTTTAGCATTTTTACAGTGTAGTTATTTGGAAAACAGAATGTTGTATCTTACCAGCAACATCTGAAAACAGAGATTGAGCAATAAGTGCATTATAGGACTTGATTTCAAAAGAATGCATGCAGCAATTATTCCAGGCTGCATTAAATTACAAAAATTGAGAAAAGCTGTGACCTAGATATTTCTTCTCTTCAAATATTATTCATTTCAAGACTCCACTTCTTCTTTTTCATTTTTTTTTTCCCAGCCTCCATTTTGTAATGAAAGAAGCCTTATTTTGTTGGTACGGTTTTTATCTTTGCAAACCCATTATGCTGTATTAACAGGTTGCAGGGGATAGTTAAACACAACAGAGACATATGTGGTCCCAGCAGAGCAGAGAAACAGATTTTGGAACAAAGATACCCTGTAAACCATTGGGAGTTATACAAAACAGACAGGGGAGCTATTTAAGTGAGGAAACCTGATCTGGATCCAGAGCTGGAATTGAAAGGCTGGAAAGCTCAAAGAGCAAAATTCGAGTATGAAATGTTATCTGTGCAGGAGGGGATTAGCTATGAGTTGAATTATATTAAAGCACACTCTATGCTAAGGAAAAGTTCTGATACACATCTTTTTTCATAGCAAAAGCAGTCACTTCTCAGAGATTCAGCACCCAAAAAGCAATATCCTACATGCCAAATAAAAGAATTGCTCCATATATTCAGAAACAAATAGATTTTTGGGTGCAATTAAGGGATTTAGAAAGGGAGAAAATTCGCAGACAAAATTTAACATCCTTTCACAATAGCGTATAAAACTGAATGAAAAACACCAAACACAAGGACATTGTAACTGGAATAATTACTCTGGATCCGTATTGGCTGGGAAATTATGTGGTGAGTCATATTTTTTAAAAAAATCTCTTCCTAAATAGCATTTAGCAACATAGGCCTAAATTCATCTGTGGATTAATCACTACAGGATAATGACTGCTGACTTAAAAATTTCAGTAAATTGCAATTTACTGAAACGTTACTCATGTCTACAACAAAGTCAAGTACTCACTGTCTGTACACAGACTGCTTTGCCTGAGCTGGTTTATCAGAAATCATTAATAATTCCCTTATAATTTCTCCTGCATCCTGTTGAAACAGTTTTGCCAATCCTTAATTGCATCATCTCGGTTCAAAAGCAATTTTCTCTGGGGTTTTATTGCCTCTTTAAAGCACGGACTGGTGGAAACGCTACTCCTTGCATCACACCTAGCAAGGTCAAGGTCCAGCAGAAATGTTGCTGTGTGTTTGGGATGAAGACACTCAGATGGGGGCTCTGAGAGAGGCTTCAAGCCTTGCACTCCTTTCTCAGAGCCAGGAGTGTTCTTGGCTGCTCCCTTTGTGGCTCAGGGACCCCAGGCTGCAGCTTTGCTCCATGGGCACACCAGGAGTGGATGGAGTTTCCTCACCTGCCTCTTCAGACAAGAGGAGGAGGTAGAAGAGCAAATCCCTGAAAATTTAATCCCTAAATTGCACACACTGATTTCCTTCCAGCCTACCCCCGGCTGAGGAAGCCCTTATCAGTGACAGCAAGAGAAACTGGTGGCAAAAAGCAGATTACTGCAAGAAACATTTGTGATTTCCACAGAAATCCAGCCATCAAAAACAGTTGTCTTTACTAGAAATCATGGGTAAGAGGAGAAAGATGCCAAAGGACCAACAATTTTCCAAGAGGAAGCGTTATCCTTGTGCCACCAGGATTGCCCCAAAGCTGAGCTACACATGATTGTGACCTGCCTGTGGCAAGTGGGAATCTGTGGTGACTTGCACTGGGAGAAAAAAAAAAATCATCCTATAGAGTGGATTTCTGGAGATCAGAAGATCCCAGCCCTGTGCCCACAGCTCCCCCAGAGCTCGGCAGCTGCAGGTAGGAAATATTTTCCTACATCCTGAATAATGGCTTTACTCACTCAAAATAGATTTTCAGTATAAATATGTCCTACATGAACCGAAAGCACTTAGGCTTGAAAGAGCCATTCACGTCTATTAAGTCAGACAAATGATTGAAATTTAACATTAAAAGTGCAACTCCACACCTTGTACCATTTATCGACAGGAAATTAGGAACAATTAGATCTCTGTAAAACAAGGCAAAACCATGATTGCTGAAGGTCAGGCTTCAGGAAAACCCTGCAGAAAGCTCCACAGCAGAAATTCTTTACAGGTACGTTCCTTTACACTTACACTGTGCACATGGTTTCAGCGACAATCAGGTAAAATGGACAAAACCAGATTCCCCCACCAGCTGCAATAAATTCAACCCTTTCCCTCCCCCAGCCTCCTGTTCTAAACAAGCAGGAACGTTGCACAGAGCAGACACTCTCCTGCTCTTTTATGGGCGTTGCTGTGCTCTGGAATGGAAAGAGGACTGGCAAAGATTCCTCGCAAGTACCGAAATGAAAGCAAGAGAATTAATTTTATGCAGCTCGCTCTGTGTATTTCTGGAGTTTTAATGCTTTCCCATTCTGAGAGCTCACAATGAAACACCTTGTGTAAATATTGCAAGCTCCTACCTGGAATTCTCACAACGAGCTGTCAGCAGATAAACTTTAGCCCGTAACTTTCTGTAAATGGATAAAGTTGAGAACACACACACACAGAGTCAGATCTCTCGACTTCTTTTCTTTCAAATGGACTGAAATTCTGATTCCTAGTAAGTTTGCATATGCTAGGTTAGAAATGAGGAACCACTTTCCAAAATGTTACGTCCAACTCAGCCAAATTTTGAATAAACCTTCATTAGGGGTCTGAGGGTTTAAAGTTTTTGGACACACAGACACAGAAATAAAGTACATTAGATAGATAGACAGATAGACAGATAGACAGATAGATAGATAGATAGATAATTTTTCTTCCAACTTCCAGTTCTGGCTAGCACTAGAGCCAACCATGCCAAAACACAGCAAAGAGGACTATTCTCCTGACACTCCCAGCTGTGGCCAGAAGAAATTGTGCCTGAAATGGTGTGAGAAAATTTCAAGACAAATGAGCTTTGGCTGGTTCTGCTGCGAAAGTTTGGATGCTTATTTAAAGTCAAGCGACCCCAAGCTGCAAAGCACTGGATGTTCACTCGTCACTAATTTCTAATAGTCACCCTGAGACCAGGTGGAAGAGCCAAGAAAGGGCTACGGGTTCCTTGCTTGCACAGAGGATTTAAGAGATGGAGGAAATGAAAAGTCTCTGGGGTTTGTAGGCTGTGCTGGCTGGAGAAGTTGTTTTTCCTTGGTGTTCTGCAGGAGTTTTGATGTTTGAACTAAATCAGAGTGATGGCAGCCACCAGGGTGACATCTTGTCCTTGCAGACAAGCCAACAGCTTTTGCTGTGGTCTGATCCTTCATCTCCTACAGGATGGACAGGACAATCCCACTCTCTTTCCTCTGCCACCCCCTCGTCCCCAAGATGCTTTTTCTGCTGCATGTGGGGCCACCTCCATGCAGACTTGAGCAAGGCTGACGTGCTGGAGACAAACATTGTGTGGCTCCCTTGGAAAATCTTGGGTTTGAGGTTGGGGACAATGAGAGGTTTAAGGAGAATATGGAGAACTTGCATTTTGGGAAGTCAGGGAACCTTTTTCGTCACTGGTCCCTCAGATGAGTGCAGCTGAGATGAGTATGTGCTTTTACAAGCAATTATTTTAAAGTGTGCCCAGAGGACGCAATAGTCAGGCTTTATTGGATATGTAATACACACTGTGACAGTATATGGTGGCCAAAATTACAATTCTGGGACCTTGCAGCCTGCAGCTGTTCAGTAAAACAAAGGAAATCCCACCGAAAGAAAAAAGGGAGGGGGGTTACCAGGCTTTTAAGCCAAATCCAAAACATAGATTATATGACTTCCCTCATTTCAGGGCTTTTCTGTGCCTCTGGGGGCAGCTGGAGGAAATATGAAAGAGCATCTTCCCTGGAGCTTTCCCTAATGAGGGGAGGGAGGCACGGGCACACCTCATCTTTGCACATCTCATGCCTGGGAGGGGCACTGGCATCAGAGGGGCCACAGCTCATGGTGGCCCTTGTGCTGGTAATGTCAGGGCTGTGCTGTCCCCGTGGGCTCCTCAGAGCAGCTCTCCAGGAGCACCCACGCCATGTTCAGCGTTCAGACCCACGTGTCAGAGGAGAGAAACATCCAGCAGATCAAGTATCTGCCCAGCTGGAAGCAAAGAAGATCCTCTTTTGGGAGAGGTTGGAGCCAGTCCTGAAGCAGACCAGAGCAGGACAGTGCCTTGGGAACAGACACAGCCGAGGACACAGACAGTGGGACATCTGTCCCACCACAGGAACCACACGTCAGGCTTTCTCTTTCATGGTGCTTATTATGACCCTAACCTGATTAGTGAGAGACAGATTGTTCTGCTCTCTAAATTGCTTCCCATGAATAATTTTTGTTTGTTTGTTTGTTGTTCTGGTTTGGGGAAACTTTGTCACTGTGTTCCAGAAATCAGGCTAAATGTTTGCCTTCGAGACCAGAGTGTGTGCAGATGCTGGCAGGACAACCTCAAGACAAACTGGGATCTGACCAACCACTCCTGCAACCAGAACAATCGATACAGTGGACGAGCAGAGTAATTTCTGAGCCACTGCCCACACCAGCCCCACATCACACCCCAGAGTACTCACAGAACTGAAGGCGATGCCACTTGTTTGGGAACAGCTGCTGCAGTGCATGGATCCACTGAGTTCATGGCAGGCAGCAGACATGGAAAGGGGATTTGGGATCCAGGTGAGGTGGTCTGTCCCTGAGATCACACCTGTCCACTCCAGGCAGCATCCTGGAGGCATCAGGGAGGACACGTCAGGATACAGCCCTGAGGCCTCACCCAGAGATGAGCTCAGCACTCTGCAGTCCAGAAAGACACCTTAGGGCTCAAGCAAAGCAAAGGCTTCTCAGAACTGTTAACTCAGATCCTGGATGCAGAGCTAGGAAGTCTGAAGTAACATATTAAGTCAAAATCTCCATTAACTCAACCTGAACAAAAACATCACCGCTAAGCACTATCCAAGTTTAACACAAAACCCCTCTGGCTCCCCGCTCCAGGCAATTTTATCAACACTTGATCTCCTTTGACATCAGAGCTGGCTTCTGCCTCTAGATGATTTTGTCTAGACTGGGTGTTTACACGAGGCTTACCCAGATTGGCACCGGGTGCTTGGCAGCCTCTCCGTGCGCGCGCGCTCGCTCCCGGCAGCTTTGTTTGCGCAGCTTCCCACCGAGCCTGTGACCAAAAACAAACACGGGACCCAGTGTGAGCAGCACTCTGTGGGACACTAAATGACACTAAACTGATGTTTTGTACCGTTTGTCCTCGAAGCAAAGGATATGAACCGATTTTCAGGCATCTACAAAGGGCCCTAATCAATCCCAGATCATCAGACAAGAGCGATTGTTCGGGTGAGCTCGATTTCTGCTGCTTTTCACCATTGGAACAATTACCCAAACCTCAGTCATGTTCAATATGTAAAGTGGCAGCAAAACCCGACCTCAAAAAATTTTCAAGACTGCTTTTTCTGTGTATAAATGCGTCAGCCTGAGGCCAGCAAGGGTCAGTGAAGAGCTGCAGAGTCCAGAGGACTTTGAATAAGAGCTGTAATGATGTTGGTAAAAGAGGCATTTCACAGCTCATGATGGCTGGAGGGAGTTACTCCATCCAGGAATCAGTAGCTTATGCTCAGCTTCTTAAAATCCTCAGAAAAAGGCTTTTTTTTTTTAATGAGAGGATACATAGAGTCATGGATCTGAAAGCCAGAAAGAGGTGTCACAACTACCCAGCTGCCCTCCTGCAAAAACCCTGTGATATCTCCAAAGGTAATACAGATGTGCGTGGCTGAGTCACAGTGTCCTCTAGACCAACATCTGTCCTCTAGACCAACATCTGTCCTTCCTTCAAAGCGCCTGAAGACTTCAGCTGAACTTCTTCCTCCATCGTTATGTTTTGTTTGTCCTTGGCAAGAAGAACAAAAGATTAATCATAACCATAAACCCAATATTTGGTCAACGTGACTATCCAGGTCTTGAAAGGAGTAAACAATGTGAACATTTGGGGTAAGAGCAGAACTCAGCCAGAGAGCAGAGCAGTTCATGGGAAACAGCACTGTTTGCTTTCACCCCAAACCTCCCAAACTTCATATTTTGTTCTGCGTAGTTAGTATTAATCACTCCAATCAAGTTAACTATCAAGGGTTTGGGTAGTCCTCACTTCTAAGTCCCTTCCTGCTCATGTTCCCATGACACACACACTGGCCACAGCCTGGCTGTTCATTTCTTGGAAAAGAGACTGCACAGGAGTACTGGGATGAAATTTTGTCCAGTTGGAAAGAAACAGCCCAGAGAATAGAGGCACTGGTTGCAAAGTGCTTCCCTTTGCATAGTAAAGAAGTTGCTCTCACCGGGGCTGAGCTTTTTGAAATAGCACCGAATGCTTGAAAAGGCAGGTTTTGCAGCAGATCCCCACCATTTGGAAAGATTCCTGGGCTGCTCTGCAGGGCTTCTATTGATTTTCTCAGACTCATTTGTCCCTCTGGCCATCAGATGTACATGACCCCCGTGGCTGATGGCAGATCGGCAGCAGGACAGCTGGAATGACACCCACGAGGTATGCACACACTCGTGGCTGCAGAAAAAGCAGCTCCTGAGCCAACCCAACGAGTTCAAGAGACAGCTGAGCTGATAGGGAGTCCTGTGTGGATGTCAATTTTCAGCCAATAGTGAAGTGTCAGGACACAATTGTTTGGCAAGTCCTTTGCCCTTTATGTGTCCAAACAGCGTCGATGCCTTTGTGCAGCAGCGAGCTCTGGATCTCGCAGGGTGCATTCCTCGCTGCTTTCCATTCACTCAAAAAAAAAAAAAAAAAACAAACCCACCCCAACAACCGCCAAACCTTCCAAAATTAGAAGTGAATCACGGGTCATTTCTATTGCAAAATCTCAGCGATAACCCTCGATAGCTGAAATCTTCCCTTTCACGTGCAATCACATCTTATGAGCTGTTGTGTGATGTTCCCCTCGCGGAGATGGAGTAAGAAGAGATGACTCACACCTTTTCCCAGTCGTTGTGCAGACAGCCCTTCCTATGTAACGCCGTGATTGATATCTGATGATGCTGATAAGAGGTTCAAGCATGTTTTAGCTCCTTGTGCAATTTCCAGCCTGCGTTCTGGAAGTGAAACAACTAGAAAAAAACAGCTTGTTCCATCGGTCTTAAAATGAAGCATATTGTGGGCATCAGTGGAAAAAGTGCAGGCCAAGTTTATTAAGTATGAACTTAGAAACCTCTCAAGGAAATCTAAAGTCAAAATTAATGTGCAGACTCTGGAGAAAACCTTGCTGGTGTCAAGATATGCAGAATAACTGAATAAATTTGCTCAGATCCTCACACAATCTCACCTCTAATTAGAGCTGCCTGAGGCAGAATCTGTCAGTGCAGGGATGGAAATGTCAGATTGGGGACATGCTGCCGGCCCTCACACTGCCTGGGAGCTCACAGACTGCTTTACCATGGCCCTCCAGTGTTTAATTCACAGGCATGAGGATCCAAAATAAGGCTGGAAATGTTTTTCTGCAGAGTCGAATTGGAGGCAGGTAGAGCTGAGGAGTGATTTTGCAATGGAAACCTGACAACTGCTGGACACAAAACCCCCTTCTATTCAGCTGACCACTGATTTCAGGGAGCGTAGGAGAAATGAAGCTTGGATTTAAACTGAAAGAGGGTAGATTTAGATGGGATATTAGGAAAAAATTCTTCCCTGTGAGGGTGGTGAGGCCTTGGCTCAGGTTGCCCAGAGAAGCCGTGGTTTCCCCATCCCTGGAAGTGTTGGATGGGGCTTGGAGCACCCTGGGACAGTGGAAGGTGTCCCTGCCCATGGCAGGGGGTGGAACGAGATGATCTTCAAGGCCCCTTCAAACCCAAACTGCTCTGTGTTCTGTGATTCTATGACAGATTAGGCACTATGATTCCAGGAACTGTATTTCCCATGTTATTTATTCCAGGCTAGCTAAGCTTCCCAGAAAGCCTCCAAGGACCCCTGACAGAGTTTCCTAGCCGTGGTGAGCAGTCACCTTGCCTGCACAGCAAGCCATTGTCTGTCATTCCCACCTTACCACTGCAACGTGCTTTCCCAGGAACCTCCCACGGAGAGTTTTCAGGCAGATAAGGATTCGTTTTTCTTGAGCAGGAGCCATGGCGTTCGTACAATAGCAGTCATCACCACCATCTCCTGTGCCAATGAAGGCCACAAGCTGACTATAGGATGCCTGAGGAGTTATTTCCTGCTATTCTTTCACTTTCCACCAGCTGTTGTTGTTATTATTTAACTTACTATTAGTTTCAAGTATGATGCAGCATCAAGCAGTTGTTCTTATTAAGGAAAAATAATTGGCTGTCTGGCCCACACTTGGATGAAAGCTCGTTTCTCTCTGGGGAGTTTTCAGCATTAGTCCATCTCCGGCAACAAAAGCTGTGATTTTAGCATCCTCCAAAACAGTGGATTACAGTAAAAGTGGAAATGGGATAGTGAAGGAAAGTTCTGAATTAAAGTTCTTCATATGGACAGTTAGCAGGACGGTCACTCCTGTGTACAAAAAAAATCTAGTAAAATAAACACACTCTCCAAACTTCCGGGGCTCTAAATCATCCTGCTAAATTTGATTATCACTTAAGTGATTTAGAAAGCAAGATGTTCTCTGCGTTATGAGAGTTTATTCACAACGTCAGCTAAAACTGATAGACACTGCAGTAATTCAAACCAGAGGGTGGGGGAAAAAACAGTTATGAAAACTTGGCCTAGGCTGGAGACCAGAGAAGAAATTGAAGGAAGAGCAGCATTTTTGAGGGAAAGGCGAATTGAAGGAATGAAGTTTTGAAATTCCTGTCTTTCCTGCCTCCCCAGTAAGCAGGAGAATCTAACGTTCCCTGGCTTCACGGGGGAACAAAGCAGAGCTTGAAGCTTTCAGCTGCGCTGCTCCCACTGGCTGTGGCTCCCTGGCTGCCCAGCCCCAGCCCCAGCCCTTGGGAACACACACACCAGCCTGTGGCTTGCTCCGAGCTTGAACCTGGTGAAAGAAAGGCTCTCCAGGGAGCTGGACCGTGCTGGCACCCAACACTGAACCCCCTGGGTGTCAGAAATCGCGAGGCTTGAGCGCTGGGCAGAGCAGGGTCCCCAGCCTGCCCCTGGGAAGGGTGGATGGAACCTGCTCCTCTCCAGCCCTCATGGGCTCTGAGTTACACCACCTGTGGGTCTCTGCAGCTCTGCCCCTTCTGCTGACCCCGGTGCAATCCCCGTTCCACGAGATGCACATCCTGTGCCTGCTGCACAGGGCTGAATTACGAACGGGAATGAATTTTCCAAGCAGGTGCTGACGTCCCGGCTCGGGAGACGGCACAGCCTGGGAGCAGCCAGCACAACGAAGAGGTGGCAGGAGAAGATGCCACCTCTCCTGCACAGGAGCTGCTGAGCCACACAGCTCTGCACCAAACCCCTCAGGAGACTCCCAGAAAGCCTCCAATAATTAACAGCATGACGTTAACCGTATGTCAAACGTCTCACGGCTGATGTCCAAACTGTAAATGAATGTCTGTTAGAATTTTACTTGGAAAAGAGAAACAATAGAGGGAGATTTATTTTGTATTAATGCTCTAGCATACTTCCTTACCTATCTCCCTATCCAAGAACTTTTTCAGCTCAGTATCCCATCTGGGCTCAGCACCATCCCTGTCATATCCCATTTGCCTCTCCTTAGCTTCTAATAAATTTTGAAACAAATCAGCAAAAGTGGAAGAGGCTCTCAGCATTTTATGAAGTTGGAATAAAAGTGGGAACAGAGGTATCTGTGTGATTTCTTTCCAATCCTGGTGAAAAAATCAGAGAATGAGAGTAGACTTAGAGACATGCCTGCCATGCAGGAGGCAGAGGAATGTTTGTGAAAGCCTAGGCAGCACTGAGCCCGTGCCTGGTTGCTCTAAGATTCCCAACAGCTCCAACCCACAACAGCAAACCCAAACCACAGCAGGGAAATAATAAAAAATCTGGACATTAACTAATAAACCTGGGAGAGAGAAAAGAATTTCAAGTGCAATCCCAGGAAGGGTATGAACTGGGGACCCTATGGATGGGTTATGAGAGGGTCTTAAACCTTCAAGAAGGGAGATTTCCACTGATCCAGAGCAAGACATGGGTCCACCGTGTCCAGCCTCAGAGATTCAAACACCTCAGATGCAAACTCTCTGGGAATTTGCGTCTTGGTCAAGAAAAAGGTTCATGCTTTTGGAGCGTTTCTTCCAAATTTTCTATCTGAGATAAAGAAATGGGCAAGCTGATTAATCTGCCATCAGAAGTGTCTTGATGAAGATGCTCTGAAAGAGCCTGGCACGGGTGGGTGCACAGCTGCCAACCCAGGACGTGCCCAGGTGTCTCAGGGGTTACCTGCCAGCCCTGGCACCAGCCCAGCCCTGGCATCACGTCCTGCCTGTTCTCCACAATGTGAACTGCAGGAAGCAAAGGCTGGCACTGCCAAACTCAGCTTCGTGTCTTTTATTGTAAAGGTCTGACTCCTTTCTCCTGCAGTTCTTAAAGTGTGGCCCTTTGAGCATAATTGAATGAGACAGAAGCAAAAATTGAGAGGTTTCTGCTTTGGAAAGAGATGTGACGCTCCTTTATTGTTAACCACAAAACACGGGCCCCTTTTCTTTCTTCTTTTCCCTTTTTCTTGGTGTCAACTTCACAGTTTTCGTTACTTCAAAATAACATGGTGTTTAACAGAGCCTAAGACCCCAAAATGTCCTCATCAGCACGTCGGGATGCCCTTTCTTCAGGGATTGGAGCCACAAAGGGTCCTGAGAGTTTGGCTGCCACCAGAGCAGCACCAGACAAGCAGAACCTCGTTTTTACCTGCACCAAACACCTCATTTATTCCACTTTTTATAACCCCTTTCCACCTCCCACACCATGCTGCTTTCCAGAGGCTGCAGCAGAATTTCCCTGTTTTCCAGAACATTTCTCTGCAGATGAAACCTGCCGTCACCTGCATGAGAACTGAGATTTGAAGTGCATGTTGTCAATAATTGCCTACTTCATGCAATTTTGTGATTATAAGTTTGAGGTGGGCTGTAATGATGGTCTTCTGTCACCTCCTGCACAACCCAGGATGACCCTTGTCCTGAATTTTTCCCTACCCAGTGGTGCCTCTGAGTCATGCTGAGGACTCAGAAGAAAATAACCCAATTTTGGCTTCTGGTGAGGGAGAATCCTACATGTCCCATCCATAACTCAAATCTTCATGAGGTATCTTATAGTTATCTACTTCCACCATTAAAATTTCAACTGTGTTTCCAGCCCAGATTTGTCTGGATGTTGTATCTTGTTATATCTCCTTTTGGTATGCAAAGGAGAATCCCATTCCTAAATCAGTTTTCTTCAATTTTCAAGTTGATTGGCCAAATACTGTTTTAAAGTAAAATTTAAGAATATTGGGCACTCTATGAGCACAAGAGGGGCAAAAATTAGGACATTTCCATATCAGTGCTTTGTCCTCAGCAGTGTCCATTCCAAAGTCAAATAGTGATGCTGGAACAGGATAAAAATTGTGCAAATGTGTGAGCCAGCATTCATTTACTCTTCTGATTTAAAGAGTCACCATTTCCTGAACTCTGAAAGCATCATAAAATAAAACATTTCTTGGATGTTCTCTGACACGAGCAAATCTCCCTCAAAGTCAGTGGGAGACTTTCCATTTCCATTAGTGGGCATTTTGTCAAGTTCTGACTTTTTTTGTAAACGAAGTTCCAAATCCTACAACGATTTGAACTTTATTGCCTATGAAAGAGAAAAGGAGCCAAAAAAACCTCCCAAATAAATGTATGGAAAAGAAACAGCAAAACAAGGTTTCCCCAAACAGCATTCACTGGTAACAACACAGCTTTGTGGCTGCTGTCATTTTTTTATGCATTTCCAAGGAAAAACTAAAGGAAATATATGATTTGTCCACATTTCTGCCAAAAAGGCAGTTCCCAGAGTATACATTTAATGACAGCATCACAGGAAGAAAATTTTTCCCATCTTTATGATCTCCCTGTCCACTGCAAAAAGAACATCAGCAGGAAGAAATCCCACACAGGAGGGGCGGGGGTACGGACGTGTCTGATGGAAGAGAAACAATTCTTTGGAGCTGAGCTGGTTTGAAAGGGCTCTGGTGAGCAGCTCGTCATCTCCTGGAGATTGCCCAAATCTGAGGTCTCACTGGAGCTCATCAAAATAGGCTGTCCGTGGATTCAGCTGGCAGGAGAGTGCCAAAGATCTGTCCCAGAGGAATTTCTCAGACCTGCTGAGATCATGGGGTTTTTTTCTTGTTGTTTTGTTCGGTCTGGGGTTTTTTTTGGTTTTTTGTTTTTTTTGGTGGGGGGTCAGTGTTTTGGTTTTTTATCCCAGGTTGGAAATGGGAGAGTTTCATTTCTTCAGAAGGAGAATTTGCAGAAGGACAGGTGACCTGGGCCCTTGGCCACCAAGCAAAGCCAGGCTCAAGCTGCTCCACAGCACGCAGTGGGAAGTGGCAGTGATTCCTGGCCGGTGGGAGATTAAAGGTGATTTGAAGTGAGGCAAGGACCACCCCAATGCAGCATTTCCAGCTAAACTGAAGGAGAAATGTCTGCTAGAAACAATGCAATGTATGTAAACCTCCCTCATACCTAAAACCAGGCTTGAAAAAAGTACTGGTGGAAGAAGAAACACCAACAAACCAAAAGTGGCAGAGGATAAAAGGTGGATTTTGGAGAGGCCTGAACAAGGAGGCTCCTATGGAAGGGCAGACAGAGCACAGCCATCCATGAGCTCCCAGGAACTTTCTCCCCAGCAAGGGAGGACTTAAAGAGCCAAATAAGTCCATGAAATTCACACAGGGCCTTTAGGGATGGAAGAAATATTACCTGAAGAGACAAATTCCCCAATCAATACCACAAAAGCCCTTAAAATTATCATACAAGTTGGTTCAGGCTCTCTGTCAGGATTTCTGTGGAGCAGCAGGAGCCTCGGCGTGGGGATCTGATAAATCACAAGCCACTGCTGTGCCGCTGATGCAAAGAAAAGAGATCCATCAGGGACCGGTCAGAATCTGCCCAGGACAGATTTGTGCTGAGACTGATGTGCTGCTGTGGCTGTCTGACCAAGACTGCACCTCAGCAATGAGCTCTGCAGGGTGTTGGAGAGAGGGAAGCTGCCGGGAATTGTGCTCTTGATGGAGATTTCCTGGGGGGAAATTGGAGAAATCATTCTGCTAACCTGGTAAAGCCCAGTCATTCCAGCATGGGCTTCCTCGGGAGTTGCTGTGTCTGCCCTGCTTTGCCTTAAGCACTGCAAAAGTGCTTCCTAACTCACAGCAAAGAACTTTAAACTGAGTGATCACCACTGACTCACTCTAAGTAACACCGTGGCTTCCAGTATCAAGAAGGATGTAGAGCTGGAGGAGTCAGAGTTTGAAGGGCTCAGTGACGGCTGTGATCAAGGGCATTGGAATTTCTATCAGGAAACACGAAAAAATGATGTCAAATCTACCTCCCTGCTAAAGAGGAAGGTCTCCCCCCTGTCCCACATGGGTATCTTACTGTGGCAAAGTCAGGGGACTCTTATCAAGTGTGCAAAAAGGGGTGCAAAAGCCACAGAGGAGCATCTTAGGGGCTGGGGAGAGGAGAGGTAAAATAAGAACTGTCAAAATTAACCCAGCTGGATGTTTCGATGAGGAAAACAGTCTCACATGTTTTCCAGCCACAAACATGGAGAGGGGAAAATTGTTGTGGTGCAGTAAAAATGGAGCAGAAATAGGAGAACCGAGGGCTGCTCCAAGCCTGTCACCTCTTCCCAGTGCTCAGCAAAGGGCTGCTGCAGAGCCTGGGGTGGAAAATGGGGAGAGGATGTGGAAAGGATGGAGCTGAGAGGGAGTCACAGCCAGAGCATCACCTGGGGAAGCCTAGAGGGATGGGGAAATCTCCCTGCTGGGGTTTGAAAAGCATTTGAGAATCTGCAAGTGAGGAGTGAGGATTTGTAAGCCCTGAATGTGCAGTAACCACATTCAGGGAATGGAGCCAAGAGAAAAGGACAGCTTAGGCCCTGGCAGGTCACTGAACCTGAATCGACAGCACGGCAAGCTTTCAAAAGCACTTGTTCAAGAAATATTAGGACATTGTGAATCAGGCTTTGCCTCCATTCCTGTTTCTTCCAAGAATATGGGTCCCAGTTTTTTCTGGCAGGACGTGAGTCATTCCGACCACCCCCAGTGAAAGCCTGTCCTGTCTGGGTGGAAAGAAGAAAGCCCCTGGCACACAGAGGTTTTTCCTTCCTGGGCATCATCTGGGTAACAGACTTTGAGCCCGAGCTGCCACTCATTTTTGGCAAATGACTAATAATGACTTGCAAAATTCGCTGCTATGTTTTTCATCACAGCTGCTCTGGGAATATGTTTCTGGCACTCAAAGCACTGCTACCATCATGACAAAGCCAATTATGCTAGTTTAAAAAAGCCAGGCCAAAAAGGTATAAGGTTATTGTCAGGGTAAAGGCAGGGGAATTATTGAGATGAGTTGTCTACAAAATAGCTTAAGAGAATTGATTTCTTATTATGACATCATGAGTTAGGCTGGCTCAATTATGATGAGTGATAATCATGACAAAAACTGCTCTAGCTATGGCCTTGGGAGATGAAAATTGAGGGAAGGAATTAGCGGGGGGTTGAGGAAAAAAAAAAGAAATAAAATTAAGTCATCTTCAGTATATATTAAGCCAATAGAAATTGGTTTAAATTACAGTGTGTGAGTGGAGTAGCATGAAAAGTAACTCCACAACAGCA
The DNA here is from genome assembly GCA_013397845.1 of Melanocharis versteri. NCBI lineage: Eukaryota > Metazoa > Chordata > Aves > Passeriformes > Melanocharitidae > Melanocharis > Melanocharis versteri. Next base: position 466,618 of record VZTG01006671.1, on the reverse strand, counting down.
GGACAAGGATTATTTTATCACGTGCATCTATATAAAGTCAGGCACCCTGAGGGAGGATTAGGGTTTAAAGGGGTCCTGGCAGAGCAAAGAACCCAGAAAAGCTGAATCTGCCCCGTCCCCAGGCAGGGGGACGTTTCAGGTGGGAACTGCATCCTCAAATGTTATCCTCATCACATAGCACTTTCCAGAAATCCACCTAACATCACTATAAAACTGAAGGATTTTTATGCCTCCTTAAGCGCTCAGAATCACATACTCCTGGCTGTCAGAAATCTGTCCTTTTTCTCCTAAATTTCCTTATTGTAAAGCTATCCCTGGACTTTAGGTGACCTCCTGACACTGTCCTGAGGATGCTGCGGGACTGTAACACCCTCACCACCTCCCTTTCGCTTGGATAACCAAGCCAGCATCTCCCAGTTCCTTCACATCCCTTGGCCCTTCCTTTCCCTGGGGCTCTGCGGGCTGCTGAGCACGAATCCAGGTGGGAAACCCGACCCCTGGAGGCTCCCTCTGGCCTGGAATGAGGGTGCAGCTGGGCACTGAGAAACCACCTCTGAGAAAAGGGCTGAAAGGCAAATAAAACCCCGCGAGGGCCAAGGGAAACTGGAAGCAATGAGATGATTAGTGTAAACTTCAGATCGAGCAAGCCTCGTGGGTTACACGAGGTTACACTACACCATGGAAAAGGCAGCAAATGGATCCTTTCAGGTTTGCTGTATGCTAAAGCCATGGGAAAAAAGAAAAAAAAAGCCAGAATATCTGAGTTCTGCCTGTCAATCCTGGGCTGTTAGAAACAACCGAGTGTTTGTGACGGGCACAGCAGCACAGGCAGGCAAGGAGCAGCCTGCCCGCTCCTGGCAAAGCCTCCAATCTGGGAGCTCCAGTTTTACCTGGGGATTGCACACTGAAGGAAAACACGTTTCTGGGTCTGGCAGGACGTTTTTTGCTGGAACATAGGCAGAGGGCTAAGGCACAGCTCCCCTGCAGACCACCCACCACCTCCTCACAGCCAGCACTTGTTCTCCCGCTGCTGTCTTCGGGACACCCCGGCGTGGCCAGGGACCAAGAGCAATTTGGAAGCTAGAAAAACATAAACAGCTGCAGATTTAGAAAGCAAGAGATAGAGATTTCTGTGACAGAGCTGTCGCTCCAACGAGCAAGACATTAACTATAAAGTCAAAATGGAAAACCCGTCTGGCTCAGGAGAACTGAAAATGCACTGAGGGCAGGAGCTATGCAATGTGGCAAGATGTTCATCACTTGTGGGGTTTTTTCACCTTTTTTTTTTCCCCTGAAATTGAAGATGAGAGTTAGAAATTGGGCTGCTGGGGGCGAGGGAGAAAACAGGGATGCTTCACTTCTTAGGCTGACATTTCAAAAGCGTGACATGGAGATGATGACCCCGGGGAAAATTTTGAAGATCCTCTGGTTTGCTCCTCTCTGACTACTTTCAAGGAAGATTCAGATGAGACAGTGGTGAGGGAAAAGGGGATAGACCCTCTCCCACCCAACAGCTCCTCGATATCAACAGCTCCTTGATACCAACGCTAGCAGAGCCAGGGCTCAGTTCAGGAACAGAGTCTGTGCCACACTTGGCGTTATTGGAAACCTCTCCTGTCTCCACACTCAGCAGCACCTCAGAAATACCTTTCCTAGGAGTTTAAAACCAAACCCAAATGCTGCTGCCTGTCCAAATCCAGAGGAGATGACAGCCGAGGGGTTCGGGAAGGAAAGTCGGGAAAAGTTCACAAGAAACGCTTGTGGGTGGCAGAGTGATGTAACCCTTTAGGTAGCTCCCAGCATTTTGAGGTCAGCCATCAGTTAATTTTCCATTAAAAACCTGGCGATCCTCACATGAGCATTGCAACATCCGATTTCTGTGTGCCAGAGGGGCTGTGCACCCATGGGCTGCCCCTGCACCCTGCTCCCCTGGGTGCACAGGAGCTGCTCGGGACGCCCAGAGCCAGCAGCCACTCGTTCCTGGGAGAAATGAGTCAACACCCGGACCAGAGACACATTCCAGTGCCCAGGAAAACAACTGAAACCTTGAGTGGTCTTGCAACATCCAGCCACTCAACGGAGTGAAGCAATCACTCACATGAGCTGGTCTGGAGCTCACTTAAGCCACGCTGCAGTGCCCAGGAGCAGCCAGGAGCAGAGTTTGCTCCTCTGTGGTTTACGGGTGCTGGGTGACCAGCAGTGACCTCTCCCAGCCCACCTGCTCAGTGTGGGCAGCGAGCTGCGTGCTGGGCACCCCCAAAATGCAGAAAGAGCCCTCTCTGGCTGCTATGTGGGCAGAGAGAGGCAGTGCAACCTTCCCTTTGCTGGGATGCAAAACTGCTGCCCTGGGAGGAGGAACCACCTCCTCGTCCTCCATCCCGTGTACACCAAAACAGCAGCAACAGCAGATTTGTATTTCTGACACTTCAACAGTTACGTCTGGTTTGGCTGGGTTTCTCTTTTCTCTTGCAAGCCTGAAAAATGTTTATGGCCTAAGGAAAAGATTAAAAAAAAAAATCCAACAAAACCTAGCAAAAGTGAGTATATTTTTTCAGTGCCAAGGAGGGGGGTTTTTAAAAAAATTTAAGGCAAAACTTTTGTAGTTACAGTGGTACGTTTATGTTGCAGAAAAAGTGGTGAAAAACAAACATTTCAGAGGTAAAAGCAGCTCAGCCCTAGCAGGTGTTTTATGATGTTAACAGAGCCAAGTGAGGAAAACATCTCTCCATTACACATGCAGTTATCTGTTTGAACTGAAAACACAGACTTCGGAGAAAAAACAGCGAAATGCTTGACTTCCAAAATATTTAACTTATTTTGAGCACTTGACCAGTAGGAGGGAGCAAAGCAGGGACAAAACCACTCGTGTGGTGCTTCCAAATGTACATATACTATTCACGCTTTTCATAGCTGAGTGGTTAACAACAAAGACAATCACATTCTTGCTACAGCTGATTAAACAGTTGATCCCACGGACCCCAGGCTTCTCAGACACGGTTGTTTGCTGTAAGCACAACCAGCAAAACAAAAACAAGGCTAAAGCAGAGATGTTCATCTGCCGTGGCTCGGGTTCAGGGCAGCAACCCCAGCCAGAGTCCTGCATAAATATGAAACGTGTCCTGTTTACACTAAAATTAATGCAATTTAGAACTTTACAGGGCTGGGAATGTGGAGGTGTGGTTACATTTTGTAGCTGAGCTAGGATCTGAGCTGTGCCTCTCCTGCTATCATCAAAGAGCTGAAGCTGCCAAGTCCTATGCACAGGACTCCTGGATCCCTGCTTTGTTTACGGGTTAATGTCCCAGTATTCAATCCATGTTTTCTTGGCTGTACATAGAGTGTCCCACCAGCCCAGCTGGGCAACTTTAGATGATGTCTTAAGCACACAAACAGCTCTGCACTTGGAAAAGCTTTGATTCCCGTTGAGCCTGTGGATAAACACATCACCCAAGAGTCCATTCCCCACCTACAGCTGCTCCCATGGGGCTTCCCAAATTACGTTACACGGAATATCTGACTTCTAGAGAAATAAGTCTGATTGAACTTAAATGATCTGTCCTTTCAGCAGGCATACACTCATTCCTTGTTGCATACCACAAATTCCTCTCAAAATTGTTTTACATCCAGCTTTGTTTTGCGTTTTTGGAAGCGCTGAATGTTGTCTCCTTAATGTGCCTTTGCGAGAAACAATTGCATTTGTATTGGCAATCCTTTTTTTAAAGATATTACTAAATCTCCAGCTCTCTCCCTGTGGAATGACAAGTTGGATAAATAAGAAAGCTGGCTTCTCACCACTTTTTTGCAAAAGAGGAAAAAAATGTACTTTACTATGTGGCATAAGAGACAGTATTTCCACACAGCAGCAACCCTCTCTCTGGAAAAAAAAGTCCTGCAAGCCTTTCACATTTTAGCCCCAGCAGAGTGTTTGCTCCAAAGCAAAAATGCTCAAAATGTTCTAGAACTGAGTCCACATTTGATATTTAATATTCATTAATTACTTTTGCCCCTTTATCATTTTTATTACAGCAAATCTGAGACCTGAACCCAGCTGACATTTTTTGTGTCTCCAGAGTGGTGTAAGGACTATAAAAAAAAAAAACCAAACATTTCCCATATGGATAGAGGAGCTGCAGTAAACTGAAAATTTTACAAAATGAAAAAAACAGGAGAAGCAGTGAGGGAGAGCTGTGGCCACCACAGAGCTGGAAACTTGGAGCAGGAGACCTGAAACAACGTCCCCTCGCAGGAAGCATGCAGAAGTTGGAGAAGACCACCACAAGCACAAGCCTAATATCCCTAATAGATCTCATATTTTACAAATACATATATTTGAAAGCAATGTTTTGACCTTGGGCGAAATGCCATGTTTTGTTTCTTGGTGTGTTTGGTAAGGGAACTTTAGCAAGGAGGAAGGGTTTGTTCTTGAATCTGTATTCTCTAAACAGAGATCGAGTTGGTTCTTCTAAGGCTTGGCCTTAACCCTGAGAGAGGAGGCTGTTCTACAAATGATAGTCACCCACCACCCAGGGCCATGATCTGTAGGGTCTGGTGTCCTGGGGTTTGTGATCCCTGGAGTTTTTCCATAGTTAAATGCCTCTGAAGCTGCAACTCCGCTTTGTATTTAGTTAATGGAAACCAACTGGAAATATTCCCGTTGACTCCCAAGGGCCAGGCCTCAAAACATAATGTATTAATGGAATAAACCACACTGTTAAATTACCAGAAGTCATGGACAGACTCAGTCCTCGCCCCTAAGCCCCTGTCCAGATGACACAACTTCTCTGTAAGGGAGGAGCAGGAGGAGTTAATCCGGGGACTAAAGTCTGGGCTGCTGAAACGCGAATTTCACACTCCCTCCAAACAAACACCTCTGGATTTGGGAAAAGGGAAAATCACAGCATGGTCCCCAGGGTCAGACCAGAATGAGCCACCCTGATCCTGTGACAGCCCTATAGCAGCCAAATCCTTCCCTACCTATCCCAGAGGGTTCTGGCTACATAGGCACTAAGGAATGTGCAGGCAAGAAAAGGCTGCCACGGCTCATTAGAGGGCGAGGATGAGAGCGAAAAAATGGAATCAGAGCATCATTTAGTTTGGAAAAGACCTTTGAGATCACCGAGTCCAACTGTTAGCCCAGCACTGCCAAGTCCACCACTAACCCGTGTCCCCAAGTGCCACATCCACACGTCTTTAAGATGAGCTTACTCTGGAAAAGCTGGATTTTGCTGCCTGGGATACATCTCCATACACTCAGCCCAGCTCGGAGCTAGAGAGCCCTGCAGCTCTTGGAACCTTCTGCTGCAACTTTCCATCCAAAAGCTCCACGTGGACTCACTTGTAAATGGCAAGAGATTAGAGAACTTCCCATCGTCATCACTTATTCACAAAAAGTTTGGAAAAATCTTGCTTCCCGCAGGAAAAAAAAAAAGGAAAGGGATCGGATCTTGAGGGAGGGGGAAAATAAAATGTTTATGGTGTGCTTTACCTAAAAAAATAATTCATATGATGAATCTTTATCTTAAAAGCCCTGAACTAAAAACAAATAAATGAATCATTGAAATTATTGTGGAAACAGGCATGTTTTGTGTTATTTATGTGTTTAATGTTCCTTTTAGGGTTAGGTTTTTTCCTTCCTATAAAGAAAGGCAGTTTTCTTAGCATTGCTGTGAATACCAATGTCAAATTCTATTTTAACGGTGTTCAGTGATGCATGAACATCCCAAAGGCAGAATTTTAAAAACACTGAAACCATTTGTTAAAGAGCAACTAGACAAATTGGGCTGTTTTCTTTCCCTGCAAGCTTTAGAAAGACAGGTCAAAATATGGCTCCACATAGAGAGTGCCTGAGGAATATTTTCATTGGCTTTACCTGAACTTTGGGTCAGACCCACAGAAGTATTTTTCTGTTGCCAATCGGTCTTTGCGAACAAAATTATTGATAAGATTATGAGAAACCAAAGCGTTTATTAAATGGCCGGGGGTTTTGCAACCAGACAATTCCAAACACTCCGGTCACCCTCCAGAGACCTTGGAGCTGCCACTTGAGGTGGGGGATGCCTTTTGCAGCAGCAGAGCAGCAGTGATGGCACTCCAGGAGCTCCTAAGCAAAGGCACAAGTTCTCCTGCCTTTTATTTTTTTTAGGGAAGGAAGAAGTGAAGGGAAGCCTGCTATGAAAACATAAGGAACTGTCTCAAGTCCCACCGTGTCTTTTGAGAACATCAGGTTTCCTTTCACCAAGAACCAGCAACCTCATCTTTGCTGGTTCCTTCAAGGTTGCCTGATCCAATTGTCCCGAGGATATCCCTCTTCCCTCCTCTGATGTGACATTTCTGGCCTCATCGTTGTGTATTAGCTGTCAAAGCAGGAATTTTCTTCCTTGATTCATATCTTCTCACCTCTTTTCTTCTTTTATTTCTTTTCCTTTTCACTCCATGTGACATACTAAGGGTGCAGTACCATTTATATCCATGCCCCACCTGACCTCCAGCTCAGCGAGAGACTCACACATAGGCCTAATTTTAAGCACACAATTAGCATGTGTGATTTAATGGCTGCATTTCATGAGTTGAAATCTTACTTATGTTTTAGAGCAGTGCTGACTTGGGGGGGGTATATTCCTGTATCTATGTTGTAGCTTCAAATTCTCCATAATTCCATCACCCCTCCTGCTCTCTTCAGATATTCCCAGCTTTCCTCTGTGTCAGGAAGTCTCTTTTTTCACAGTTTGTTCACCAGTTTATGAGATAACACAATCTCCGTGGTGTTTGCCTTGGCAGCAGGCCTCGGACTGAAATTATTTAATGATCTGATCATTAATTGATGATTACAGTTCGTGGTTGTGCGCACTTGGTTTCCCATGGAATACGAGCTGAAGATGTCCATCCTTTCCTAGGATAAAGAGCTCGAATTTCTAAGGACTGAAGGACACACTCATTCCTATCTGCTGCCACAATTCACCTGTGATGTTCCTCCAAGGAATACCTGCAGGGATCCAGCAGGGTTTTCCCTCAGCCAGTCACCACAGGCTACATCTTTCCTACAGAGTTATTAGAATTCTTAATTCTTTTACCACTTTTTTTTTTATGCAAGAGCAGGTTTTCAAAAATGCATTTAATAAAGAAAAGGAAAAATCAGTGGTAAAAGTGTTTTAGGAAGTAGAGGTGATGGCTTACGGATTCTTTTCCATGTAGCAGGATGACATGTGGCTCTAAAGAAAATCAAAATACAGATTAAAAAAAAAAAGCTTCAAGAAACTCGTAAAAAGAAAATAAATGAAATGAAATAAAATAAAAATCCCAGTCTCCCTAATTAGGTAAACGAGGGAAATGAATGCCACCTGGACTGCAGCAGGTATTGGACTGCTTGGATTTTCCACAAGAGGAAAAGAAATTCACTTTTCTCCCCCGCTGTGTCCCCACTTTTCATCTGTCTTAATTCGGTCACATTATTTTGTCAGACATCTGCCCGGCTCCAAGTCAAACAACCTTCCTCCTTCTGCAGGATACAACAGATCCAAGCCGGGGAATACAGAGCGTGGATCTGAGCCCTCCTGGCACCTGGGGTGGATAAACCCGAGTTTAAGCCTGGCTCAGTTCAGGTTCGTGGGTTGCCCCTCTAAAAACCTGCTGAAACGCTTTGAGTAGCTGAAATTAGCCTTGTAAATACCCTGCTGCCGTGCCCAAAAAAAGCCACGGAACCTTGATTCCCACTGAAATATTGAAGCATTTTGTTATTTTCTCATGCTGCTGCTGCTGCCTTTCGAAGAGCAGGTGGCCTTAGCACAGATTAGTTAAACAAACACACGGAAAGGAAGAGTTATTCTGGCAGAGGGGGGGAATGGAAGCCAATATTTCTTCTTGCTGAGGTCCAAAGTGTGTGCCTGTGAACCCACAGGCAAAGTGTGCACAGGAATTTGTCACCGTTTTGTGTGTTACATGGTGACAGGGCTTTACCAGCTCGAGGGGAAAGTAAAAACAAAACCCCCTTCAGGGGCAAAGCCTGGCTAAAAGACCAGAACAAATTCTGTCTTTCTTTCATGAAGATCCTTGTGGAGATAAGAAAAAAAACCAAAAAAAACCAAAAACCAAATACAAAAAATCCTACAAACAAACAGAAACCAAACCAAACCAAAACAACAAAAACAAAACAAAACAAAACAAAACAAAACAACAAAACAAAACAAAACAAAACAAAACAAAATAAAATAAAATTACAGGCATCTGGCAAGCGACAATGGCTGAAATACAAAGTCACTGTCAGGTGGGAGGGAGATGCCAAATAGACACTTTTGATGAGAATAAATGGAAGAAATAGCGATTTTTGGGGTGGGGGCCAAGGGGAGAATTAGTGCCCAAGACATCAGGATCCACTGCCTAAAGCACAGCATGAGTTAGCAAGTGCTAAGGGCTGAGGATTTGAATTTCTTTTAAAGGACCAAAGGATTTCATGCAGTTTCTCGGGTCTTTCTTCCGGGGAGAGGAGGGTGGGAAAGGGAAGGAAGCAGGGGAAAAGGGGAGAAATAGGCAGTAAAAACATCATGAGAAATATCACAGTAGCGAGGAGAGAAGGCAGCTGAAAAAGTCAAGGATAACTGAAGAAGCACATGAAGCATGACCTTGAAATGAGACTGATGAAGTGAGTTTTTTGGGTTGAGTGCTGGCTGGAAAAGGGGGCTTGGACCACTGCCCAAGGAAACTGCCTGCTGCTATTTAATTCCTAATGAGTTCAGGGAACAAGGATTTTGCCCAGGCTTTGAAATAAACAGGAATGTGTTAAAGCAATACTTGAGACCATCATTAATATCTACTTCTAGTGAAAACAAGCCCTGAGACCCCACATCCTGGCTAATCATTTGGGTCAAAAAGGTAACATCAGATGAATTTCAGCACTCTGTATTATTTTCTAGGGCCGAATAACTCTACGTGCTCGCTTCATGCCTCTATTGTGGGTCTTCAGAAGAGAAGGGTCATTTCTAATAAATTATTATGTTGATTAATACTGCAGGACTTCAGCGTTTTAGTTTCTTACTTTCCCTTCCTTCCTGCGCCGATTTTTCCATCCCTATAACCGTCCTTCCTGTTTATGCAGTTCCATATGCACGGTGGCTACTAAAAGTCAGCTGTGACAACTGTTTGCTGTAAATATTTACACTGTGGCCATTAGCGAAATCTGTGTCTCTGGAAGGATGATGGATGGCAGAGGGTCTAATCCCAGAGACACTGTGGGATAAACAGGGGAGAGTCATGTGTGCAGTCTGGGAATGCTGCTTCCCACCCCTGGAAGGCAGGAAGGGAAGTCATGTGCTTGGGACATTTGCTCTGAAAAACGCTGAGAAGCACAAGGTTGTTTGCTGATGTCCGTGGTCCATTTTGGATGCCCTGTTCTCCAGGGCATCCTGGGGTCTGGGCTGCCATTGGGCATCCAGCAACTCCTGGATGATGCATGGAATCCATCACCTCCTGGCAAGGATGGATCCTAAATGTCCCTCTTCTTCACGTTCTCTGTGTCCTTTCAGAAGCAATTGGCGTAGTGAAGCAGATTTTCTCTAGAGAAAGAGACACTGAAGAAATAACATAATGAAACGCCCTCCAAACGGTGAATTATTTGGGAAGAGCAGAATTAAAATTATTTGGGAAGAGCAGAAATAAAATTATTTGGGAAGAGCAGAAATAAGCTGGGATTTGTTAGTTAAATATTTGCTGGAGTAACAGTTTGGGCTTTGTTAACGGGAGTTTTTCCACACGGCACTGTCAGATCAAGCTTCAAAGAGGAGTCACCTACACAGCTCTTCCAGCCCAGCCTGACATCCTAATGGCACAGAAGGAGAGAGTTGGAAAGGTGACATTCCCTGGAAACATCTGAATAGACAAGTCGATATATCTCAGCACAGAGACCGGCCTCATCCCATGCTTCTAATCAGAGTTGCGGGAATTATTTATAAATTGGGATAGCACGTAATCCTAAAGCACGTGCTTGAGCTCCTTGTTTAAGCCCCAGCATGTGTTTAGATGCTGTTCTGCAGGGCTGGGCTCTCCTGATGACCCAGCTGATGCACGTCACGGAGCGTGTCCTGCGGGAAAATAACTTGGCAGTTTACCCTGGATTTAAGCTAGGACTTGTGTGCACATGGAAAACACTGCATGACTTATGCCTGCACGACGTGAGGGTTTGGGAAACGTTTCATGTGTTACTAAACCCATTCGAGATTCTGAACTCTGCCTCCTTTGTTTTCATCTTAATTCCTAGAAAAATGGAAAATCCACAGAGAGATGATCAGGATAATAACGCTGATGAGTACCTATTCTCAGGGATTCATCCTAGAGAACATCATTTTCCCTGATCAACAGCAGGCTGGAGAATAAAGACAGGTATGGGGCTCCTCTGAGAGCTGAGAAGCAGAGGAGCCTGGAGGAAAGGAGAAAAACAAAAGAAAAAAAAAAGAAAGAAAGAAAGAAGGAAAAAATAAAAAGGGAAAAAAGGACCTTCCTTGAAGGGAGGAGGAGCCACATTTTGGTATTGCTCACATCCTGACCTGTACCTGACGTACAGCAACGTTCCCCTTCCACGTACACACCTGCACACCTGCAACTACAACTACAAAAATCTCAGTTTTGGTGAAAACGCTCTTCTCTGCCAGCTGCATAGCCACAAACCCGTGTTTTCATCCACCCATAAACCTCCATTTTCCTCCTTGCTGCCCAGGTGCCCCTCTGATCAAAGGGAAAGCAGCTCCTTTTTTCAATGCACCCTTCCATTTGGCAGAAGCCCCTTCCTTCCCACCACCAGAATGAATCTCTGCGCAGGTATTTTTCCATTTGTAGCTCAACCTTCTTTGTGGGAAAGTTTATTTTGCTCGGCCCAATTAGCCACTGCTGCAAATGGTCTCTTAATGGCAGCCAGGGTGGGATTAGTCATTCCCAGGTGGGAAGGCTTGCTCCACGTGGCACCTGCCGAGCTCCACGCAGCCTTGTGCTGCACTTTACAGGAGATGGATGGAGCTGATGGTACCATCTTTGATTTCTCTCTGGAAGGTGTTTTATTCTTGCTGGCACTCCCAGAGCTCAGGCTCGGGTGTGTTTATGACACAGCTTGATGTTAATGTGAGTTTTCCATGCTCCACCATGGCATTCCACCTCTCCTTCCCCTACGTTACTCTACTGTAATCTACTACTTGCATTTATCTTCTCTCCACCTTTTGGCCTTATGGCAAAAAGTCATCATACAGAGCAGCAGGCAGAAGGATCAGAGCAGAGAGCTGTCTTCTGTTTGGCAGAGAGCACCAAAGTGGGCTCAAAACACAGACACACGAGGTTTTATCATCTACATCTCACCTGCCCTCCCCAGCTGCTGCTGGAGCATCGCAGCGAGGAAGGGGGAGCTCCCTTTTCCCTCTGCCCTGAAACAACTAATTAAACTGAAAGCCATTCACTTCGACTCAGCAGACCCAAAGCTTGTGTCGGGAAGTGTTTTCAGGCCTGGCGGATCACCCTGACCCCGGGTTGCACCGGGGGTTCAGGCACAGGTATGAAGGCAGGAGCTGCGTGGGCTCCCGGCTTTTCTCTCCAGAGCCACTCTGCTCATCCTGGAATGCGATGGGGAATCCAAGTTCAGCTTCCCGCAGCCTCCCGACTCCGTGCCCCCCCTCAAACAAAAGCAGCAGTGGCTCACAATGAGTGCCATTGAAGAGATAACCACCTCCACTCCCTGTTGTTGACTTTAGAGTGGCATTTCCTCTACCAAGAATGAGCCCCACAACAAGGTATTTGTACCTGGCTGCAAGACAAACTTGCTTTTTACCGGTGCCTGCTGCACATACCGCACCGAGGTGTTGGGAGGATTAATTACTTAGCTCACGCAGAGGACTTTGAAGATAAAATGTGCCAAGTAATTACTATGTGTTTTACTGATTTGGGCATGCACGGACATTTTTTTCGTAATGGTTTGTTGATTTTGTTGACTGGCAGTCCAGGACAAAGCTGCATTTCTTGCGAGGTTTCTTTTTTTAATATTATTTTTAATAGGCTTTTTAATTGCAGTATTTACTTTAGTCACCTATTAAATAGCTAATTACTTGTGATCCTGTTTAGATTTGTGTTTAGCACAGACAACAATTACATCTTTTCTCCCACAGCCCACAGTTAGTGCATTACATGCCGGGCTTGATCTATTTTTTTCCCCTGTAAACAGGACTTTCTGACTGTAAAAACTTAATTTTCATGCTTCTGCTCCATAAGGTGGAATGAATCTCAGTAAAGGCTCTCTGCTTTACCCACAACAAAGGGACCGTGGCCAAAAGCTGTTGTATAAACATGGGAGATTGATCCTTTGTGTCATTAAAAGGTGTAAATGGGACATCAGCGTAAATAGGAGAAACAACGGGGCAGGGAAAGAAAATGTATGCAAAGTTCGGTGTTCTGAAGGACCATGAAAAGGTGCCGGTGATGGCGTCTCGGGAGGTCATCAGGTTTTTCCTTTCAGGAGGATGAGCACGGAGACTGGTGGCTCTCACTCATCAGAGCTTTATGAAAAGCACTGATAGCAGCAGCAGCAGCAGGAAGGTACCACAGCATCCCGGGTGACCCAAAAAGCTCTCTGAGAGCCTGCCTGGAGGAGAGGAGCCCAACCAGCAACCCCTGCACCTTGGACTTAAACCGCCATCACCGCTTCCACAAACCCCCATCGAAGAAAAAGACTTCGTTAGATAGAATTTGGCAGATTACATGCAGCAGATCACTTCTATTCTACTTCCTCACCACTTCAGGCCAGCACTAAGCTCCTCTGCAGCTCTCAGGAATTTGTGAAAAGGTCAAGCCTGGTCAGAAACGGCCACCAACAACAACCAGACAGGAAAGCTCTCCTTTCTTGCGCGCCTCAACCTCCTTTTGCTGCTGCAGGAGGATTTCTCAGCTCAGCATCTTAGATCAGATTTCTTTTTTTGCCTGTCCTTAGTCCCAGCCTCCGACAGGACACGCAGCCCTGCAGGCTGGACTGAAGACCTTCCCAAGAGCAGTAAGTGAGCATCAGATCTCTTTTTGATGAGATGACCTGCCCCGTGTGTGTGCAGTCTCTGCCCAGCTCTCCTCTCCAGCCTGAGCAGGCAAAGCCTCTGTCTGCCCCAGGAGATGCTTTTTCCAGCACATCTCCTTCGAGTTATAATCCCAAATAGTGTTAGCAGATGGAAACTCTGGATTTGCCTCCCTGCAATGCCATCCAGAGGCCACACAGCTCCAAGGGGGGATCCTGCCACAGGCACAAAGAGAGCTGGTGCCTTACACTGGGATCTGAGGGGCTCATTCAGCCCTCCCTCTGTATTTACTTTTCACAGGTTTTATGGCAGAGGCTGTGCATTGCAACAACCCTTTTTTTTTTCTTTCTTTCTTTCATTTTTTTTTTCCCAGGAATTCACAGCAGGTGCAGGACTGTGGAGGATACTTGCAGGAATAAGCCAGGCTCCAGGGAAAAAACCTCCAGTCCTGACTATCCTGCTGTCTCCAACTGAGGTCAAGGCAATCCTGCTAATTATTGGATGCACTAAAATTCTTCACAAGCACAGAGGCCGCTCCAGGAATCCTGCAGTCAGGTTTAGCAGTGCCACGCATCCCAAAGCTTTCAGGGCAGGCAAGCTTCAGGGATATCATGTTTTTCCAGGCACAGTACTGAAAGTCATAGGAAAACAACTGTCTCATTGTTTAGAGCATCCCTAAATATTGCCAGTAAAGATCTGGTCAACTTTCCACAGTCTGCAGCTTTTGAGATTTTTCCACCGGGGTGATTTATTTCATCAAAACAGCTCTTGGGCCACCAGCTGTTAAAGCACTTGTGGAAAAGGCCAACTCCATTCTCATTCCTCGCTGCAGGTTTCCCTTAATAGAATCAAACGGGATAATAAGTGCTAATACTGTAATACAGTTCTCTGTACTTTGACCTGAATTCTCCTCCAGCTCCCTGGGGGGTGGACACAGGGGAAATGCTGCAGTATTTCCTCCAGTGCATGGATGGGCAGGATTAACCCATACAGACAATCCTCATCCCTGTATTTCGGGCACACTTTGAGGTCTAGGCTCTGTTGTATCAGATACTGTGCAAAATCCTATCCAGTATCTCTGATCCCAAGCTGTTTGAGGTCTGTTAATATCCAAACTGTACCTGGTCCCAGAGCTCGTTCTCCAGAATGACCTTTCCCTGCTGCGTGCAGCCAGTTCACAAAGTCATTCACAGCTGGTTTTTTTTAAATAAAAAGATAAGACACGGCACAGTTTTCTAAGTTTGGTAACTTCACTGCCAGCTTGAGCACACAATGAGAAAGCAAATATCACTGTGATTAATTAATATCACTGAGGGAGAAGGTGTTGTTTTTTGGGGGTTTTTCCCCTGAGAGACTATCTAGAAAAATCAGATTGATGTAAACATCACAAGTGTATTTTGGTCAGATTCATTTGGCAGGTCAGGTTCCAGTGGAATTGTTCATTCAACTGCTCTCACTGCTACATCACCCAAGCTGCAGTTTTAGACACGTGAGCCACACGTGCTTCTCCAGGACATGCACAGAGCTACGACAAAACCAACTCACACGAGCTGTGTGGAGCAGGGCGAGCTGGCTCAGGAATGGGATCTGGGATGGAATGAGGTGACTTTATTCCTCCTGATCCCGATCCCGGCAAAAGCACATGTTGCTGCCCAAGAAATTGGACCTCAATTACTTCTCAAGTAGAAATGGGCATCCCTAGGCTTCAGGGTTAAGGTTTCAGGGTTAAGGCTCCAGGCTGTGGAGCAGGGTGAGTTTACAACCGTTGTAAGGCATTCCCACACTTCCTCCTCCCAGGTCAGGGGCAGCAGGAGTGGCAGCACTCCCAGCACTGACCTCCTTCCCGCATGGCTCAGCCCGCGCTTCCAGAGCAGCTCTGGCAGCCGAGGGGAGGAAGGAAGGAATGCAGACTCTTCCAGCCACCAAGTTAATGGGTTTCAATGCATAATTAGTGTCATTCTTGAAAACCCACGTCTTGTCACCACTCTAAATGTGTTTCGCTTCTGTTTCCTCGTTATTTTGGGATCTCGTTTTTCCACTAGATTAAGGAGATGCTTTTGTTTTCCCCCCCAAAAACCCTCTCCCATGTGGGTGTTCATAGATGATTAAGAGATGATTGGAAACCTCTTGGCCTGCTCTTTGCATTAAACATTTGCCTGAGGAAGGACAAATATCCACTATGCAGTTTGGAAGTTTGACAAAATCTGACGTATTGAGCAGAGACTAACAAATCCCTGATTTGTATCTCATCCTGGGTACCACAATTCTTTGGGACAACTTACACATAGCGATCATGAAATGAATTAAAAAACAATTTTCTGATATTGCCATAGTAATTTTGGGGGATTTCAGGCTGCCCTGAAAAGCCCAGAATCATACACCCCAAGAGATCTCGTTTAGGAGATTAGTCAGGGAGAGCAGGGCTGCTCCCTAATGGAAAAGCCAGGAAAACCAAGCAGCAGCCCAGAAACAGGGCAGAAGGCAGGCAATCCTGTGATGCAGCTCAGGCTGGGCTGAGCTCAAGTGGGGACCTCTTGCTATCATTATTAGTGAAAAACAGGTGCCTTGAGATGTGAAGTCAACTTTGAGTTAGTTGGTGGAGAGGAACTATCTCCTCTCTCCACTTTCTCTGTCCCTATCAGAGAACACCCGTTTCAGCTGATGTAGTGAGAAAACATGACCTGACGTCTCTGACTCTAATCCAAACACGTGGTTTTTTTAAACACCATTGGCGTGTCAGGGCACATGCCCTCCTGCAGCCACGAGAGTTTCCAAACTCCCTGTGCCTGCAGCCACTTCCACCCCAGCCAGAATGTGCAGCAGCACACGGGGCTTCAGGCACACCACAGCTGGGCAAGCTGAGGAAGAGTTCAACTCCGCAAGTACAGAGTTCTAGAGTTACACACTACGTGATTCTTATCCTATTTTATTTTTGATTTGATTTTTACTTGCAAGCCAGCACAAATGCAGTGTTCTGCGGAGGGACACACTCTCTTTCCCCTGCCTTGAGACAGACAGAAAGACTCAGCAAATGCCACAGAAATAAACTCTACACAGAAAATGCAAGGATTGAGCAGTTCAGCTTTCAAGAGTCAGATAATGGCAAACAGAAGGTTGAACTTTTCCCCTCGTGTGCATATGCATCATGATTCATTGCATACTCCTCTTATGCTATTCCTCAGCTATTGCAGCATGCCATAATTTGTCTCCAGAGGCAAACAGTAGTTTGCAGAGCTGCATACTTGTCTCTGCGCGGCGGGGCAAGGCTGAGTTCACAGCACATGCCCAAGGCACTGCACACCACGGCGAGCCTGCTGGCGTCAGGGAGAAGCACAACAGCAGGGCTGCTCCCTAAAGGAAAAGCCAGGAAAACCATGCAGCAGCTCAGGAACAGGGCAGAGGGCAGGCAAGCCCGTGACGCAGCTCAGGCTGGGCTGAGCTCAAGTGGGGGCCATCAAAAGTCCGAGGTGAGGCAGGTCAGGGAATTCACAGAACAGGTCAGGTGGAAGGGACCACAGTGGGGCATCTGGTCCAACCTCCCTGCTCAAGCAGGGTCATCCCAGAGCACATGGCACGGGATGGAGTCCAGACTGCTCTGGAATACCTCCTGTGAGGGAGACTCCACACCCTCTCTGGGCAATCTGTTCCAGTGCTTGGTCACTGCACAACAAAGAAGTTCTTCCCCATGTTCATGCGGAGCTTCCTCTGCATCCATTTCTGCCCATTGCCTCTTGTCCTTTTGCTCAGCACCACAGAGCAGAGCCTGGTCCATCCTCTTGGCACCCTCCCTTCAGATACTGACAGATATTGATCAGATCCAGGTCTGTTCGTGCCCTCAGGGCCCCCAGCTGGGTCATGGATGTCCCTGAGATGTGGCTGCCCTGAAGCCATTCCTTGGGGTACAGGAAAGTCTGGCTGCTGGATCAAGTGGCCTCCCCATGGCTAAGCCAAAAGCTGCCCCACGCACCCAACCATGCAGGATTTGGCCTTGTGAGGTGAGAATTAGTGGCAGGTTTGAGTCACTTCTGGCAGCAACACGAGTGGAGCTCATCATCCCCAAAGCACAGCGCAGAAAAAGCTCTGCTAGAAAAGGAGCCTGAAATCACGGCTTTGTGCCCGTGTATCCACATCACCACTTCTCCCCAGCCAGTTTGGACCAGGGCAGTCTGGCAGGCTGGTATTGCAAATACCTCTGAATAAAACATCCCTCAGCTGCCTTCTGAAAGGAGTCCAAGCCCAGTGCTGGTGCTGCTGAAGTCAGCATAACCCTGGGCTCAGGCAAGGGCGCTGCCCGGGGAGCCTGCCTGTGTGCTGGACACGCTCCCCAGCGCTGCACGCTGAGTAATCAGCTATTCCCATGCAGATGAGCCCTGGGAGAGGAGCAGCAACCAGCACTGGGACCCGGAGTTCTGGGAAGCGCAGACCTCTGCTTTCCCAAATATCTCACGGCGGGAGTGATGCCGCTCGAACCTTGCGAGTCATAAAAAGTAATGGGAAACAGATGCTGCTGTACCTTAGATTAGAATCTACGCTTAGATTTCCAAGATAATTTTTATCTCTGATACTTTGGCTAATGTAAGGCTGATATGATAAATGGATTCGCTGCGGAGTCTGAGGAGAGCGCGCCCGGTTCAGAACGCAACCTGATATGGAGTTGTCTCCGCCAGGGAGACAGAGAAAAGAAACAGAGCTGGCCTGGACGAGGGTCGGGATGGAGGATGTGTTACACCTACCAGGTCAAACAACCCTGGGCTGGTGCTGGAGAGGGAGGAGTCACATCTCCCCTCCCACCTTCCCCGAGCAGGGTAGGAAGGACCATCCCACAGGGCTCCTTGGAAGACAGAGAAGCCTCCCCTCCATCCCTCCTGGCAGCAGTGCAGCTTCCCCAGCTCATGTCTCAGAATCTTCAAATCCTAAAGAGGGTGAGCTCAAACACCCACTGATGGAGAGAAGAGGGTGCCACATTCCAACAATCCGTATTTCCACTGGCCCATAGTACCAGGATGGGGTATAGACCTCCCTGTGCATCCTCATCCCCCTTAGCTCAGCTGAACCCTGTTTTCTGCAACCTATTTTTTCCATAACTCATCTTCCAATATCCCCTGTCCCCATCACCTCTCCCGAGGCCAGGCACAGTTTTCTGTCATGCTGTGACTTCTTTTTCACTGTCCCCTTGAAGCAATGGCCACGAACAGTCCATACAGCCTTGCCTTGGTCTGCAGCCAATGGGGCCAATGGCAAACACACATGGCAAAAAAAAAAATATATGGGGGGGGAAAGAGTAAGAGAGATTTTATTTTTTCGAGATTATTTTTTCATTATTATTTTCCAGCCTGAAAACTCTTGGCAGAGTGAAACTCATCAGTTCCTTCTAGCATTGTAAGCGGAGATTATGTAATATTTACAGTGATATTAATGCAATCAATCAGCGTCAGCAAGTGGAGATGTGGGAGCCAGCTATACACACGAGAGAAAAGTGGGGAAAAGGGAAGCACAAAGGGGTCCCTGTGATGGCCAGGGAAAGATGCCAAATAATTTCACTGCTTTCCAAACTAATACGTTACAAAATAACACAATCAGCTTTGGCCCCGTTCATTAAAAATAATTGACTTGACTGCTCAGTGACTTCCCGGCAGACTGGAGATGCCCACGAGCACCCAGGCGTTCCCATAAACACCTTTCCTCCTCCCGTTTGAAGGGAAAGACTTTGCCCAGCCCTGCTCCAGCTAAGCTCCAAATGATGTCAAAGGAGCCCTTGTTGGACCTTGGGCTAGTGGGAATGGTGAAAGAATCATGGATCGAGAGCCCTCACTGAACAGAAGGGCTTTGCCACCGCTCCATCCACTTCCAACAAAATGCCAGTGCCTGAGAGAGGCCATTCTTCCCAAGGTGTGGGCCTTGCAGCACCAGGCAAGGGACTTTGCAACCCTGAAAGCCCCACAGACAGCAACTCCTGCTGCTTTGTTTTATTTTCCTTTTTTTTTTTTTCAGGTGGAAATACGAAGACGGAATTGTTGCCAGAACTTGATTTCTGCGTCGCCATTGGAGCAATTTTTGGCAGCAGGGAAGAGGAGTTGTTTTGCTGTACAAGGGTGGGAAGTGGGACCTGCAGATGATTTGAGAAAGGCTTCAAACCCAACCCAGCCAGCTCCCAGGTAGGCTGCACAGGGCTCAGCAGCTGGCTTCCAAGGAGCTGGGAATGTGCTCTGGTCCCTGTCTCCCAGGGTGGAAACACTGCAGGCGTTTCTAAACTGTATCTTGGAATAAGCCTTTCCTAAATAGCTGCTACTGAAGTTTGGACCCCAGCCTACAGTTTGGCAGAGGCCAGTCTTGAGATTGAGGTCTTTATGTGGAGTCTCATGTTCTGGTGATGCTGGAATGAGGAATCCCTGCTGCTCTGGCTGATGGGACACTCTCACTGGGAGGAATAGGCAAATCAGTTTAGAAGAAAGTCAGGTCACATCCTCATAAACCCGTGAATCCTTCCTTCAAAAGAGGCAGGAAGGGATGAATTATCATGTTTTCCTGGTTTTAAAATGTTATGTAACTGTTGAGATACTGGGTCGGATGGTTCTCACATCCCAGTAGAAGATCTGATCCCTGGCTTCTGCTGGACCACAGAAGAGTTCCATAGCCAAATATGACTAATCTGAGAAATTCAGGTCTGCTCTGGAGGGGTCACTGCCTGTTGATGTGCTTGCTGAACTGAATAATTGCAGCTTACAAAATCTACCCTTCCCTGCTACCTAAAGGACAAAACCTGCATATATTTAGAAATGTGTCCCTTGAGAAACCGAGGCAAGGATCCTAATAAAATTAAGAACTGAAATGATGGAAAGACCTGAAACCCTACAGCATTTTATTCAGAGGACTTTTTCGACCCAGAATTCAGTTTAACTTTTGGAGTAAGAAATTCCAGGTATGCTTCATTTGGAGAGAGGACATTCCATATATTTAAAAACCCATCACGTGCAGTAAAAGAACAAGAGAGATACTATTTCCCCATGTTCCTGCCTGTGACGTTACCCCAAAAGCAGAGGCATGCTCAGGTCAAAGCCAAAGCAGACATACTCAAGGCAGGTTTCTTCTTCTCTGTTGACCTCCTGCCAGAAGCCACCCAAGGAAATTCCCACATCTCCAGAAAGATTTGCTGACACCCACCTTGGTTGAAAGGGAAGGGGCAGCTGAGTGGCAGAGCACTGCTGAGCAGATGGAGATAAGGCCGGGGATGATGACTCCTGGAATGCTGCTTTTGGGAAGAGCAGTTGGCTTGGCTGTGATTGAGGAGTGCCTGTTCTCCAGAGGAGGATCAGCACGTGGGCAGCAGTGAATTTTTCGAGAGCAGCCGTTCCCTCCAGTTTGTTTGGCAGTAAGAGCCACTTGTCTCCAAACAGGCACTCAGCATGTGATCGTTTTGGGTTCCTTCCCATTTAGGAGCATGACTCTTGGGAAAAGCTTGACATCAGATTATGCCCTTCTCAAAGAGTACAAAACTCTGTCTCAGGCCAAGTTTTGTGCATTTCTGACTCTTGAGCCATGCTCTCACTTCTTCTCTGTCCCAATGAGTCTATTTTGGGCTGAATTCCTAGTGACATGAGCAAAAATTCCTAGAAAAAGACCCTTGTGTACAGATGGAAGAGTGAACTCTTTAAACCACAACCACAAACCACTTCCAACCTTTTGCTCCAGCTTTAGGTTTCCTTGCAGAGACTTGGAAGCTTTCTGGGCAAAGTTTAGTGCTCTTGGGGAAAAAGGGCCCCTTTTTTATTGCTGCAGAAACCTGTTCCTTGCACCACAGAGGTGCTCACCAGATGCCCTAGAAACCTTTGTCACTGGGAGCAAAGGAAAAAGAACATTTACCCCAGACAACTTTAATCATGTAAGCAACTAAATGAGGTGGCTGATCTGCCTTTGATCTCTTTATAATCTCTGCAGAGATATTTATTTAAGTGAATATGGAGCAGGAATTAACCTCCTGTGCAGGGAAGAGCCTTACAGAGTAACCTTTGTCTCTTCCCTGTGTAGAGGAGCTGTTGAGCAGTTTAGCCAGGCAGCTAAACTGACTTAGAGTCTTAAAGACTTAGCTTAAGTAGACACCTGGAGGTGTCATCACCTTCTGGAGACGAGTACTTTTCTGGTACTCTACCCTCTGTGCCTCCATCGAGTGGGAAACGCTTCATTTGTGCTTCAAAATCTGGACAACACCTTTCCCAACACCAAACTGACCAAGAATTAACAGTGGATAGAAGGGTGACCTGAAATGCTTGTTTTCCAGGAGAGCAGCAGTTGCTTTCTCTGGTCTGTGGTGATATTCACAGCTTTCTCTGTGTGTCACACTGAGGCAAAAATTACGCAATGCCCCGACTGTACGTTTATCCACACTTCTGGTGCTTTAGCAATCTGGCTTCTCAGCTAGAGGCTGGAGCCAAAGCATATTAAGAAATGAGCCTGTGTTTTGAACATATGCTATCAGCAAAGTCTCATTTTTTTGTTGCCACTTAGTATTTCTTAACAGGAGGAGAATGCACATGGGGCTGTCCCGAGGCAGGAATGATGCAGGGCAAAGCCCTGGGTTGCTTTACACTTTCAGGCCACTTACTGCCACTGGTCTGCACTGCAGAGGTGTCCAATTCTGACCCACCCCAGCTACACGTAAGGGAAGGAATCATCAACAACAAAAACACTGCAAGGACCCAAGATGCTGCCAATCACCCACCACCTTGTGCAAATACGGAATAACATTGACTGAGCTGCACATGACCTCAGGATGAAAGATGGACTGGGGAGAGCTGTTCACCCCGGTCCAGGAGAGCCATGAGCTTGGCCAGCAGTCCCTGGCTAAATGAAGAGTCCATCCTGTTTGTTATAGACACAGAGCAGCCCTTGGCCGCTGCTCTTGTCTGGATTTCTATTTGTGCTGATGATACACATTTTTAAAGGCGATCTTAATTGCCGCACTAGATTTATTAGCAGGGATATTATCCATCCTTTCCTTCCACCCCCTCCCCCCTTCAGCTCAATTCATCATTTTTACAAGAGGGCGAGTTGAGGACCACACCTCCTCTGCTTCCCAGGGACAGCACCGTGGACATGAGCTTCACCATCAGCTGAAAATCAAACAGGAAGAGTTCGTAGAGAGCTGGTAAATGACTGTACCAAGCACAGGGAGGCCAATTGCATTGTTTTCACCCTGAGCAACTCCAGTTGTTGTACCATTGGATGCAGCGGGGTAATGAGAACAAAGAGCTTTTGGGGTAGAATCCAAATCACATCCTCCAATCAAACCCTGCCGAGCCAGGATGCTGAAATGGCTGAGCCTGCAGCTCGGAGCTATATAAAGCTGCAGGGATAGCAGCCCTTGGCTGGTGCCAGGCTCCAGGCTAAAGTGAGTTGTGCAGGAGGGAGGTTACAGGCCTCTAACGGGATGTAAACTGTGTTTCTGGGCGCAGCAGAAAGCGTGTGGCTGGTGTCTGTGCAGATCCTGGCAATCTGCGTCTTTCGATGTGAGCAGAAGTGGTGCCAAGCAATTACAATGTTTATAGAAACTGATGGCCTACATCTGTTTAAAATACTTCCCAGTGTTTAGACTGACAGGACGGAAAACATTCTGCAAGGGGTAAGCAGAAATTGGATGGTTTTACATATATATGTTTTTTGGTTTTGGGTTTTTTTTTTAACTTAGGAGAACTCACACTAAATTGATTAACTACTCAAATTCATTAGCACTGTAAGCACTGTAGAGTGAGCACAAGCCATAAACCTGCCTTCCTGCATGCTAGAGAATTAACAAGATGTAAGAAAACTCTTCCAGAGGGTGAAGCCTGTTTGGAACTAGACTGAAGCAAGAATGTGGTCTCATATCCCAGCAGCTTTATAGCCTTCCTGCTTGATCTTTAGCAAGACAAAGCTTTCTATCCATTCAGAAATCAGGCAGGATGGCTGACACCAGTCGCTCCAACAGAGATAAAACCATTCTCACTCCCGTGTAGCTATTTACAGAAGGAGCAGAAGAGCAAGCTGAGGTCCCAGCCTGACCTGCTTGCAGAGAGCTGCTGGATCTGTTGCACTACTCAGAGAAGCCTGGTCAAAGCCCTTGGCCTTATCTCATCTGGTTGTGGTGGCTCCTTATCTCCACTCCAACACTGCCCTTTATTGCTTCGAGTCCTTCCAGGCTTTGACTCCTTCCAGGAGGTTCTGCAGGGTCAGTGGTCCTTCTTCACACCAACACCCTGCTGGAACCATGGGATGCTCCTTCTTCAACTCAGGTAGCTTTGGCCATGAGTCAAATATCCAGATGGTTTAGGGATGAAAGAAGCTGAGATTCCGTAGATTGTGACCGTGACAGCAAAGAGCAGAGCTGTGCAGTGCTGCAGTCCCACAGCCCTCACAAGGGCTCTTCAGAGACCTCAGCGAGCCACTGCAAGCTAGAGCCACCTCCAGAAACCCCAGGATCACTTCAGAAACGGCCAAACCCCAGGACCCCGTGGCCAAGCCCAAGAGTTTTGGCAAAGCACCTTCCCTCAGCTGCAGCAACTCTCTAAGCAGCTGAACAGCACAGCAATACCCAAATTTTCATGCACATACCCAGGGGCTTGTTTGTAGATCCAACCTTATCTTCCTCTTCCTTGCGCACGGGCTGCTGCGCTGCTGTGCTTTGCCACCTGACCACTGAGAGAAGCCTTCCCTCATTAGCAGCTTGGAATCTTGCTCTAAATCTCCCTGTAGGGCTCACTCCTGGGTGACAGTGTCCCAGAACAAAGAGCCCCATTCACCAGTCTGAGCCTTTGGAGTTCATTTTCCGTTTTTTTAATGTCAGTCCTAGAGGCGGGGTGCAAGTTTTATGTGCAAAGCACACAGAGACCCCAAAAGGGACACCCTGCTCTGGAATTAGTTATAACCAAGTCCCCTCGGGCATGGCTGCTGCTCAGCAACTGGGAAGGTCTCTCCTCTCTTGGTTATACTGAAAACAAATGTGGGGCAGACAAAAAAAAAAAAAAATCCATCTCTGGAGCTCTCCCTTAGTTCACTGCCAGGATTATTATGGTATCTAGCTTAGCAAAAGACAGTTTCCATTCTCCTTTTCCTCCCACCCAATCCCCTGTATTTTTAAGGCCACTTATGTCACACACACGCACACACATGCAAAACTCCAGCACGGGAAGGCAGCCACATCGAGCACGGCATCACAAAAAAGCAGCCACCATCTCTTCCAAGCCCTCCTTCCTTCTGCACTGTAAATTAGCACACAAATTATGCAAATCAGAAGCACGTGCAGAGGGGAAGTTGCTCTCCCTGGCACTGGCTGGGGAGGGACTGCATCTCCCATCGGGAAGTTCTCTGGGGCGCTGGGATGGGGTTAGGACTGTGTTTCGCACTGATGCTTCATCCTGCACACCTCAAGTACCCCCAGGGCTTGACTTTGCTGCCCCAGGAGCACCCTGCCCCCTCAGCAATGGCATCTCTGTGTGCTGCTCCAGCGCTGCTGCCTCTCCCCCAGCCCCCGAGCAGAGCTGTGTAAAACATGCAGACGTTTTCATCACTAAACTTATGGCTGCCCTGAGGGCATGTGCATAAGTTTACCCAGTGCTCTTTAAATCAGTCCCAGAACAACCTTTTCCAGCCACTGCCAAACAAAAGCTTTTCCAGCAGAATTCCATTTTCCTTTTCTCTGTAAGAAGCCCTTTTTTTTTCAGGCTAGCTCAGCTGTTACTCTTGGGCACTGGCTGGTGGAAACACACACAAATACCTGCAGCCTCACTGAAATTAATGGGAAAAAACCTGCTGTTAGATTCAAAGAGCGTGGAACAAAATTTTACAGTAATTTTTTTTTCCAGGAAGGGGGAAAAATAGGAAAGAAATCAAAAAAGGAAGGAAAAGATCTGTTGAAACCCAACGTTAGTCCACATTGAAGCAAATCTTGACAGCTTTCATATTCCCTGTGGAGGACATGTACATCCTACAGAAGTGAGCTGCTGCTCCACCACAGTGTAAGAGCTGTAAGGATGCAATCTGCTTTGGGCTAAGGCTCCCAAATTGCTCCTCCCTTGTCCAGGCTGGCCTGTTACTCCTGCACTGCTGCTGCGGAGGTGTAAACGTGGTGCTGGCCACAGGCAGAGCCTGGTTTGGATGCTAAAGCAAGCACAGGGCAGGTGGGCACAACATCCACCAAGCAAACTCTCAAGGGGTGGGCTGCTTTCAGGCTTTTGTTCTCCTACCAAAATAGTTCAGGCGCTGACGTCTCCGAGTGGGCTTTACAGGGTGAGGCTGTGCTCTGCTTCCATCTGCTGTGACGATGGCCAGGGAATGCACTGTCCCACGCCCAGTTTGCATCCATCATCACCAGCCCAGAGGACAGCCCAGGCTCCCAGGGAATGACTCTTGTGTTTCCCAGGAGCAACCCCCTCTTTGAGATCCGCTTGCTCCATCCTCCCTCTCTGATCCTCTCACCCACAGCTGCAGCTTCACACCGGGCAAGTGACCCAGAAATGCCACGTGAGGAGTGTGTCCCTGACAGGGAAACGAGTGCCACGAAGAGACAAACGCTTTATGGCTGTTTTATGATGCTGGCATCAGCCAAAGGTTGTTCTTTGCACCAGGGTGGGGAGGGGGATTTCAGACAGAGCCAGCCTAACAGCTCTGCTGACACCTCTCAGTGTGGCCACACAATCCTTGACATGATCCTGCACACCGGACCCTCCAAAGTTTCCCTTGGTATCACCTGGGACTGAGTAAACCTAAAGCTCACGAGGTTGCCCAGTGTGACCGTGCACCAGAGTAAGGCCAAGCCTGTCCATCACATGGGGACAATCCTGGGGACACCTCTGGCCAGTGCTGAAGGACCTCAGCAGCTCCAAAGGCCACCTCCATCTGTGTCTGAAGGGATACAGCACTGCCTTCTGAGTGAGGACTCACACCAGGGGCAGGGCTCCGAGGTCGGTTGTCCCCACGCCGCGGCCGGTCGCTGGATCTGCTGCTCGCCGATATTTCTGCACAAACAGGCTTGGAGGCCGCTCACACCGGCGTTCAGCTGGAGGAAATCCCAGCCACGAGCCCACCGGGATCAGGGGAATCAAAGGGTTGCTAATAAAGAGCCTTTTCTCACCCTCCCAAATCCACACTCCAAACAGTAGGATGCAAGAGGGAGGATTTCTCATAAGCTGAGCGGCTCCAGCAGGAAATGGCACATTTAGCACTTCTTTCGTGGCTTTCTTTCCACCACATTTCCTCCGTGCCCCCTCCCAAGCTGTGTCCATGGCAGCACACTATCTCTGGGAGCAGATCCCTTCATTTTTAAGAGCAGCACCATGCCCTCCTGCCAGAGCAGCCAGGTTGGTCCCTGGCCACAGCCGTGTCTCTCCAATTTATCCCTGCAAATCGCAGTGGCACCAGATTAAGCCTTTAGCCGTGTTATTTCATGAGGTTTACTCATCACAAATGTTGACAGTAAGGATCAGCTTTAAGTAACAAACCAGAAAACCAATTCCCTTCCATATATTCCACAAAATCCTGTTGCTTCCTTCAGGAGAAAACATGCTGCACTGCCTTATTGTACAGGCACAAGAGGAAATCACTCTCTGGACTTGGAAAGTCGATATTAATGGGCTCAGACTGCAGTAGAGGGCATGTTCATTTTGCAGTCGAGTTACTTTCCCTGATACTCTCTTGATTCTATTTTCCTGGCAAATTGTGATTGCTAATAAATTGCAATAACTTTGAGTTTACATTACGACCTGCAGAAGATTATTTTGGGCAGTAATGACGTTCCCAAAGTGGAGGGTCTCTCCAGTGAAATATCTGGCATATGGAAGCAATTCTGTTTTTACAGATTCAGATGAAACCTACGCATTACTGATGAAGAAACCATGTTTTGATAAGATAATAGG
Organism: Melanocharis versteri; assembly: GCA_013397845.1. Classification (NCBI taxonomy): domain Eukaryota; kingdom Metazoa; phylum Chordata; class Aves; order Passeriformes; family Melanocharitidae; genus Melanocharis; species Melanocharis versteri. The sequence goes on along the minus strand of VZTG01006671.1, from coordinate 439,710 downwards.
CAGCAGTGTGAGCTGACAGGGAAGAAAATGTGAAGCTTCTAATGCCTACAAGGAAGTCAGGCTTCTCCCAAAGCTTATTGAGGCCAGTGGACTGAGTCCTCCAGGCTTCACTGGGGTTGAAGATCAAGTCTTCACCCTCCTCACAACAGGAACATGTTCTGGGTCAGCTCGTCCCATCCCAGAACACTTTATCCTACAATAATATTCCAGCCTCCCACTTATTAGATGCTCAAATCTGTTTATTTCCTCTAGTGTCCAAGTCTCTCTCAGTGTCTCCTTTTGAAACCCCCAGGGCAGCCAAAACGGGAATTTTAATTTTATTGCACTATTTGTCGAACATTTTTTCCTTTTTTTTCCCCCCCAAACACTGTTTACACAGAGCAGCCTTCCTCCCTGATCCCCTCTTGTTTGTCTTTTTCTTCTCAGGCATTTCCTAGCTGCTGTGCCTGGGCTCCACCTTGTCATGTAAATCCAATTTAATTTGCACAGTTCTGCTTGACTGGGGCTGTTTTCTAATAAATTCAAGCTCCGTGAAAAATTCCAACCAGGTGATGCACTCAAAGGCAGCAGCTCCTAACGCAGTATGTGGGAAGGATCTTCAAAACACGCTCTAAGAGGAGGCAGGTGGCTTCTGGGGCTGATTGCCCTTTTACTTCTAATATTAACTTTTCATTTCCAACAGCTAAACCTTGTTTTTCTGTATGATCCATTGCTGCCCCGAAATCCGTTCTGTCCTGGGGTTATTGACACAGTTGGAAAATTTACTCTGTTTACTCTTTTGGAGAAAACAGTTTAGTTTTCATGCATTAATTTCAAACCGAGGCTGTGTCCATGCTCGTAGCGCCATCTCCAATTCTGCTCTTCTTCATCCTCTATCATTAGTGGGGAGTTGTCTTCAGAAACCTCTAGTGCAAAGATGAAAACATGCAGGAAACAAGGATGAAGAAGAAGCTTTATTTTATGGGTTTATGGTTTTAATACTTCTGCTTACTGGTGGGTGAAATTTGGGGAATACCCAACAGAATAAAGAGCAAAAATGCTCTTTGCAGAAGGGGGATGGTGGAGTCTGTAAGCCCCAGTACAACACCTGGAGAGACCAAAGCGGGGTCAGAACTGCGTGGTAAGAGAAACAAGTGAGCTCTGTGCCCTGCCCAGCCTAACATGGGCCAGGAAATCAGAGCCCAGAAATCCCCTTCTGCCATAAGCAGGGGCAGGGAGGCTTCTGAGCTGTGCCTACAAACAGAAGAAAAATCCCTTTTCCTCATGCCCCACTCTCAGTGCAGGCTGGTGCCTCCCCACAAACCTATTTTTGGCTGCAGGCTCAGCCCCAGCACAGGTTGGGCGACGCAGGTGGCTTTGTCTGCCAAGCAAGCACTGCACTCCCTGGCCTCTGAGCTGGGCTTGATCCCCTGTGAAGCACCTCCAAAAATAGCAACATTGCATACCTCGGGTGCAAGAGGCCAGCTCGAGGTTTAGGTGGCATTTGCCTACTCTCCTGAACAAAGGAAACCCCCCAAAATTCCCAAGAAATCCACGGAACGAAGAATCTCAGCTCTTGTTCCACTTGGTCAATAAACCCAAAAAATACTCCTCTAACAGCTTTGTAAATAAATACAGGGCACCACGACAGTGCAGGTGATTTATTGGCACTTAACATTATGGGGGTGACAGAAAGCACTGCAATAGTCAAGTGCCATGGCCATTATAAACATTTTTTTAAAAGGGGTTTATTACAGAGCTGTTAAAGTCAGCTCTAGGCTAGAAGTTGGCATGCGAGTTCTCTCTACCTTTGAAGTGTTTATTGACAGTAGAAATTTGGAAGGGAAAAAAAATATCAATTTGGAAACTATAGTTTCGTCAGGCTTTGTGAATAGCAAGTGTAAAAAGGAAAGGAGATAAGAAAGGGGGGGAAGAAGAGGAGGAGCAGTGCTGTGAGGATGGATAACGTCCAGCAAATCTTTTGCCAGAGAGATCTTTTGGGTTCACCTTTTTCTATCCGTAAGTGACTCACAAAGCGGTGGTTTCTACAAAGTTTCTCCCGTCTTTCAAAATATTTGCCCAGCCATTTCCATGCAGTTATTGGTGTGTAATTTACAGCTTTTCACAGCAGGGAATGCAAATTGCCCTGGGGTAACAGATGCCTTTGAGAGCTGCTGGGAGAGCTGCTGCTCTCTGGCTCCCTGCTTGCAGGGGACGAGGAGGAATTTGCATCCAAGAGGATCAGCCCTGCCAGCTTACACATTGGCAGGAGCAAGGGGTAAATCCCACCTGGCCCGATTCTCCAGCCAGTGCTGGAGCTTCAGAAGTCTGGTCCAGGCAGAGGGGCTGCTTTTCCATTCCTGCAAGCACTTGCCAAACGCAGGTACCTCTCAGATTTCAAATCCAGAAGGGACCACTGTGAGCTTCTTATACAGGAAAGGCAGTCCCATTTTTTGGTTAAATGTCACCTCAGCACTGCTCCTGTTCACCAGTCACCTACTCAGCACCACTGTACCACAAACTGGGCACGCTGGAGCATCCCTGGGAAGCCCTGTGCTCAGGGATACCTTTAAAGCTAATTTGAGGAGAAGGTTGCACAGAAAACACTTGAGAATGGGTTCACCACCCAGGAGGGACAGCAAGGGAACATCAACTCCTCCCGGGCACCACCCAGGGATGCACTCTGGGCATGGTGCAGCTCACATCCCATTTTGATGCCTTGAGTGTGCCCGCTTGCACTTGGCGCATCACCGAGCTTGGATCAGAGAGACAAGAATCTATCCATGAATTGTTTGGCTCCTCCAGGAGAAACCCCACAGTGAGACCTACTTGGATGGGAGAAATGAGCTGGAAAATCAGCTTGGAACGTCTCAAAGCAAGCCAGTAGGGTTTGGTGGAGATGAACCCCACCTCGAGCAGGCGGTGCAGGAGAGGAGACGCTGATTAACACCCACCAGCAGCCTGGCCTGACTCCCTGGGAAGATGATGCTATTTTTGTCTGCCCTTTTCAGAGCCACGTTCACCACTGAAATCCTGCCACATGCTGAATTATGGGCTGGATGGATGATTCCAACGTGGAGCAGATGTTTATCTCATTTACTTCCACATTTTTTTAAACATTTCGCGTGTAGGAAAACGATAAAAGCAAGAAGATTAAAACATGGATGCCCAAAGTCTAATTAACATCCCTCCTGGTAAGCTGGGTGTGTTTTATCTTTAAAACAGAGTGATTCCAGCTTCCGTTGTAATATGCATGAATCCTAGGGGGAATAATCAGAAATAACACAATGATGTTATTAAGAATCATTTATGACTGTTATTATTACTGTGAGCTTGGGTGAACCAACTCAGTAAGACCAACACAACCTCTGTGAATAAGTTAAATTCTATTTTAAGGTCTTGAATAAGACTTCGATGGGACTGAGTGTAAAAACCTACATATGGGTGAGATGCAATTATGGAATTTTGACAAGGGCATTTGACCAACCCCAAAAAATCCATGCATCAAACTGTCATCATCACCAAATGTGCATGCCTCAGATTTTCCAGTTCAGCAAGGTTATAGAACATTACAGCTTTTTATGTATTTAAAAGTGATAGTTAAAATATAATTATAATATAAAAACATTATAAAATAAAAAGCTTACTTTTTATAAGCTCGCCACACTGGAAAATTTGAGGCACAATAATCTTCTCTCTAGCAGTCTCAATATTATGGTTCCAAGTTCCTCACACCTTGTAACATAATTAGGCGTCCTCCCGAACACTTTGTCGCACTTTGATTTTTGGGGAATATCGCCAGGAAAGGTTGGTCAGGCTCCACTCCCTCCAACCATCCTGACACTTGCTGGCTTGGAAAGAGATTGCTCCAAGAGCAAGCAGGAGAAGTGAGCCCTAGGGGTAGCTTTGGCTCTATAAACTGACTGCACACAGGGAGAGAGAGTGGTCAAAAACATTTTCTTCCCAGATGCAAACGGGCAAGCAGGTGCCAAAGGGTTCTCACTATATAACTTTATTTAGCCTGGTGACAAAATAAACCCTTGTGTAGGAAGATAAACCAGTTCAGAGCAATAGGTGAGGAGCTTCTTTTTAAGCAGAGCCTAAATAAGTTCTTTATCAGAATGAACAGCATTAATATACAAATATTCTTTAATAAAATGTTGGCCCTGAGGCCAGGTGTCTGAACTATTTTCTTTTTTTTATGTCCTATCAGTACTTTCAGACGTCCATATCCTGCAGCTGAGGCTCCCATGTGAGCTTGGTCCATGATGCCAGCCCTGAGGCAAAGGGATATTAGCACCTCGTGGCCACTTGTTGGAAGTGGGTTATTCCTTGGCTCGAAGGCTCGTGCATCTTGGACCAGCTGGGCTGGAGAGGTTCATGAAGTAAATCAAAACAAGCCACAGGAAATTCTAGACGTGGTAAAGGCTCCTTGGCTGAATGATTGATTCACAGATTGCGAGAAGTGTTGTGCTGGTTTTGGCTGGGGTAGAGTTAATTTTATTCATGGTAGCTGGTGTGGGGCTGTGTTTTTGATTTGTGCTGAAAACAGAAGACAGAATGTTTGGAGTGATGTTGTTTGTCATCCCAAGTCACTGTTGCACATAATGGAGCCCTTTTTTCCTGGGGATTCCTGAACACTTTCCTGCCCATAGGAATGAATTCCCTGGTTTGGTTTGCTTGCACACATGACTTTTGCTTTACCTATTAAACCATCTTTATTTTAGCCCACGAGTTCTCACCTTTCTGTTTCTCTTCCCCATCCCGCTGTGGGGAGCGGGCCAGGAGCTGTGTGAGGTTTAGTTACCAGCTGGGCTTAAACCATAAGGATTTTGCACGTCAAAAATCTCTCCAGTTGTGAGCCTAGAGCTTTACAAAAGGAACCAAGAGATGGAGTGGAGAAAAGAACAGAAAGGTTCGGCTGTCCTACCCAAATAAAGAGGAGATTAAATGGGTCTGACTGTGAGGGCAGGGAACGTGTCCCAGTCCTGCTCCCCAGATAAAACCCTGTATGTGTGCTGACTCCATGCCATTCTTCCACAGAGTATGGGTTTTTTTGTAAAGAGATTCAGAAATGGTCACAGAAGAGCTACAAGAGACCCCGTTATGCCCCAACTTAACTTCTGGATGATGTGATGTGCATTGGCTGTTTCCCTTTTGATTCAGGTCCAGCTGATCCTGGGACAGGAGAAACTACAAGGCTGAGGACCTTCCCTGTTACATCTCTTGGGACATCTCACTGGGGGTGGACGCAACGCTGCAAAACTGCAAAACACTGGGCGTACTGTGACAATTTAGGATGGATAAAAATAATCTGCAGCGTGTCCAGAACTGACTCGTAGGTGTTAGGGAGGGCCATAAGGAATGATACTCAGATTTTGGAAGACTGAGTGGAACGTTCCAGTTCTTCCCAAAATACACAGTGGAAACATTTGGGCTCGGAGAGAGCAGCCACAGCCAGTGCAGCAAGAGAAACAGTCCTGGCAGTGCTGGAGGAGCTGAGAGCTGACTCAGAAGGAGGATTGTCTTTCATGCTGCCGATCACAGCGTCCTCGCCTGGCCTTTGGGGCTGCACCTCACCAGCGCTCTGAAAGCCAAATCCCTGGGGATTCCAGCCAAAGGAGAGCCTTGAACGTGGGGCAGCTGGCACCAGAAGAGTTTCTCCAGGCACCGACGGAGGGCCAGAGGTGAGCCGATCCCTGATTGTTATTGCAGAGGTGTGGTGAGCTTGGCAGCTGCTCTTTCCATCTGCCTGCATGGGCTGGATGGGGGAAAGCAGGGAGGTGAATCCACCCAGGCCACTGTCTCCAGCTGCCCGTGGGCCTGTCGAGGATCGTTGCCTTCCAAGCAAATGAACCTCCCAGTGGGACAGTCTCACCTGGTTCTTTGTCCCTTTGCTGAAAAGGTCACCAGTTATTGATGGAGTATTTCTCACAAGGACATTACAACATCAAAAATCACAAAACAGAACAGTTTCTTTTCTCTTTTGCTTATTCTGTTCTACCCAAACTGTGATGTGGAGTTTCTTTGTGTTTTGTTCAAAAACTTGGACCAAAGACAGTGAACTGCTTCCAGGCTGGCCTGCAGCTGACCATGCACCCCTGCGTGGTCTCTGTACATTTCAGGTGTCACCATAAAACAATTAGCCACTAATAACCAAGTTATTAGCAACTAATAATCAGTTCAACTAATAGATTACAGTTGGCATCCCATCAAGGTGTCACCGACTTCCCGGGCACCAAGACCGAGCACTTTCTCAGAAATGGACACATATAAGACCAGTAGCACGAGACTACAGAAGTTATTCCTTCAATCTGTGGGAATTTAATCCAGGCAGCAGCCAGAAGACCACCTGCTCTTTTCTTTCTGGCCTTTGCCATATCTAAATAGGGGTTAGAAAAAAGAATTTCAGACAACTTATTACAGAAGGGGCACATCCCACCCATCTCATCAACTCAAGCAATCAGCTGAAGGAGGACCAGAGCTGATTTTAGGGCCGTGAATCCTAATTCTCCTCCCATGGCAACCAGTCATAAAATGGAAAACAGAGTCAAACATCCAGGGAGTGCACCCGAGTCCCACAGTGTGGGCATCACCATGGGCTTACTCTAAAGAGATGTGGTGGTAATGTTATTTATGAAATTGATTTCTCCCCACCCTTACTGTTGTGTTTTACAATTTTTGATCATCAGGCAGGAAAGCATAAATAAAATCTTCTTAACGTCATAGTCATTTGTCAAGCAGGAAGTGGCACAGGTTGACACCCAACCATTAATTTGACGTGGGGTAGTAAAATCAGTTGATTCTGCTGGCAGAATTCCATAGGAATTAACCAGCTTGAAGATTTATGGTCAACGTATTGCTTTCACTCTAAAGGCTGATATATTAAAAAAAAAAAATGGACCACTATCATTACTTATTGTAAATGGATTTTTTGACTATGGAAACAGAGTAACTTAGGAAACCTCTGCTTTCAATAAACATCCTCTCCCCAGTTTTACTCTAATTAAAAAAAAAAAAAAATCACAAGAGGGTATTTTAGGAGAAGCAAGTATTGTAAAGAGGCAGAGAAATTAATGGGGTTTAGGGTACATGAACTTTGCTCCCAAAAGGGAACGAGTACATGTGCTACAGCCAAGGGGATGGTGGCCACAGTTCAAGTCTTCAAGGATTTGGTTTTTTCCACTTATCCTACGAAACCTTAGGAGGTCAGGGAGGCCTTTGGGCCTGATGAGCACCTTCAGCTAGGCCAGGGAGAAGGAAGGACAGAAAAGGCCGTAGTCTGCTTGTCATGCCACAGTCCCACAGCACTCTTAGCACAGCCACCAGGGCTGAGGGAAGGACTCTTGTGCTCCCAGACTCTGGATTGCATCCTCCTGGTCCTGTTCTGCAGAGTTTAGCCAGCACACCCCCTCCTCCCTCGCTTAAACAAACCCTTGACAGGCCCGAGGACTTTCTCCCCAAGCAAAAGTTCTCAGCTCCCGCTCTCAGCGTGGGCGTGTTAGGATAACAAACGTGGCTGTGTGCAGGGCCGGGGGAGCTCTGCCAGGCAGCAATCCAGCACGTTTTCCTCCGCAGCAGGCTCCAGCCCGGGCTGGCAGCGGAGCGGGGCTGCGCTGTCCCCCACCCTCCCGCTGGCCGCGGCCCTGAAGTTGTCCCTGCGGCTGGGGGGAAGACGGAGGGCAGGAGGAAGCAGGTGGAGATCCTCCTCAGGCTGCAGTCAGCAGCAGCACGTGGGGAGCGTGCCTGATGTGCTGTGGCACCCTTGGAGATGAGCCCCCCGAGCCAAGCCTGTGCTCCCTGTGCCAGCTCCCCCCGGCGCATCATTCAGTGCACAGAGCTGTCCTAACCCCATCACCCTGCTCCTTCATGCTCAGCCACGGCCTTGCTCGCTCAGCCCTAACGAACACTTGTATTCCCAGGATTGTCTAAAATCCTGCAGGGAGATCTTTCCAGCACCTCCAGACGGGAATGAAACCTGGATGCTTGCACAGCCGCTCTGACCGAGAAGCATGAATGATCAGCAGATGAAGGATGATGTTGGAGTCCCTGGGAAGGGATGGGCTGCCAGAAAAGGAGGGCAGATCCCACAACAGCCATCCTTGTTCCCTGGCCTGTCGCCTTCAGTGCAAGGAGCACCACAACCACTGCGTCCAAATCTGATTGCTGCAGCGCCTGCGCTAACAAGGTGAGAGCTGATGTCTATTATTTTGGGCACAGCTGAGCACTAAAAAGCTCTGGTGACTCCTGGCTCACATCCCATCACCTCGGAGCAGGGCGGAGCTGGTCCTGGATCCGCAGGCAGAGCCAAAAGCCAATTCCTGCTCTGGTGTCTGCGCTGCCTCTGCGACGCCTCACAGCCAAAAATTCCTGCACGAACCGACCCACAGCGAGAGGGCCTCTGAACCAAGGAGATTTATAAGCTCAACAGCGGGAGATTTTGGGGGAGCAGATGTAGAGAGAGAGAGGGTCAAACAAGGTCACGTTGGAAATATATGGCAGAAGCAAGAGCTTAGCCCAGTTGAACTGAATTCTTGCTCAATGGCAAAACCATGAGACCGTTCTTCCTCTTAAGAGTTTTTCCATGCCCTAACAAGCCTGGTGAGGAACTTAATGACATCTGCGTGTTCTTGCCTGAGCGAGGACCTCATGATCTGGCTGGACGCCATGAAAAAAAAGATGTCCAAAAGTTATGAAAATAAAGGTATTTATCTTCATTGTTAGAAAGAAAAAAAAAAAAGGCTGAGCCTTTTATTTCCCTCTCTTGGAGGATTGAGCTCACAGATTTACAAAGAACTGGTTGATTACCAAAATAAATACATGGCCATGCCAATTTATAGGACACAAATGTAGGAAACCCATCCAACCAAATCAGGCAGAGTGTAACTCATGTGAGAGCCCTCAGCATGTGCAAAGGGCACAGTGCATGTGGAACAAAGTACATAGGGAAAGCATGCTAGAAACCTCTATCTGCGGGAACAATTCCCAGCGCAGCGTACAATGCAGCTATAAAATAAATGCTTTGGCTCTCCACTGGAAGCAAAGCCCAACTGTTCCCAATGAGAAGGAGGATCATGTATCTTTATAATGAGAATTCAGTCATTTTTAAATGTTGGCTTTGCTCATATCACCACCAAATCTGTCTGTGGAGCTGACAGGCTGCAGACTTCATTTGGGTTTCTAACTGTGATTACATATGGCAGTGATGGATACCACAGGGTTTTCCGGGGCTTAGGGTTTGGGGCTGGCTTTTGTTTTTCAGTTGTTTGGGGCTTGGGATTGAGAGAGCTGGTGGGGGTATTTTTAGTGTCACTGTCCAATGAGGCTTAAAGGGCTCTTTCCTTATTTTAGTAGCTCTGATAATGCACAGAGATGAAAGCAGCCCCTGAACAAGTTCTTCTTTATATTGGCAAAGCCGCCCCTTCTGCGATGAAACCCAAGAGCAGTTTCTGCTTTCAGTGCTCAGTGAGATGGAGCAGAACATGTTTACTGAGCCTGAACATACCATTGCCCTCAGAGGTGTAAGCACCACCCTCTGCAGCAAAGGTGATCCTCAGAGCACTAAAACATCTGCTTGCTCAGTGGAAAAACAACCCCACAATCATGTTAACATTCACAAGCGTGGCATATTCAGGAGTTAAGGGAACTTCCTTTCCTCTCTGTTGTTTCTTACGAGGCAGAATCGCTTTCTGTAGCTGACAGCACACACAGGAGTGATGCATTTCACAGCCAGAGCAGCTCCTTTCACAGTCCAACCTGAAGAAAGCTGAAGTCGTCCATTAGAAACGAGGCAGCCTTCACACAAGGCTTAAAACCCCATTTGGAAGCTCTTTTTTCCCAGTCCAACCTCAGACTGCAAGGCTACAGACAAGCAAAGCCCTTGTATTAGAGTGGATGCAAAGCATTTATAGCAGCCCAGAGCAGTGATGTCCAAGACTTGACAACGAACTGGCACAGGGAGGGTATTTGCAATTTAAAAACTCGATTTCTCCCAATCTTTGCTCCCACTATTAAGACTAAAGAGCAGAAGGTTGTCTGGTTACTTCTGGGGAAAAAAAGTCGACGTTATGATCCATAGGGATTGCAGTCTTGACTAAAATGGGAAAGCCAAGTGGAATAATTTTGACTTGCACAAGGCCGTTCTCCACATAACCTGGGGAAAACATCCCTGAATTTGTGACTTGAGGCATTTGGAAGCAGCAACTTGCGTATTTAGCCTGATTTGGGACACTGTTAGGCAGACTGGAGCTTTGGTGCAAATGAGAAAATGCCTGACCTGACTATTGGAGCAGTGGAGACACTGAGCTGACGACATGCCCGGAGTTCACAGCGTGTTCTTTGCGAGTGGACATGAAGCAGCTCATAAAAGTGGTTCAGATCAGTTGCCAAGGTTGAATGTTCTCAGCTGAGGTGATCTGGCACGCCACAGGGCTGGGTCTCGTCAAAGAGGATCTCTCTGTACTTCAGAGCACTGTATGGTCGAAGGCATCCCAGCTCTGCACAGGAGCTGGGTGACACCTCGGGTTCCAGCTTGCTGTGGCCTCCAGAGCAGCAGTGCATGGCCAGGGAGTGTAAAAGTGGCTCAGGAACATCTAGATCACACCGCAGGCCTTGTGGAATCATAGAATCATTAAGACTGAAAAGGATCTCCAGTGCCCAGCCATTAACCCTGATGCTGTTTGTTCTTTGTGCAGGGGTGGAAGGCTGGTGGCAAAGTTTCTGGGAACGAAAAGGATCTCCAATGCCCAACCATTAACCCTGATGCTGTTTGTTCTTTGTGCAGGGGTGGAAGGCTGGTGGCAAAGTTTCTGGGAACGAAAAGGATCTCCAATGCCCAACCATTAACCCTGATGCTGTTTGTTCTTTGTGCAGGGGTGGAAGGCTGGTGGCAAAGTTTCTGGGACTCCCATGCCTGCAGTGAAAATCATCCTGCCGCTACACTGACGGAAAATTTAAAGTAAATAATCACAAGTCCACCCTTGAAACCAAACAAAAGCACAGCCAGCTCAGCCGCACACAGTTCTGCTTCTCTCTGTACCCCAGCTAAGTGCTGCTGTGCCACTGACCAGCTGCAGGCTCAACAGAGGGCACAGCAAAGCCAAGCAGAGCTCCAGTTCTCCCCAGCAGCGTCCCAACTGCTTCATCCCAGCACTTCTTCCCAAGCTTTAGCCATCTGTGCACAGGCCTTGAGGCCAAAATGAGAGGACCCTTCCCTGCTGCAGCTTTTGGAGGAGGCCAAACTCTCTGTACATTGTGGGCTGTGAAATACATGAACTCCCAGGCTTCACGTGAGCCTTGCTCCTCTGTGCAGTATCACATGGCTTTGGGATCTGCCTGCCCTGTCCACCTCTCCCATGTGTTTCCAATAATTGCTTGCATGTGGAGGGGTTTCTTTTGTTTGCCCTGAGAGGGGACACGCTGTTGTTCCCCCTTCCTGGATGAGGCTGCAGACGTACACATCATTTTTATGGGTGCGTTTTATTGCCCCCTCTTCTTTACAGCACACACCACTGCTCTCCCCAGCCTTCCCTTTCAGGCCACTGTTTACCCTTGCCCCCGTTAGGTCTCCTCATTCCCCATCCTTTCTCAGTCAAAACAGGGGCCCCTAATTAAGAGAATGCCTTGTAAATCTCTCCGCATCCAAATAAGATCCAGAGCCTGGCTGGGGAGACGGCCCTGGAGACAGTGGGTAGGTCTGGCATTCCTCACGCTGCACACAAGGCTCTCTTCAGCATCTCTGCTTGGCATGTGAGCCTTGGTCCCAGCACTGACAGCCAGTGCCAGGCCCCAGCTCTTGTGCCCACCATTTACAGCAAGCAGATCCCAGAGGAACGGGCTGGAGACCACCCACCTGGACCCAAGCCTTTGGCTGTGCAGAGCAAAGACCCAAATTGGGATGCTGACCCTGCTGGAGAGGCAGTCAGGCCACCGAAGGCTTCCTTGCAGGATCCTGTGCTGTGCAGTGCTGGGAGAGGGGGGGTAGAAATCTCTCCCCCAAAATGCTGGAGGGTTCTGCTCTCCCAGAGAAGTGGCCAGCAGACCCTGGGGTCGGGAGGTGAGCTGCATTCAGAGCTTGTTACTCCTCTGTCAGGGCACATCCTATCCTCAACACCCCCCAAAACAACCCAAAAACCAGGATGGAGGTTCCTGCTACCAAGCCCGGTCTGGATATGAGTTTGTGCCCTGTTTAACACAGAGTGGTGCCAGGCAAGTCCCAGCTCAGCATATCCATCACCCAGGCCCCCATGGAAGCACCCAAGATTAGGGCTCCTGGGTGGCTCTCTGCTCTCTCCATCAATCCTGTTTGTACAGGGAACACAGGTCTTAACCCAGGCAGGGTGACCCTGCTGAGACATCATCACTGCATTGCCCAAATTATGTGTGTTTAAAGCAGAAGGTGCAAGTACCACCCTCAAAACTCACAGTAACACCGAGCACCTCGCTGAAAACCTGCTCCTTGTGGGACAGTGGGGTTGGAGGCCTACAATTCAAAAGAACACAAAGGATAAGAGTGGCCTGAGGCAGAGAAAACCCACCCCACCATGTCACTATGTTACTTTGCTTGCTCACAGCCCTGACTTTTGATCAATACTGTGCCTGCCCAGGGACTTAAGCTCAGCCTGCAGTGGCGTCTCTGCATCACGCTCACACACAATAATTTCCTCAGTGTGCGCATCTCTGCAAACGCAGCCGGTGCCAGAATTCCCCAATTCCAAATCCCTGCTTGGGCTGGTGCCCAGTGCTCTGAAAAGGCCGCCAACATCTGGAAGCGGTGACACTGCACATCTGCATCAGAATTGCAGGATGGAGAGAGAACTACCTACAGGGTCAGTTCTGTTGATAATTAAATCCCAAATAAGAGGTCTGCAGATGTACTCACCTTTCCTAAAACCATAACGCTTGAACTGACTCACACAGGATTCTGCTGCTGCTGCTGTAAAGAGCCCTTGGAAAAGAATGGACTTTTCTCGCATTTATAAGAAATTTGTAACAGAACTTCAGCTGTGGAGGCTGAACAGGTAGGATAAATCTAAAGAAAACACCTCTAATTATCAAGGGAGTGATTTTGACTCTTACTCACATGGAGAATAACAAAGCAGATTGCTGCACTTGTTGTCAGCGTGACTAAGGGGATTAGATCAATGCTTTAAACACAACCAGGACCTCTAGGACCCAACCAGGGTCCTACAAAGCTTCATTAGGCTTCCCATAAACCTGTGGAACACATTTTCCCCTCAGACTTCATAAGGCTTTTCTACTGTACCCAGAAAGACACCTTCCTGCTTCCAACACTCTGGTTTTCTGGATGCCTGCTGTGGAGGAGCACAGAATACCTTGTGGTTTTGCTGGAAACATTCCCTATTTAGGCTTCTGGCATCATTTTTACCTCAACATACAAGATACCCTTCTCCAAGCCACGTGACATTATATTTCGTGTTTATTTGTTTTTCGTTTTTTGTTTGTTCTTTTTTTTTCTTTAAGTCATTTAGGTTTTTACTACTGATGAAGTCCCGATTTCCTGGCAGTGGGGTCAGATTTAGCAGAATGGAGGAGAGGGCAAGAGGGAGTGTGAGCCCTCCCTGTGATTCCCCTCAGTGAGGCTGACCAGGCTCTGAAGTGTCTGGGATGGGTGACAGGAGTTCTATCAAGTCAACCAAAAGTCAGAGAAGCCAGGAGAATTTACAGAAGGATTACTTCAGCTGCTGTATTTGTGTACTGACACCTCCTGCTTGGCCCCAGGACTACGACATTTCAAAGAGGCATTACTTAATTTACGTATATTTTTCTATTATTTTAACATTATTTTAAAAGCGAAATCCCCCCATTTGATAGCCAAGATCAGGGATCTCGAGCAGCCCAGCTACCCTGGCAGCTTGAGGAAACGTTTCCCCGCGGTGATTCTGAACAGAGAAGACATCCAGACCAACAACCCACTGCTGCCACAGGCTATAAAGTATCAGGAGCCACCTGTACACCCTGCAGGAGCCACACTCTGAGCACAACACAGACAGACAACGATTTGCACAAAGAAAAACATTTGCAACCGTGGTTAAACTCGAGGTAATGAGGCTTCCTGATGCTTATCTCCGATCTGAGAATTAGGCTCGTTCCACTTGTGTTCTAAGGCATCACGGATAAATACTGCTTTGCATTCCCAGTGACCCCAATCCAAAGGTTTTCCAAAATCAGAAGCTCTCAGGGCAGCAGTGCAGTAGCCTTCAGGAGTATGTTTTGGAGAGGGTGGGGCAGATTTATTTTTTTTTTTTGCTCTTTTGCTAGTGAATAAACCCATTCTGTGGACACCCAGCATTGAAACGATGAGAGCTCTGGGTTCAAAAAAGGTTTTTGTTTCGCTGTAAATCCTATTTATGGCTTAGAGTGCAGCTGATACGCCGTTAGCTTTTATTTCATTGATAATTCTGTGATTGTAGTTGAAACCTTGCAACTTAATGAGCTGATGTTATTACTCATACTGTGTGGCCATCTGGAACCAGTTTGGCCAGAGAGCCCAAAGCACCACCAGCCACCTGTAACGCATTAAACCTCAGCCCAGTACCAGCTCCGTGGATTGGAAAAGCCAGGCCTGCATAAATACTAACCTGTGAGAATGTAATTGGAGAAGTGATATTTAAGAACTTAGAGTTTGCCAGAAACGCTCGTTCTCAGGGGAATGCAGGCAGAGGCTTAGCGTTTAAAGCCAAGTGGTTTTTAGTTTCAGCATTGTGAATCAAGAAAAAAATCACTGCTTACGGATGTTGTCGGAGTGTCCAAACCTCCGGCTCTGTCCAAACAGACCAGGCTGTGCCAGGGCTCTCCAAAACCCAGGTTCCCTCCTCACACCTGAGCCTCACGCTGCACATGGAGCTCATTTACCCAGGTACCATCTCCAGACCTCGCTCCAAAGGCGCTGAGGAAAGGGCTCAGTGCTCCGGAATGCCTTGCAGAACGTGCTGCCGCAATCACCCAAAAAAAAGAGAAAAAAATCACAACAGATAACACCCAACAGTTTGGAAAGGCACAAAACCAGCGTCTGAATATCCCAGCAAAATGTTCTGCTGAATATTGTGAGCAGGCATGAGCAGCCTCTGGGTCAGAAAAGAGGAGGAGCAACGGCCTCACCTGGAATTCTGTGCTGTGTCCCAGGCAGACCCAGCCTTGGTGGCCTCATAGGAGAGCTCCTGAGCTGGAGTTACTGGTGAGCAAAAAAGGTGGCTGTGTTGGCAGAGACATAAATAAGCATAGTTAATTAGCATGACTCATTAGCATGGTTCATTAGCGTGGCTGCTCTCTGCTCATTGCTGATTGGCACTACCTGGGGGTACGAGCCACTACCCAGATTTCAAAGATTTGGGTAAAATACAACTCAAGTTAAATGTATTTTCCTTTCCTTTTGATTTCCCCAAATCTTTTTGGCATTTCAATGGTAAAATACGTATTGGGAATTGCTCTCCACATTTTCCTGATGCAAACACTGATGTCTGCAACTCAGACATCAGTGTGACACTGACTAAAAGCAGTTTTCCTGGTTGTTTTCCAATGGCTCAAGGACAATGGTTTCTCCTGCTGAGGCTTGATGGAGTTGGGCTTGATGATCCTTATGGGTCCCATCCAGCTTGAATTATTCTATGATTCTAAAGCCCCTGGTTCAGTTAAAGACACACAGAACTCTGATGCTTCCTGGTAGGAATGCGAATCCAAAGAAATAGGGATGTGCAGCCCTTGCAAGGGTTTCCATTCCTTTTCTTGCCCTGTTCGTCCTGCACAAGGGAACTTTGCAGAGCAGATAATCAGGATATCCATTAAATACAGGCCTATATGAAGACTTGACTGAATACTCTTAGAAATGTCTTAGAAAAGACACTTAAATGTTTCACGAGTTCCGTGTAAATGTACAAACATGGCATTTGTGTGAAAATCACATTTTGTTCAGCATCGTGTGCATTTCACACACTCAGGAGACATCACAAGGGCTCAGCATGGCCAGCATCACCCAAAGTTCAACCATCACATCCATATGTCTTGCCTGGATCTAGTTTGTGTTTTATTTATTTATATTTTTAACACACTTTGGTGACAGAATTGAATCCGTTTTAGATGAAGGCTGCAAGTACCTTTTTCTTTTCCCCCTGCCTAATCCTGAAGTGCTTTGAAATTCACACAGAGTCATAAAAGAGAAAAAAAACAATGGGCCAAGGAGAACTTTTTCTGCTCTGGTTTTGATATAAGTGATGCAGTGCAATATAAAAGAGTGTCTACAGAAAGCCCACGATAACAGCGAAAAGGTGAAGAGGTTTCATTTCAAACCCCAAAGTGGGGGGGATGTGTTGGCTGAGAGCTGGGGGCAGGTCGTGCATTCCTCACACACAGAGGCTTTCCAGTCTCATCCCTGCCTGGAAAACACCCTGATCTCTTCCTGCCCATCCCTGTGGTCGGGTGGAGCTGATGGAGGTGGCACATGCCAGGGGCCACGTCCTTGGAGAGGACATTGTCCCCTGGCCATGTTGACCAAACCCCCTGAGACCCACAGCCGAACAAAGAGAACAAAACCAAATCCCAAAAGAAGAGCTGAATTTCCACGTGGATGGGCAGAAAATGGATCCAGTGACTCTTTTCATTTCTTTTCTTTATTATGTGTCAGAACATATTATGATACAGATCTTTTTGGCTTGCAGTCTTTTCTTCATGCTTTCATTTCTTCATGACCCTTCAGACTCTTTTTCTTCTTTTTTTCCAAATTTCAGCAGATTTTTCAATATTTTGCGGTGGGGTTTTGAGTAATTCCATGCATAAAACTGTCCAAGGAATTTTTCTTTGTAATAGTTCTTCGTGGGTTGACTTCCTTCAAACGTACTGGAGTGGGAGCTCCATCAAAAATGCTGGTGTCTCTTAAGTTGGGTGAAGATTAGGATGGGAGGATAAAAAGCCACAAAAATTCTTGAAGCTTTCACAAAAGCATTTAGAAAAGTTACTCAAAATTCCCCGTATTTTCTGGGAAATTATTACTTTAAAAAAAAAACAGCAATGTTCCACTTTTTCCCTGAAATGTATTTGTGTCTTGGACTGTGATAAAAATCCCTCTTGCCAAATTTTTTTGGTCTGAGCATCCATAACTTCACTTATATGGAGGCAACAGGAAGAAATCCCACACAACCTGGTCTGGTGGAAGGTGTTGCCCAGGGCAGGGGAGGTTGGAACAAAATGATCTTTAAGGTCCCTTCCAACACAAACCATTCTGTGATTCCATGATTATCTCCCACATTTTCTTCTTGTTGTAAACGTGAGGATTCTACACTAAATTTGCACCTCCAGATAAGTCCTACTTTTTCCCTACTTTTTGTTTCAAGTCCCTTTATCCGAGGTGTGCGTCCCACACACCAATTTGTCATTTTCCTGAACGTGTCACCATCCCCCCAACCGCTTGCTATTCCACCCGTGTTTCTTTGATATATAAGATCTCTCAGGCGGGGATGGAAAGATTTTTTTTATTCCAAATTTCTTTCACACTTCATCAGCCTCAGGAAAAAAAAATAAAAAGAGAAAAAGAAAAGAAAAAATAAATAAAATAAAATAAAGCTGGATTTTTGGGAAGCTCGGTTCAGAAAACATCAGCCACAACACCCTGAAATCCTCCCTTTTGCTGGTAAATATGAGAGTGGACAGTGGATTTGCTCTAGGAATAACAAAAATGCTCTGCTACTCTGCAGCTTTTTCATGCCCAGCTCAGGTTTCCCAGAGCTCAGAAGTGTGGGCACGCAGGAGCTGCTCGCAGGCAGCCCGGCATTTGGCTGTCAGGATAAAATTCAACCTACACTCAATGCCTAGAGGAAAGAAAAATAAGGAAACCCACGTAGATTAACTGGCCCACCCCGAGTCCCACAAGTTTTCATTCACAGCTTTCCCTGCCAGCCCTGCACCGTTACAAACTGAATGGTTCAAAGCTTTGTTCCTCCAGAGGCTTTTTCCCCCTCATATAAAACCCAGGTTATTGCAGTCCATCCCCGTGGCACCGTGCCAGCCAGGATTGGACATCTGCACACACCAGAGAGAGAAACTTGCCCAAAAAACGGGGGGGGAAATGTTCCTTCATGGCCTGCACTGTGTTAAGTGGAGGTGCAAGGGCTGTCTGTCCTGGATGCCTGCTCAGGGTCATCCCCAAACCTCAACATCCTCTGGGCAATCTGACTTAGCTCAGATCTGTCCTGTGGTTTCCCCCAGCTGTCCCAAAAGCAAAAACATCCCCCACTATGCACACAAGCGCCTTTTCCAGCGGCAAAATCAAATTTCTGGGTTTGGGTCTCTACAGTGAAAGCAAATCTGGCTCAGCTTTTCCCAGCAGCTGCTTTCTCCTGTTGTATGGCTTGCACCTTGCTCCCGTCCCTTGTGTGGTGCATGAAAAACCTGGAAAACAAACCCATCATGATTAATAAATAGTGTGGGGGGTGAAAAAAACAAACAACAAACCAAAGCAGAGAGCTTGATGACACATCCCATCCACAGCTTGGCCAATCATTTTGGCAGCACCTTACATCTTCAGGTGTCTCTGACCATGGGACTGGGCTTGGAACGAGATGATCTTTAAGGTCCCTTCTAGTCCAAACCATCCTAGGATTTTAGGATTTAGGCTCTAAATCACCCTATGTGTAAATCACCCCACGAAAGAAGTTGCCTGTGCAGCCGAGCACCAGGAACTGGGGAGCAGGGCAGGGATTCCCACCCTCCTTCCATCAGCACGTAAGCAACGTGATTACTGATAAAAAAGCAGTGCAAAATAACTCATAAAAAGCAGTACAAAATAACGGATAAAAAGCAATGCAAAATAACTGATAAAAAGCAATACAGAATAACGGATAAAAAGCAATACAGAATAACCGATAAAAAGCAATACAAAATATCTGATATAAAGTGATACAAAATAACTGATAAAAAGCAGTACAAAATAACCGATAAAAAGCAATACAGAATAACCGATAAAAAGCAATACAAAATTACATCCCCACTGTGAGAAAAACCGAGCACCAATGCTGCAGACCCGTGACCATTCATCCCGTTCCTGCTCTGGGCTTGCTGCTGCCACACACTGTCGTTCATCTCCCAGCAGCATCCAGTCCCACCCGAACAGAACAGCGCAACACCAAGGGAAAAAAGCAGCATTTCACATCCACAAACACGTGTTTCTCTGTAAATATTTGGAGAACTTGAGAATCCTCGACAGAGTGGGGCAAAGCGGTGAGAGCGTCGGCAATGGTTCTCATTGCCTTCCTAACCCCAAACTCGAGCAGTCATGGTCGTTCTCCGTGTCTTTCCTGCGTGGAGGGTTTATTTTTGCTTTATTCTTGTGGTGTGGGGATGTCGGGCTCTGCCTGACGCTTGATGGGACTTTTAAACAGCAGGTGTGCGAGATGCAACCTCGGGTCAGCCGGTGGGGATGAGAGGCTCCATCCAGTCCAAGGGGACAGAACAAAACAAAGCAAAACAAAACCACTGCTTTTCGTGGTGGTGAAGAGGCCGGGGTGCTGGAACCCTCCTGGACCCCAGGGCTGCTGGGGTGCCCCTCAAAGGGCAGATGGGAGGGGAGCAGCTCTGCCCTCCTCTGTCCCCACGGAAGGGCTTATCAAGTGGAAGGAAGTTACGATAAAATTTACCGCAGCTCCACAAAGTACCGCGGTTTGTGCGTTGCTAACCACTGGCGCGGGTCCTCGCCGGAGGAAGTGGCAGTGATGGATGTGCTGTTTAGATAACCTGAGCTCCGTGCCCGGGCTGTTTTCTGCCGGGGGTGCCCCCTCCCCCGAACACCCGCGGTCCCCTCGGACCCTCCCTTTCACCTTCAAAGCCATCGCGGGCCTTATCAGGGCCACCGCCAGAGCAGCGGGTTCCAGAGGTATCCAAAGGCAGCAGCTTTTCCCATCGCTGAGATCAAACGGGCCCTCCTGCCTGCAAATAAAAACCCGGCTGGAAAACAAAGTGGCCGTCCCCTGCCTCGAGTCCTGAGGGACATCCAGAGCAGGCACACAGCGATGCTGCCGCCAGCACGGGTCCCATCCTCTGGCCACCCCAGCACAGGACAATCCCACTGGGATGTTGGTTTTGAAGGGATAGAGTGGTTAATGAAAGATGTCTGTGTCCTGTCCGAAAAAGAGCGACATTTATGTGATCTACGTTTTGAAAACAAAAATGTTTTAGTTTTGATCGTGACTTCGGTGAGCCTGGGGTGGGTTCTGTCTGGGCAGCAGTAGATGTGGCATGTGGCAGAGCCACTGAGCAATGCAGGGGAGGATGGCACAGAAGGGACCAGGAAAGGGACCCTGCTGCTTGCTGGCACTGAGACCCAGTGGCCACATCACCCTTTTCTTTTCCCAGTCATTCCCCCATCAAAGCTTTTCCCAGTCACCATCCTTCACCCTGCCTTTGGGGGACTCTGGCTGCTCCTCCGTGCTCCTGCAGGATGAGATCTTGCTCTGTGGTCCATCTTTGGATGCCTAAGAAAGGACTCACAGAGTCAACCCTGCCCTCTCTGGGCTGGATGTGGCTCACTCTTTCTCCAAAAAGCTGCAAAGTTTAGGTTTCTGCTCTTTTTCCCCCACTTGCCTTCTCCCATTGGTAGCTTCAGACCAGCAGCAAGGCCCAATTTCACTCATTCAGTCTGCCCAGGAAAGCCCTCAAATCTCTCTTTGTATCCTGAATTTTTTTCCCCTGTGATGTGGAAGTTTACGTATCCTTGAAAAATCCACGTCCCTGTTTCTGAGAGGGACTGGAGGAAGCAGTTCAGGGGATTGGGCAGCAGCATGGCTCGTCTCAATTGCAGCACAAGGGTTGTTTTTCTTGCCCCTAATCTCTTCTGTGTATTGCATTTCCTATCTGTTTCCTAAATGAGCAAATTTACTGTCGTCATTAGAGTTTTACTTCAAAATTAAAGGCAGGCTAATACAAAACTGTGCACGTATTAACTTTGACTTTGCTTTTGTTAAGTCAGATGTTTCTTAATCAGAACCATATTTTATGCAAAGTCTGGTAATTTTAGGCACTTTAAAAAAAAAAAAAGAAAAAAAAAGAGGGGGTTTAACCTTCCATTAAATATCAACCCCTCTTCATTGTAAACAACTCAGCTCTAGATCAATGCCATGACATTTGCTTTCCCAAATGCAAGTGTTTGTTTCTATCTTTTTATAAATGGTAATGTCTTCGTGGCCTTTCCATTTTAGTTGATGCTGAGAAATGGAGCACAAAGACACAGCCCAGACTGCCCTGGCTGCAGAGCTGGCTCTTTTGGAGAGGTTTAGAGTCCCATGCTAAGGGTGGCTCTGAGGTTCCAGCAGAGCTCCATGGATTAGTGTGCTCGAAATCCAGAAACTTCCCCAGCAGTTCATTTGGAACCCCAGCGCTGATATTTTGGCCTCTGTGTCATTCCAGCTGGAGATGCAGAAATGCTGCCTTGTGAAGGCTTCAGCCAAGCCCCGGGCAAGCTCGGGACTCAGGACCATGCATTCTGTGGGGCATCTCTCTGGATGATAGAAACCGTGGTTTCCAAGAATCAGCAGAGGCTGGAGATAAATATTGGAGAAAAAAGGCCGCCGTGGCTTGCAAGGGAGCTGCACCTGGTAAGGGCTGCTCCCTGTGTGCAGTGCAGGCCTCCCTTCCTTCCCAAGTTCCACCCTTCAGTCCCGTGAGGGAGGTTTGGGTACCATCAGGACTTTAAACAATATTAGATGCCTGTGTTCATTTGAAACATTCCCTTCTTTTCCCTGGATTTGCAGCCTACATCAGCCTCACCCTTTACAAGGTCCTCAGTTGCTTCTGCATCTTTTTGGGGCCTCAATGCCTTTCCAAAACAGGACCCCATGCAGAAGCAGGGGCAGATCCCCTCGGAGCTCATGGCAGGACTTGTCTTTAAGCCTGGAAACACCCAGAAAACCCTTCCCCAAAGCTGTGGCATCAGTGCTGTTTCACTCTCCTCCCCTGGAAGCACCGAGGTTCCCCAAAGAGGAGAATTACCCCTCCTGTTCAGTACCGGGTCTGAGCACACACATTTCTTCTTAGGAGCAAGTGCTGTGTTTGCTGGAGCTGCTTTTGCCCTGGTCAGGTCACACGAAAGGGGAGACAAGCACTTCAAGGTGAAATGCATCCTCACACAGGTCAGGTCCAGGAGAAACGGGGTCAACAACAGGAAGATGCCAGCACTAAGTGAAAGGTTGCCTTCCCATTTCCCCCAAAGCCTACTGCAAAAGCTTCCAGTTGCATGCATTTCATGATTCCCAGATTTGCACCTGAGGCTGTTGGTGCCAATCCCACTTTTCCCGTTTTTCCCCACTGTCCCACGCTGGAGCTCGGAGCTGCTGCCTGACACAGGTATTCAAACTGCCAGAGAAAGGATTTAGCAGCCCAGGAGACCTTATCCAGCCATTGCATCCCTGTCTCTGCTTCAGCCACAGGCTCCCACGCTGGCCACAGGGCTAAAAATAAATCAGTGGTGTTCAAACCAGAAAGCAAGATGTGCTTTTTCTCTCATCCTGCAGGTTCGAGTAGTCACAGCAAAAATAAGAGATTTGTTTTGTTTTTTCCCTCAGCTTATTTTAATCCTCATGTGGATAGTTATGGAATTGTGGTAGCACATTTATTGACTCAAAGCATTCTCTCAGAAGCTGCAGTCCCCTGAAACCCACAATTTTACTCAAGAAACAATCCCTCTCCAAACAGAAGCCCCAATTTCATACTCATAAATAATAACAGAAAGAAGAAAAGTCTAAATAAGATGGAGAGAGGGTTCAATAGCAACCACAGCTCGCTTTTCATAACAGCCTTTACAAAAATGCTGTTTGTACCACAGGTCTCAGCTGGACAATATGAGGAATGTCAGGAATCTGATTTCTAGAGACCGGTCTTTGGGGAGAAGGCAGTTTTTAGGACATACTTGATGATACGATCCCAAAAACAGTTCTATAAATCACAGCTGGCTCAGCCCAGCAAGCAGCTTTTTTGGAGCTCCAGAGCCATGGCAAGGGATGTGCACTTATCTGTTGCTTTCGATCTGTGTCTCTTACCGGAAAATTTATTCCAAGACCCAAGTGCTTTATGAGTATCTTAACACTTCCAGCCAACAGGAGGAAGGTGTTTGTGCTGAGCTCGTGTGTCCGTGGGTTCATTTGGCTGGTGCACCAGAAACGAGAGAAAAAATAACATTTTTGTGGTAGCAACTCTAACTTATTTACTCCAATGTGAAAAATATTTACTTCCAGCACAAATGACCTGCTCGTGGTGATTCGTGACTTGCCAGTGTCCTCAGCAGCAGCAGTTTGATCCTGTGCTGAACTGGCATTTGTAAGATGCTTCATGGGCTTGAAAGTCACTTCTGAAGGAGAGGAAAGTGGGAGGTTTGCCCCCAGCCTGCACCCTCCTGAAGGAATTAGGAGCTCTCATCTGCTGAGCTGACATGACCTAGTAATGATTTCTCTCCCAGCTTTCCTTCTTGCTGTTATCTCCTCACTTCACTTTCCTCCTCAGCACACAAAATCGCTGCTTCTCCTCCCTGACTCATCACCGCAGTCCTGTGGGGCAGCAGCGAGCAGGGTCCCACCTTCACCAGCATCGCTGACAACCAGAGGAGGGCAGAAATGGCAGGAATTCAGCCCAATTTCCCGCACGGCACTTCCCGGTTGGCAGCACCGAGAGGCAGAGGTGTAAAGGCATCTCCTGCCCGCGTGAACTCCCCCAGCCCAGGGATCAGCTGCATCAGCAAGGCGTGAAAAGAGACATCCAGAGTGAATCCAAGACCTGCTGGATGCGAACCTCTGTTCATTATGTGGCTGTGACACAGAGCAAGGATGTGACACAGGAGCTTCCTGAGGATGGATGGAATAATTAGCATTCTGACTGTCCCCTGGGCATGCCAGTGCGAGGGGAGGTGACCCTAGGAGCCCCATCTCCTTCCTGGAGGAGGGGATGTGCTGGCCACAAGGCCAAGGGTTCTGCAGGCTGGACTATTGGCCTTCCTCCTCTCCCCAAGCAGGGAAAATGAAACAGCACCAACAGAGACAACTGAATGAGGCTGAGTGTTGGGAGACATCCCCCTGATGTGTGGCCTGTGCAGGGGGGACACCACACCACAGCTCTGGCACCTTCCCCTCTCCAGAGCCTGCCCCACAGCATCTGCAACGGAGCAGAGGCTACTTCCAGTGGACAGACTCCCATTCCCAGGGGAATGGGCTCCACAGGAAAACGCAGCACATTCTCCAGGCACATCTCATGTCCATGAATGCCGCAGACCTGTTCCCTTGCTCCCTCATCACCCCTGTGTGAACACCATCCACCTTGGTGGCACCCAAGATCATCCTCCCCTCACCAGGGGACAGCTGCAGGACATCGGGGTGTCTTCACTGGTGCTGCCCCGTATCCTCAGACATATCCTGCTGCCCCCAGCGTCAGTGGCTGAATTCCCCCTAATCCAGTGCTGCCCTGGGTGATTTACCACCCCAACACCACCCTACAGAGGACCAGCTGGACGGGTGACTCGAAAGCAGCTTTGCTCCTGACGTGCCTGGACTTTGCCTGGTGGGATCGAAGGGTGAAGCCGAAAACATAACTCAGCAGAGAGCACATTTTTGCATTTCAAAGAAAAAAAACAATTTTACTTGCTAATAAATGATTTGTTTATTTACCCTTTCCTCCCAGAGAAGGGTTTCATGGCTGCAAGTCCAGATAACTTATGCTTCTCTTTAACCCGCGCGTGACTTGGGGGTCACCCATTCGGGGAAGTGTAGTATTTCTTACCCTGGTAGGCAGCAAAAATAGGCTGGACTCTTGCCAGATGGGAGGCTTGCTGGAGACACCCGAGTGGCAGTCTGGCTGGTGGCCATGCAGAGCGGGGAGGTCAGGGGCCGTCCATCAGGTTGGGTCCTTTCTGGCTGAGCAGGCTGGAGTAAATAAGTGGTTAAGCTGCCTGCTCCATCCCTGGGACTGGAAAAGCCATCGGGAGTGGTGCTTTCAGTACAGCACAAACCCTCAGCCCGGTTTGTTTTGTTTGCTAATGTAGCCCAACAAGAGGCTGGTGGGTGAAAGCAGTTGGCTGGAGAGCACGCAGATCCTGGACAGGTTCTGAGATGTGCCCAACAGTGACTCCGTTTCCCTGCCACGAGGGCTGGGCTTTTGGTTTGTTTGCTTCCCCTCTGCTTTGTTTCTAACGCAGAGCAGACCTCGTTTGTTGTAACAGGAAAACTGAGGGCTCTATTAAAGTCATGATTATGCAGCTGCCAAGCATTCGGGGTGTTGGAGTTAGGATTTTTTTTCAACAAGAAAAATCCCCCCGATCCCCTTCACAGGTAAACCTATTAAACACTTTTCAAAGGTCGGTTTTCGCTCCCGTCCCCCTTGTGCCAGAAACAATTGCTTCATATTTTGGCGATTTTGAGGTGAAAACAGTAACATCTCAGCAATTCAGAACTGGAGTGCCCCTATTCAGGTTCTCAGTGGAAAACAAAATTTCCCAGTGAGACGTTTCAGTTCCTCCAGGAGCTCCAGCCATCACCCAAGGAAAAGGCTGCAGTGCTCTGGATGCCCTCTGGATTAATCCTCCTTGCACCCTCGGTGTACAGAGGGTATTAACCTCAATTTACAGATCAGGAAAATGAGAGAGGAGGGAGATGAGTGACAGCTGTAATGAACACACGGCTTCACTCAGCCAAGGATTACAACCCATGGACCCCCAGCTCCCAATTCCCTAATTAGTAAATGGCACAGCTCCTCCAATGGACCAGAAATGAGCCTGTTTGGAATAAAGCAAAGTATTTCCCTTCAGATGCTTGGGTCCCTGCAAAATGCCTCGCTGCTGACGGTGATTACGAGCCCTGCTTCTGCCACTGCCACCTCTCCTGGTTTTGTTAGTGACAAATTCATCTTCAGGGAGGAAATATCTGCTGTCACACCACGTCACAGGAGGAAGCATTACAGAAATGCAGCTATTCAGCACTCTTGGGGGATCTGGCTGTGCCGGGGGCTGTTCCTCCCAGGCTGATTACAGCTCCCATGCTGGTTTATTTGCTGAGTGTTTAGGTCTTGGTGCCAATGGAAACCCAGTTCCATCAACCGTTTTTTCTGGCGTGAGAGCATAATTTTGATTAAAAATTAATTCAAGTCACCTCAGCCACATTTGAGAGTTTTGTATAACTCCGACAAGTGCAAACCAACACTTCTTGGTAGATGGGGTTGTTCTGTGCATGTGCTGCATGCAAACAGCATGTCTTGGTTCAGGCAGCAATCCCAGCCAGGAAAATCCCAGTGATCCCAAGGCATTGCCCGTGGCAGCTGATTTCACTGTTACATCTTTTCTAGAAGCCCAGAAGAACAGACCACAGTGCCACAGAGAAACCTGAGTATTTATTGCCGCATCCTACCCATAGCCATTAAATATTTCTTATCTATGCACTTTTAAATCTCAGACTTCCATAGATGTTTTGGGTTTAGCAGAGTGGTTGGCACATTTTCCAAAAGAAAGTTGTTTGGTTGTTATTTTGCTGTTTTGGGGGGTTTTTACCCCAGAAAATGAATAATATTCTATAAAAAATCTATAAGCTTCACAAAGTTTATGTCAAAAAGAAGACCCCTCCACAAAACGCTGATTTTCCTGCAGCGGAAGGGCTGACATTACACTGGCTGGCACATTTCATCTTTGTCTTTCATTTGCAATACAATGATGTAATCTTAGAGAAGGAAAAAACACTATTATTGGTGAAAAAAATCAGTTTATTTTTGGGTTTGAGATTTTCTTCCCCTCTGGAAAAATGTTTTCTTTCCTGTAATTTCAGAACGTATTTTCTCTGATTTCAGATTTTTTCCACAAATAACAAATCTGATTCCTGCCCTGCTCTATTGCATCCTTTATGCAGGATCCTCCCAGGAATGGCATGCCTCAAGGATTAAAGAGATGTAATGTTTGGAGAGAGATAAAGATTAAGTTCACTCGGTTCCTAGGCCTCATGCCGGCTCCGAGCACGAGACTGAATTTCACTTTGTATGAGTTATCACAACTGAAACTGCTCTTCGGTGGAAACCACTCTGCAACCATCCATTTGCAGTTGTAAAAGTCAATATATTTAAGCCTGCGGTGCATAACAATGACCCCTATGGATCCTCCAACGTTTTTCTTGGATCTGTGTAAGCCTGTTTTTAATATATTACTCATCTAAATTGTTCCTGGGACTTGATTATTTGCTGGAGTTAAATATCCAATCTTTAAAGATTTTTAAGCATGTGCGCGCTGAATTCCCCACTGCAATAAGCTTCATTTAGCTCAACTAAAACTGCCTTGCCATAAAAAAACGCTTTAAAAAAAATCCCAAACTAACTGCTCTCCTGGTTGGTGGGAGCTCCCCAGGCAGGATTCCTTAGTGATGATAATCTCTGGTTTTGGCTGGCTCTCTTTGGTCCCTGGAAGAATAAAAATCCAGTTTTCACTGCGCTGCACGTTGAGAGGGCACAGCCACCCCCTCTCCCCTGCAATGTCCCTCCCCACAGTACATGGATACTGGATGTTCCCCCAGGAAAAAAAATCGTGGCGAGCCAAGCGATCTACAAAACAATATTGATTTATGCAGTGTCTCCGAAAAGCGGATGAAATCACCCCGTTTTGGCGGAGCCAAGGGCTCTCTGCATTCCTCGCAGTCACCCCGGGCCCTGGAGAGCCCTCCTCGCTATTCAAAGGCAAATAATCACCGCACACCCAGCGCAGCGCCGGGTCCCTCCCTTTGTCACCATCAGCTCCTGGGGCAAAGCCCGCCGGATTCTAAAGCCCATCAAAGGCTGCTCAGCCTTTGCCTGCTTTGCTTCCCAAGCCCCAGCTCCTTTTCATCGCGCTGGTGCAAATTAGGGAGCAGCCTATTGAAGGAGATGAAGCTGTAGCAGAAAAGAAGCGGGCCAAAAAAAAAAAAAAAATAGCCCAAAATCAGAGTTCAGCAGGCGGCTGTTCTCTTTCTATTTCTCCCGCAAAGAAGGAGAACTGGGTCATCGTGAAAATCACTGTACAAAGCCTGGCATTTCCCCCCCTCCTCTCCTATATGGAAGGGCAATTGGGCAATCATGTGGAAAACTGCATAAAGTTCAGCAAAATGTGGGGGGTTTTTCTTCCCCTCCTCCTCCTGCTCTGAATAATCTCCCCTTTTGCTCCACAGCAATGAATACTAACAAGGTGATTTCAGTGTGTTTTCCGGTGGTGTTCAGAGCAAGTGCCAAACATTTATTTCCAAAACCTGAAGTTTCGCGAATTGTTCGCCTTTGTGACTTCGAAGTCTGGGGAGCAAACACCCTAATTTATGTGCCTTTGATTGATTTTTGTGGAAATGCAGAATGTCTTTATCTCAACCATACAGCCAGATTTCTGTGCCTTTGACCACAGAGCCTCCCTACAGTTTCAACAGCTTGATATCCAGAATTAATAAGCCACGCTTTCACAACCCCCTCGTCTTATTCCCCCAGGGAAAAATATCATCTGCCCTATTGTTGACTGCTCGGATTTGCCCCCACAATATCTCTTCCATCAACATGTGATTAATCACCCTAATCCAGCAGGCACCTCTCAGGAACTCAAGACCTTTTACAAGCCCTAATTAAGCCTTGCGACATCCCCGTAAAATAGGTTGAAGCCAGGGTTAAATGATTTGCCTGAGGTGACAGAGTAAATCAGAAGCAGGGATAGAAAAGAGATGGAAAGCTGCTGCTTCTGGAGCACGTGCACAGCTCCCAGGATCGGTGCAAGGCACCAAAATCTTTCTATTTGTCTTCGAAGAGAAGAAGCTACAGCCACAAAAGCCATGGCAGCAGTGCTCTGAGACTTCCCCAGCTCTCAGGAGTCTGCTGCCATCCCTTCAGCCCGAGCATCACCCGCGAGTCCAACACCTCTGTTTGCCCATGGTCCACGTCTGTGCTTCCCCATCCCACTCCTTGCAAGTGCTGTGAGCTGACGGCTGAGCCCTGCCCCAGACCTGTCTTTCACGAGCCACCTCTCCCCATTTGACACCCAGATTGGAGGCAGCCCCTTGTCGCTTGGCACATCATCAATTCTAGGGCTCGAGCAGGGAATCAGAACCACGTGTGAGGATGTTGGGGTCTGGGCTTCTCTTCCCCTTCCTCTGAAGGGGAAAATCACATCGACAAAGGCAAATCCAGTGGGCACATTCCGGGATGCAAAAGCAGCAAAGAGGAGGGAAAATCCATAACTTTTTTCACGGCCTGGGAGGTCCTGTTACCTTGCCAGGTTCTTGTTGTGGGATCACTTATTTTCTAGACTCAGTATTAGTCTCATGCAGGTGGTGGGGAGGGCTGTCCATGTGCTCTCTTCTTCCCCTCCATAGAGTTATGAAATACAGTGTGGGTTTCTGAGGCTGATTTTCTTTCTTCCCAAGAAAGCTCTTTCCTTTGTTTTTCCTTAATTTGCCCCAGATTTTCACATCACAGTCCAACGCTAAACAAACAAACCAGCGAGATGAGCTCAGTTGGTTAGAGCATGGTGCTGATGGTGCTAATAACTCCAAGGGTGTGGGTTTGATCCCTGTTTGGGCCATTTACTGAAGAGTTGGACTCGATCCTTATGGGTCCCTTCCAAATCAGAATATTCTGTGATCCTGTGAACTCAAAATCAATGTTCCCTCCACTGGTTTAGTGGTTTCCTCAATGACCCAGCAGCAAAAACAGACTGGCACGGGTAGGGATATCTCCCAGTTGTACCCACCAAAGTGGGCTCTGTTGGGAAGTTTAAATGCCCACAGCACCTTTTCCTGGGTAAACAGGTTTCTCTTATCCTTCACCTTGCTGCTCATGTATATCCTTCAATGTATTCCTAAAGGTCATCCAAGGGGACGTCATTCCTAGAAAGTTCTTCCTCCCCCAGGGCTTTACATCTCATCTCACAACCTTTACACAGCTTGGCATAATATTGAATAAATAAAACATGACCTATTGATGAGGAAATGATGCTCTGAAGCCCTTGGCATGCCAGGTCAGCCAGGGGCAGTGGGAAGGAGCGAGAGGATCATCCCTGTGTGGCACCACTGAAAGCTTTAATGGGAGCAAGGAAAGCCAGCAGATCCCCACTTCTGCTGGCATCTGTCTCAGCTGTTTTCCTGGGGGTCAGCTCAGAACTTTGAGATTCTATTTCCTCGGGGGCCAGCTCAGATCTTTGGCATATATTTAGTCTGGGGGGCATCCCGGGGACATCTTGCCAAAAAGATGAATTATTCATACATCAAATATTACCCACTGCTGCGACCCCCTGGGCACAGAGCACCTTTCCAGCCTGGTCCACACCGTGTCCCTGGAGACAGGGCAGCGTGCCAGCTGATGGGGACAGAAGGCTGGCAGAGCTGGTGGCCCCACACGGCATCCCTGGGGACAGCCTCGCGTGCCTGCCTGTGTTCCCACTGCCGGGAACAGCTTGTGTGCAGGTGTGCTCTGCTCCCAGCACGGCACGAACATCTGGGAGAGTGGCACACCGCAGCTCTCAGGCATCCCTGCCTCGAGAAATCTCCTGGGAGCTGCGTCCAAAATCCCCCTCTTCCTTCTCGCCTGCTGCTCCGCGGTTGCAGCAGCCGCCCCGTCACACACACGATCAGCACGTGAATTCCAGAGGCTCAGACCATCCCTGCCCGACGCCCCGGGTCTGGAAGTGGTTAATACACAAGGTGCCAGGAAATGGGGCTAAAAATATGCTGCGTGTTTGCTCCATAGAACATGCCATGCTTTCCACACAGCTTTTTCAGTGGGATTCTTCAAATCAGCCCTTACAGGCCATGGGATACTTTTTTTTCCTGCACTTATTTCAACATCCCAAACAGAGCCACAGGCAACGAGTGGGTTCTTCCCTGTCCTCCTGCAAGGCCAGTGTTCCCAGCTCTCTCACTCCTTCTGGTGAGTTTTGCAACATTTGGCTATTTTGAAACCCCAAGATAAATTTCCAGACCCATGTTTACAGCAAAAGGCTTGAAAGCACAGCTCCTAAACCCCGGAAGGCCAATAGACACAACTCTAATTGCAATGTTATTCTAATTCCAACTATTTTAATTAAGCACTTGGGTTGGCAATAGGATTGCGCTTTTTTCCCCTGCCTTTTGAAAACATTTCCAGAAATATGAATAGTCTCAACAGCTGGGCAGGAAAATCGGAAATCAAAAGTGTGCAGAAAATGCTAATTAAAATGGAAATAAATTGCGGAAGGCTCAGCATTTTCCATGCCATGCTTTCCTGTCTGGCTTGGCTGTTCTAAATTCACCTCTCCATGCTGCAGCAGGAGCTGGGCTGGCAGCATCCTAGGACTGAGACTTTGGGAACAGAGACTATTCCCCTTTCAAAGACACAGGTCGGAAAGTGCCTCCTGCATGGATCTGATGGCTGGGGTACGGCCATTTCCCTAAGCCAGCCTTGGAAGTGTTGCTGTTATCAGCGGAGCAAAATAGCACTTGTTCCACAAAAAGCAGCCAGGAAACAGTTAATCCCAATTAGCTCAAACCAGCAGATATCATTCTTTATATTTTGGCAGTTCTCGTTTCGAAGGAAAAAATATGTTTGTGCTCTTGGAGTCAGCCTGAACAATAAAATCAGACGCCAATTTTCTGGTCTAAATTAGGTGAAAGACCAGACTTTTTATCATATGTGTGTGTCTGTGTGTGCTGTTGGGTTACATGTTTATTTTACTCCTCTGTGTGTTTACCACCGAAATCACGGCCTGCCCTGCACATGGCTCGGCCTGGCAGAGGAACACGACAGCCTGGCTCATTCACCGAGGCTGGAAATTCAACCTGGCACCGGGAAAACCTGAGGCACTCTCAATTGCAGAAGGAGATACTGCCAAAAGATAAACATAATAAAGTCAGTCATTGTCAGCGTATCAAGCTGAAAGCCTTTCCAGGGTGGATGAATAAGGGGTTTAAACTTTTGCACTGGTTGAAGTGTTTTCATGTCCGATTTCAGTGGGAGCTGAAAGACGTCCAAACCCTGGGCTTCAAAGAGGCTAAAAATCAAAAGGATTAATGAGTGGTAAAATACCATGGGAAAAGAAGTGAAGCTGGCACATCTTCCATGGGACATTGTCCATTGTGAGCACACAGCCAAGGTGCAGGCAGCACTGCCCCCACCAAAGGGGAGGCAAAGGAAAAGGCAAGGAAAACGAGCACGTTTTCAGCTCCATTCCACACGCTGTTCCCATCTGCTGGGATCAGCCACGGGAGCCTGACCAGGGAGGGAAAATGCCGTGTCACCTCCTCTCTGTGGAACAGCTCTTGGGCCATGTGGACACCGGCTGGCACGTGATGAGAGGGGCACAACCTAACCTGTGTGACCCACAAGAAGCCTCGAACACCCGTACTTTTTCCTTCCACATGCGAGTGAGCTTCCCCTAATCTTGTTTTCATCATTCCCTCTCTTCAGATGTCACTAATTTCCAGGACAGGCGGGAGGATGCCAGACTCGCAGTCGGCGCAGACGCCGGCACGCAACGGAGCAGCCGTCCCTGCGGCAGAGCAGGAGATCCAGCACAGCACAGCACAGCCAAAATGGGCACAAATTATCAGCCAAATCAGCCAGCAGCAGCTCTGCTCACAGCACGCTGCTCCCCCTCCGAAGTTCCTCCAATCCCTCTCCTGTGAGCATCCACGGATCTTGCTGGCATCTGTTTGCTGCTCTCTTAGCCAGGAGAGCACCTCGGGTGTTGAATCACTGGCACCCCCTTTAACTCCTTTTCCAAGTGTTTTCACGGCACTAGAGGGAGACAGGATTCAAATCAGGCTTTGCAATCACAAATCCGTATTTACCTGTGACAGAAACCATCCCGAAATCCTCACAGAGCCCAGTGCACCCAGGAGAACGCTGGTGCCACCTCCGAGCACGGGCCATGTGCAGAGCAGACCCTTTGCAAAAGGGGATTCAATACTATTTTGGGGATTTCGCTCAAGAAATGCACATAAAACAGACAAAAATTGAGCACAGGCTTAAATTTAAGCACATACTTAAGAGCTTGCTGGCACAAGGGCTCAAGCAAGGATTAAGAGCCACACACCACATTACTTTTAATTGAGCTACTGTCTTCCCATATGGTTTTCCTTGGGGAGACCAGTGGCTGGCTTATGAGTTCAAGTAACAACATCGGTTAAAAGAGCATTCGAACAATTGTGGTTGGCAGTTCCCTGAATAATATGAATGTTATGGAGTGTTGGAAAATGTCGTATCATCAATTTTCTGGTTTCCTGCACTCATTGCTTTTGATCTCCACTAAAAGATTTATTGAATGGCTTTCATTTTTACATTAACCTTTTCCAAATCACACCGATTGAGAGCTAGGAGTTTTTTTTATTATTTTATTTTTTTTAACATACAAAGCTTTTTAAAGCTGAGGTTTTCCATTCCTCCCAGTTTTTATTGTTTGAAGCAAAGGGCTGTTTTGGCAGGTTTATGAGATGGAGTCTGTTTTGCTGACAGACATGCCTGATAGATTGCTTGTCCGTGTTTTATTTTTGGAGCCATTGCTGTGTTATCTGCATTCGAAAAACAATTCCATTCGATTAAAATTTAAATCAAATACATGGTAATATCAGCCTTGCTTACCACCAGATCTCTCTCCTGTTGAGCCTCTTGCCCTCACTGTGAGTGAAGTGTAATGCAGAGGAAAGTGATTCCTTCCCCTCCAGCAGTGGCCACATTCTGTCATTATTGCTCACAAATGAGAAATAATTCCTCCCCACGAACCATGTGATGTCTTGAAAGGTGAATAAAGACACTTCTCGTGCTGCCTGGCTAACCTAGACATGCCACTGATGAGTGTGAAATTAAAACATTCCTCAAAAATAAAGTTATAGCAGCCAGGACATTTGGCTTGGACGATTTCCTGCAGCAGTGAATTTTAGAGTGACCACAGCGTGCACAATTACTGAAGGATTGGACGTGAAGGACTATAAAGATTATTACCTTTAATTTGTCCCACGTATTTAATCATTTGTAGCTTTGAAGCTCCGCCTTGGGATCACGTCCCAGTAATTTGTTGTTGTTTAACAAGACCATTTTCACTAATCTGTACCACACCAGAAGCTTCAGGTGACTGAGAGAAATAAAACTGAGAGCTTTTAGTGCCAACACTTCTGTGCAAGAGAGCGAGTCAGTGAATCAGTGAATCACAGAGGATCCTGAGTTGGAAGGGAACCACAAGGATCATGGAATCCCACCCTATGCCTGAAAGCATTGTCCAGTGCTCTTCCTTCAGGTTTAAATACCTTTTACCATTCTGGGAGGTCTTACAAGCCCATTTTATCCTCTGTAAAAAGAAGAGAAAAATGCATCTTTCATTAAAGTTGTATAAAACAGAGGTGCCTCCTGCAACACATCGAGACCTTCAGTGGCAGTTGTGGAAAAAGAAAAAATGGAAGAAAAACCCCAAAACAAAAGGAAACAAAAGAGCCCATTTTCCTCCACTATTCTTTGTTTTTAGGCAGCCCAAACATGTTAATTTGATGAGCCAAGTTCACCCCTTCAAAGTCCATCTGTGGCAGCACTGATGAGCTTGGCCTTGCTGATGCTTCCTGAAATAGCCTGCAGCCCCAAAATAACCCTGCACACACACCAGCACCACTTCCTGAGTGGGAATCGCAGGGATGGGGCAGGCAGGGAAATCTGGGCAGCTCAGGACTGAACAAGAGTTGAGGATGGTCCAATTTTCCATAAATACAACTAAACAAGGCAGAGTGCCCCTCCTCTCCCTCTCAGCATTCTTGTTTTCCCCTCTCCTATCTCAGCTGAATTTTCCAACCAGCTTCCTGAAGACACTTCCCGATTTCACACCATAAACATCCTCCACTTTTATTTGGCCAACGCTTCCTACGCTTCGAGCCCTTCCGCCCGGCTCCTCCAGAGCTGCTTCTATGCTTCCCCTATCCTTGATATCTTAGCAGTGAATGAAAAAACACTTTTCCTGTGCCAGGGACTGGAATGCTCCAGGAATTTTTATTCCTTCTCTGCTAAGTGGTGAGTGCAGGTCACTCCGCGCTGGGGTTGCCCAACAGCTGCTCTACAAGCAGTGGTGGTGGAAGGAATTATTGGTCCCAGATCTAGGCTGGGAAGGGCATCACACTCAGAGGGAGCCAGTGTGGTGCTGGGGGTTGCTCCTGTGCTGTGAGGGTCCTTCCAGCCCCACATCAGTGGGGGCACACGAGTGTGGGCACTGAAAGCTTGGTGGCAAAGAGATTTTCCAGTTTTCTGCTGGTCAGTGTGCATCCTCACTTTCTCACGGAGCTAGCTGAAAAACAGCTAGAGAGCTTTTGTAAATAATTCTGCTGTCTTGCACCTGTGAGATGTTTCGCACCTTGTTGTTGCTGTTCTGAGGAATTGTTTGGGAAATGGGTGTTTTAGGACTCGGCCAATAAACCTGGGGGGTGGATGGCCAAGGATCCAATGACCTTATACCATCCCAACAACCTAGGGTATAAAACCCATCTGTGTATAAATAAATAAATTCATTCTATCCTGTTCTTCCTGAGTTTGGCTGCCTCTTTTCTCCCCAGGCTGTGTCTGACTGCAACACACGAGGAATGGGACTGTCCCCTGGTAGGAGGTCACAGCCACCCCGGCCTCCACAAGGAGCACTCCCTCCAAGCCACGCGCCACTGTCCTCGGATCACCTCCGCTGGGAATTCCCAGAGCTCGAGCCAGAGCCAGCTGGAGGCGAGGGATGTTTGTGTTGACCACACAAGTTTTCCTAGCAGGAGGGTTTCCTGGAGAGCCAGCACTGATGGACACAGGGAAGCGCTTCTGTGGGAGATGCTGCTGCCAGCCGAGTAAGGTGCAACCTTCACGCTGCTTTTTCCTTCTCTGGAGAGCTTTACCCACTGGTGGAGAGCAACCACGCCCAAGCATTTTATTGCCCTTTTCCAGCTTTTTATTTTGCCACTCAGTAACGCGGGAGCTCCCAGGACTCCAACTGTGTACGACGCTTTGTGGAGCCGTGAGTGAGCAAAAAAGAGGAAGGGCACGTCCTCCGCTGCAGGAAGCAGAGAATCATGGAATCACTTAGGCTGGAAAAGACCACTGAGTCCAACCATTAACCCAGCACTAAACCATGTCCCCAAGTGCCACACCTACATTTCTTTTAAATCCCGCCAGGGATGGGGACTCCACCGTTGCCCGGGACAGCAGAGTTTGATAACCGGTTTGGTGAAGAAACTTTTCCTGATATCATATCCCTCTGGTCAGCTGGTGTCAGCTGTCCTGGCTGTGCCTTCTCCCAGCTTCTTGTGCCCCTCTGGCCCCTCACTCATGAACTCCCAGGATCCATTTTTTTGGGCTGGTGGGCACAGCCTGGGGCTGGCAGAGCGGTGTTCACCATGCTGGGAGTCAGCCCAGCACCAGGGCTATGGTGGGACATTAAGGGCTAGGATGTGACTCAGCATCTGGGTGCTCTGCTGGCCTGGCAGGAGGACCTGCAGCAGAAAGAAAGGGCCCGTTTTTTGGAAACAGCATCACGTGGAAGGCACACACACTCCAAACAGTTCAGCTCTGATTTAAGGAGAGGCCGTGTAAGCTCAGCTTCTGCAAAAGTCTTTACAGAGGCATTTGGCACTTCAGCAGCAGCTTTGGGAAGGTCTTCTGACACATGAGAAAGCAAAAGATTTTGCCAGGAAAACTAGGTTGAGGAGCAGCAAGGCTTATTTATGGAGAGCCTGCAAACGGGCTGTCTTTATTCCCCACGATTGTATCGGAGCCACCGATGGACAAATGCCCTGCTTCTGATGTAAAAATATGAAAGCAAAGGCTGCTTTGAGAACTTCATATTTTGTTTCAGCCACATTTTGTTAGTATCAGATGCAGCCAGGGATATAATACCCTACCTCAGAGCAGCCAAAGATAACAGGCAAAACTTTGCTAGAAAGGACGGCTATGAAAGATGAGCGAGTGATGGGGAAGATATGGGATCCTGCCTTTAACCAGCAGCAGACAGGCACAAAATCCCACTCCCCTCACCTGCCACCCCCTGTCTCTCCCCTCAGGAAGGTGTATTTTTGCCACCCTGCTATTCATAAGTAACTCTCGTGTTTAGATGTCATTTGAGTGCATGTGGAGTTGTGCCTTTTAACAAGCTTTGGGCAGAAGCTGAGAGCATCCTTTGCTTGTTTGCCATTTTTGTGTTTGTAATCAGGGAGGCAGCAGCTTCTCTGACTGCTCACATAACATAACACAGGAACACTGGCAAGGAAAGCATGATGGCTTTAGGTGCAGCACTCCTGCATTTATTATTGCAGATAAAGCACGTGGTTGAGAAGAGTTTAGAGCCAGAGAGCCCCAGGATGCAGAAAAAAAATACTGACAATTTTTGTGCTTTACCCTATTGCTTTTTTCTTAAAGGGAAAGGAGAGTGTTCCCTCCAGGCAGGATCTTAATCCACCTTGCACCACTACAAAAAACAGGTTGGTGAACAGAAAAAAAATAGCAAAGGGGCTGGTTCCATAATTCTAATATTTCCACAGCATTAGAGCATGATAAAGAGAATTTAAGTTGTCCTTGTTTAATACTTAAGAGATAACAGTTATGGAGACATTTAGGAGCCAGGACAGCTGCCTGCCCATTGTCCCATCATGGAATTTAAGTGTACACTGCTGGAGGCTTCCTTTGCTTGGAAGAGCCATGGGTGGACGAAGGTGACGACTGCTCTTTAATACCTCACATTTGAAGCTCAGGAAGCCTGAGCTGGAGCAACATTGGCTCCATCCTAACCAGGACACTGCAGGGAAAAGCAAGATAATACCTGGCATTTGTCAGCAAGCCCAGCCAGAAACACAGAAACTGTCAGAAATGCGGAAACTGTCAGAAATACAGAGACTGTCAGAAATACAGAGACTGTCAGAAATAAAAAAACTGTCAGACATACAGGAACTGTCAGAAATACGGAAACTGTCAGAAACACAGCCCAGCCCATCTGGACAGGGAACTCCAGGTGAACAGGAGCACACACTGGATGAGCCTTGCTCAGCTCACATCGACTCTGACGAGTTTGTGCCTCCATCACATGAGCAAAGAGCTTCAAGGAGGGGTTTCTGGAGGCACATCAAGGAACTTGTGCTCTCTGAGCAAGTTCTTGGGGTGGGCAGCTGCCAAAAGCAGCTTGGAGGTCACCTGGACACCCACAACCTGACAGAAGAGAGGCTGCTCTCAGCCTCCCAGCACCACACCAGAGATGACAGCAATGTGAAGTTCAGCCTCAAAGAGCCTCACAAGAAAAAAACAACTCTAAATTCTTTTTTCCTCCAATAAATCTTTCCTTGCGGCGAGAATCACTGGAAAGTTTCGTTATTTTTTCCGATATGCAAAAGCTCAACTGTCCAGCCCAAAGCCTGTGTAATATTTACAAGAACAAAACAAGTGAGGGACAAAATCAAAGCTGAGCAGGCCCAGGAATGGGCTGCAGGAATCCTTGGGAACAACACACTGCTGCACACGGCACACCAGGAAAACCCTGTTAATGAAAAATCAAGGAACACCATCCATGACAAAATACAAAATACGGAGGAGTCCACCTCTCCAGTATCAATGCTGTGTTCAGTGCACACCCTACCTCAACAGCTGGTTAAAAACAAGTTATTAACACCCCAAAAATGGCAAGCACAACTTTTTCAAGAAAACAGAAAGACTGGAACTAAAAAACTAAATTACTCTGGAAAGAGTCAAGAAGTCATGGATTAAAAAAGAACAAAATCTGTCTGTATTTTCCAGCTTGTCCTTTTGGGCCAAGGCTTTCCAGGTGCTTCATGAACCAACTAAATTTATGCCTTGAAGACGCTCAAAAGCTGCATTTCATTTCCCCCAGGGATGGAAGATGCATCTTCAGGTGATGTTGTCCATCAGAGCTGTAATGGGTGGTGGGTGTCCCTCCCTCGTGGCACCTGGGCCCCCACCCCAGCTCTGCAGATCAAGGGGCACCACGCTATAATCAGGAGGGTGGGCAAGGGGAATAGCAACACCAAGAGTCTCAGACTGACAGCAAAGGCACCTTTCTCCTCCTCATGCTGTCTTCATCGACCTTTTGCAGATCATTCATGGCCCTCTTCACCTCTCAGTGAGTCACCAGCTCACACAACAGCCCCTCAAAACATAGAGACTGGGGGGGATCATTAACACCAGTGGGGGTGAGGATCCTCTCGCATCCTTTGGCACAGCAGATTTTGTTCCTCAGTGCAGGCAGCTCATCCCTACCCGATCCATCATTGCCTTCGTGTCCTCCCAAAAAGTCCAAGCCCTCCATGCTGAGCATATTTGTCCCAGTCCAGCTTTTTGGCTCCCAGGAGCTTTGCTGCATTATTAAAATAACACCCTTTTGTCCTCCAGGCCCTAAACACCTCTGTGGAGCACTTGTGAAAGGCCTGAACACCCAAGGGCTTCTTCGAGGGAAGAAGAACTCACCCTTCTCACAGGAGCTGGGCTGAGGAGGCTGATAATCATCTTGTGATCACAAATTACATTTCACAAGGTCCATTTATGAGGTAACAGTTGGCATGCGGAAAGCATTTCATTTCGCCAGCAGCTCGCTGAAAACGAACCATCGTGAACCCTAAAAAGAAACCCTGAATCAAAGGCTGCATTCTTCTCTCCCACAGTGACCCCTTTGTTTGGATCTGCCCAAAAGTTTCATTACGAAAGTCTGATACAGGAGCCTTATTAAATTGTGATTAAATGACGTGTCCGTGTAGAGGCCTGCTCGCTCTGCTGTTGATGTGGGCTGGATCTCTTAGACCTTTAAAGCATACAAGCTTATGAAATAGCTGTAATATCTGTTCCCGTGATTTCTAGGGAAAGGAGGGTCTTTGCTCCTGCTCTAGCCATACCTGGCCTGGCTCCAGAGGATAACATTTTCATTAAAAGTGCATTAGGTGCACAGTTCACCACGCAGCCGTCCTGACGAGGCGTTGACCTGGCTCAGAAGCCTTAATGGGCTCTGGTGAACTTTGGTGGCTTCTGTGAAAACAGAATCACCCATCACTGGATTGACTTTGAGCTGGTTTTACCATCATTTGGATCCAGTTTGTTCCCACTGCTTCCACCTAACTCTGTCTGTGTTTGGGGATTTAAAAGAAGCAGCACAAGCTGAATCATGTCTCAGGCCAGATAATGGCTGATTACTGGAGCAGCAGGGCTGACACTGGGGCATCTTAGAAAGGGTTAAACAGGAGAAATTCAAACCCAAACACCTCCCCACCATTTCTGACCACGTGTGAGCTCTGAGCCACCAGCAAACTCACAGCAGTGATGCATCTTTCCCTTCAGATGACTCACTGTAAATAGTGCCTGGTGATTTACGCACAGAAAAATGCATTTAACACGGAAATGCACAAATTCGTACGTTTTAAGGCCAGAGGAGCCGTCACAAATGTTCAGCCTGGCTCTCTGGAGAGCGCAGCCTCACCCAGCAACTCCTGCCCGAAATGCACGGCTTCCGTTGGAGTGAAAGCCTCCACAGGGGAATGCTTGAAATACTTTCTCCTAATATTTGTCAGAAGGGATGTTGTAAAAACAGAATCAAAGAATCATAGAACAGTTTGGGTTGGAAGGGACCTTAAAGATCATCCTGTTCCACCCTCTCCCATGGGCAGGGACACTTTCCACTGTCACAGGTTGTTCCAAGCCCTGCCCAACCTGGCCTTGGACACTTCCAGGGATGGGGCAGCCACAGCTGCTCTGTGCCAGGGCCTCCCCACCCTCATAGGGAAGAAATTCTTCCTAATATCCCACCTAATTTGAAGCCATTCCCTCTTGTCCTGTCACTGCA
Source organism: Melanocharis versteri (assembly GCA_013397845.1). Classification (NCBI taxonomy): domain Eukaryota; kingdom Metazoa; phylum Chordata; class Aves; order Passeriformes; family Melanocharitidae; genus Melanocharis; species Melanocharis versteri. The sequence goes on along the minus strand of VZTG01006671.1, from coordinate 398,960 downwards.
AGTCCTTGTAAGAGCAACTCCCTGCTCGTTGAGTAGACAGCAGATCAAGCTACTCAGAGAGGTGACAAAAGCTTTGATGGGAGCGTGGGTGATTCCTGGGAGATGCTGGCAGCCTTCTGGCTGAATCAGCAGGAATCCTCCATGGGACACGTGTCCCGGGCTGGCTGCCTCACAATCCCGGCACCAGAGGGTTGGATCACAGAGGCACGGCCTCGATTGTCCAGCAAAGGCCATTTAAATCATGCCTTACAAAGTACAAATGTGTGTAAATATTTGTGCAAGATAAGATCGGCGAGTGGCCGAGCAATATTTCAAAGAGCCCAGCAAGGGCAAACAACGATTTATACGTACTGCTCCAGAAAAATAAAATTAGGAAATGCAGCAATGTGTTTATGTTAGGGTAACATTTGCTCTGGAGGGGGTTTCTGTCAGTGGATGTCCCACACATGGGACAGGCAGTGGAAATACGAGGGCAGGGCATGAAAAGAGATTTATCTGAAGAGCAGTCCTGGATCTCCTGAGGGACTCCTAATCAACCAGCCACAGGGCATCAAAAGGCTTTCAGGAAAGGCTGGTGGATCTGTCAGATTGACATACACAGGCACAGGCAGCTGGTTCCTAACTTGTGTTTTATTCAGAGCAAACAGTCAGTGAGCTTGAGATAATCTGAGATAGCCAATCTTTCTTTATTCAGAAGACAAAGTGTGTTATCTAAAGTAGCTGCAATGCTCTCTGACAAGGATACATTTGAGATTTTCTCCTTTTAAATTAATGTTTTTCATTAATAATTATAGCCCGGAGTCACAACCCTGTGGGCACCACCAAAAACCACCCTGAACTGGAGGTTCAGAGGTGCTGTCTCACCCTGCCTCCCCTTCAGTAGGCAAAGGCTGCTACTGCTGACCTGGGGTGCTGTGACACAAAAGCAGAATCTACTCCCTGAGAAGACAAGAAGAAAATCTGCATAGTTTATAGGTGGGAAGAAGACACTGCCAGCCTCTCAAGTGGTTAAGCCCAGAGAAGGAATAGCAACTCCCAGCTTTCCATAAAACCCCCCAGGGATGACCACGCTACACTATCAGGTGACAATGAAAATCAGCACACCATTTTTATCAAGGCTTCGTGCACCTCAGTTGCATTTGGTATCACAAACCAGATTCTCTGCATCCCTTAATTACTCTAACATTTTAACTGCAGAAATCAATGGAGCTTCTTCCACCACAGCCACCTACACCTTCACACAGGGAGCCAAACCCCCCGACCCTTCCCTTCACCTGGTGTTCAAGCCATGCACAGAGAGCAGGAGCTCGTGGGTAATCACAGTGCAATGATTTGAGCTTTCAGTTGTAGCCATGAGGTGTGAAAACATCAGGCTCCATGAGCTGGGCAAGGAATGAGAGAGTTGAGCGAGCCACTGTGCTCCAACCACCAAACAGCTGCTTCTCTCCCTTCTTTTTCCAGATGCTTTGCATTTCCCCCCTTTCTTCTGCCAGGTGTTTTTAGCACATCAGTGCTAAAAATTTCAGCGTGTCCTAGCATTCCAGCCTGCTTTTAACTAAACTGCCATGGATCTGTCTCCATGGAAGATGTTTCTTGCCAGAAATATTATCTAATTTGTAAGCATTTCATGATTTTCTAAGAGTCATAAAATACAGTTATTAGGAAACAAATGGGCAACGGAAAAGATCCCTTCTGGTAGCCAAAGTGACCAAATAATTGATTTTTATGAACAGCATCTGAAGCAATGAGTCACAACCCATATGGCTGTTTTGGAATCCAGATATACATCGTGTTTTAAGCCTCTCAGAAGATTTATCCAAGTTTTTCGCATATAATCAATGGTCATTAGACGAGGACATGAATCATTACAGCTCCTCAGGCCGAGCACATGTTTGAAGGGTGAAGGCTTCACACATTCTCGCTCTATAAATACCCATCCAAGGCTGTCCAGAGCATGAGCAGCTCAGATGGCAGAAAGTAAAAAGGTATCGCAGAACAAACTGCAGACTCATTACAGAGCCGAGGCCTCCTCCCTCCGATGGGTGTAAATGTTATTAGCTTAGGACATGGTTCAAACTCCAGTTGAAGTCAGACGGAAAAACTCTACCTCTAAGTCAGGCTGTGTATCCTCTTTCTCCATGGCTTTAACCGTTTTCTCATAGTTTGGCCCCAGCCGGTGGCGAGGTTGGGTTACACGTTTGCTCACTCAGCTGTGATGCTACACAAATAACACCCACACAGTTCACATGTGCACATTTCCCGTGCACGTCTGGGCTGTCCAGAGGTGCAGAAACATCCCTCCTGTGCGCCCACGTTTGCACAACCACGCACACACCTCACACACGACACACCAGCCTCCCTCCTGGGTGCCCCGTGCAGCTCCTCCATCTCGCTCCACACTCCCTTCTTCAGCGCCAGAGGTTTCACATTCACCCTGTGTTGACACAGGGCTGCATCCTGCATCTTCTGAAGGATGCTGAGAGCCCTGTTTGCAATGGCTCCAGACTCTTACCTTCCAGCTGATCCAGCAGCAGTGTGAGAGTTTTGTTTGCTATGACAGTAGATGCAACAGGTACAAGACCCTGGGAAACTCAGTCTCTGCAAACATGACTGTTAAATTAAATCACTTCATATTCCAGCCCAGGTGCTGGTCCACAATACCTTTCCTCATGACATACAGCACTGGAACATTTATGTATCACACATTGTGCCAGTTTTCAAGGACTCCCAGAGACAAAAATGTCTCCCATTACAAAACAGCCCTCTTGTTCCTATGGAAATCTCAGCCAAATAAATATTTTGCAAGTTCATTTGCTGCAGAAGAAATAAGTCAGGACTTTATGCACGATGCTTCAGGCACAGCACCTCCAGTGCATTTCTTTCATCCATCAGGCTTCCATGCAGCCATCACAGCTGCCCAGGAACACCTGAGGTGTTTGGCCTAAATCGTACATTTTTACCTTTGACAGACTTCTAGATCCAGAAGGGAATGTTATAGTCCCATCCAGCTTCCTATGAAACACAAACCAAACAATCTCAGCTGATAATTTCTGCATCAAGCCCTGTGGCCTCCACTTGAGCTGGCCCCAGAAGCATTCCCGACGTGCTACAGCTACTTTATCATGTACCTTAGAGCTCCTGTGTTCCCCCAGTAAAGCCAAGGGGAGAAGGGCCCTGCAGCCCCTCTCGCTGCCTTTTTGCCCTGATAAATGAGGAAACCAACTGAGTGCCAACAGCATTTTTAAAAGCTCTCTGGTCTTGGAGGCAAGCAAAGCCTCTGCATTCCTTGGGAACCGACGATGGGGTGATGGAGAATAGACCAGGGTCCATAATCTGTTGCACAGGTTTCACTCCACAACACCAGCACACATTCAGATCCCGCTCTAAAGGGAAGCTGAAGGATTAACGTTGGCTCCCAGACCACTCCCGTTGTAACAAAACTCCTGCCTGCAGCTCAGCAGAGGCACTAACGGGGTCTTTGATGACGGCTGCCAAGGGAAGGCTCCAAGACAGACAAAAATTTTGAGGTTAGAATTTGAAAGGCAGTCAATCTTATCCTCATATTCGTGTTACAGCACATGATAAACTATTCCAGAGGGAATTCTTTCCAGGATGCTAAAAGAAATTTTATGAAGAACTAAAGTCATTCATCCAAAATGAGGATGAAAGAGTGACATGTTACCTCGGAGGAAACAAAGAAAGGTAGTATTTTGCCCTCATTTTTATTGTGTTTCTAAGGCAGTACAGTCAGATAAAATTTGGAAAGACATCTGAAGATGAAAAGGCCCGTACAAAGAAACAGATCCAGAGGATCATAATTTAAGGAAATATTATGCCAGTTGTAGCAAAAGTAGAAGTTTTCATATTTAAGTTATTTCATATTATTATGAAAGATACCAAGACTAGCATTCTTCCACCAGGAGATTTCCCAGATTTCCCACCCACATAGAGTCTGAAATCTCTCTATGAGGAGCTGTTCCCTACTTCATAGATCAAAGCAACCGTCCCCATGCTGGCAGCCCAGCTAGACTTAGGGCTGACATGCACTTTTGAATCTTTAGTCTTGACTTTAGTAGATACGCAAGTCTTTCTGAGCACATGGAGGATGATTTTACTCCTTGAATGTGGGGAGCATCTATCTGGTTGGTTGCCCAGTTATCAGAGATGATTAAATCATCTCTCCACCACAGGTCAGTGCTGATGTGGGGCTGGGGGGATCTGTCCCCTCTGGCATAGCAGGAACCTCTGTGGTGCCAAGGAGCCCTGAGAACACAGCCAAACCCAAGCTCATGGCCTTGGAAATGCTCTCATGCCAAGAGCAACAGTAAATAACCTGCTCTCAAGCAAGAAGCATGAGCATTTCCAAGCTTAGCTGGGGCCTCTTCCTTTTTTTTTTTTTTTTTCTTTTCTTTTTTTTTTGCCTGAGAAAAGTCAAAACACTCTGGGATGCCTTGAAAATACAGAACAGCAAGTGCTGCTGAAGGGGATATTTGCAAGGAGCCCTGCCATGACCTCAGCTTTTAAATCATTTCAATCAGAACAACTCAGAAGTCGTGCCAATGCCAAATTATCCCCATGCAACACAAGAAAGGAAGCTAATCCCCGCTCCTTGATGATAATTGGCACAATGAGAAACACCTTTCTGACACGATTTAGCTCAGAGCCAAAACCCTGGCTGTCTCAGGAGAAAACCTCTTCGAAGGAGCAGATGATGACAAAGTCTTGAGTGGTGCCTTGCCCCACACCAGAGGTGTTCAACGAAACAAAACACCTGGCCTTCCTGGCTCATCTCTGCAGCTGGCCACCAGCCATGGCTCACCTCGCCGTGGTTTTGGATACAGGGAGGAATTCCTTCTCCTTCCCAGTGGCCAGACATGCTTGATTTTCCAGCTATTCCACCGAGGAAATAATCCCCCAGGTGATTATGTGCTACGAGGGTCTGCGCAGCGACTCAGCCCTTGTGGCTTTTAGCGGAGCCAACTTCACAGGAAGATTTTTGGAGGGAAAAAAATAATTCTTAATTAACGTGACAGGGAATAGATGTGGTGGTGAAACTCCAGGCAGATGCAGGTTTTACTCCCAGGTGATTTTCTGTGCACCTACCCTCATGCCCAGGCCTGAACTGGCTCTTTTTGAGGGAAAAGAAATAACATTTTCCATATAATTCAGCGGGGTGGACTGAAGTTTTGTCACTGGCACCCACAAGATGACAGGTGGAGGTTTCAGCCAGAGTGCTGCCAAGGAATACTGGAGAGAGGATTACAACAAAACAGAGCCACTTCAGCCTCAAAATCTCATTGCTGCTGTTTTTCAAAGGGTTTGAGTCTGGGAATCCAGAGCTCCTTCAGCACCAGCCCTTTCCAGCCATGCCCCAAGGTATGGGGCAGGAGAATGATGTATTTCCACTCAGATGACTTAATCACCTCTAACCCACTAAACTGGTAAAGAACAGCAGGACCAGAGGCTTAAAAAGGTCCTGGCAAGATCTGGGAATGCTTTTTTCACGTGCAAAATGCCCCAGGTGCTGATGCAACCCACCACACACCTTCCCCCAAAGGCAGAGAAAGGGATGCATCTTTATCCCTGTTTTCCCAGCACAAGCTATGAGCAGGGGGCACTTGCACAGAAATTTAGAAAACAGAAAAAAAAATCCCCAAAACTTAACTGAATTCTGTTCAGAACCAATTCTCTTCTGGGAGAGATAAGATGAGAAAGAGCAAATCACTTGTGACAGATGACAAGGTTGGTGGGGAATGCACTAATGGGAAGCACACACATCCCAGAAGGATGAAAGCAGTATAAAACCTTATAAAAAAACCCAACTGCATGTCGCATTGGGCTGCTCGTTGTGGCTCCTTTTACAAAAGATATATTCATTTAAAGGCAAATCTTGATTTCTGTCATGAGCCCAGCATTACCCCAGTGCTGGGAATTGGTATTAAAGGTACAGTAAGTCCATGTACACCCACACATATGTTGGACCCAGATTTATACAGCCTGGAGAAGAGAAGGCTCCAGGGAGACCTTAGAGCCTCTTCCAGGGCATAAAGGGCTCTGAAAGAGCTGGAGAGGGACTTTGGACAAAGGATGGAGTGACAGGACAAGGGGGAACGGCTTCACACTGACGCAGGGCAGGGTTAGATGGGATTTTTGGGGAAAATTCTGCCCTGTGAGCGTGCCAAGGCCCCGGCACAGGGTGCCCTGAGAGGCTGTGGCTGCCCCATCCCTGGAAGTGTCCAAGGCCGGGTTGGATGGGGCTTGGAGCACCCTGGGATAGTGGGAGGTGTCCCTGCCCGTGGCAGGGGGTAGGACTGGATGATCTTTAAGGTTCCTTCCAACTCAAACCATTCTGTGATTTATTGTTTGTATCTTGTGACACAAATACCCCCAAATACCTGCTCCCAGGACGTGCAGGCACCCCAGCAGGCTGTGAGATACAAAAATCTATCAAGGAACACTGCATGGAGAAAATTGCATTCCAGTCCTTGGTCGTTTAAAGGACTGATTTAATTTCTGAGATGCAGCCCACTGCTTTCTAACAGCACATGCTGCTTTTATGAGATGGTCCAGAGGAAAACACCCAGAACACACATCAGCTGAAACCACAGGTAGCACATGAGGAAGCAGATGAAGGGAATACCATGTTTTCCACAGGCAGCCGTGCCCCACGCACACGTGGAAAGCCCTGGGGACAGTTAACCCTGAGTGCAGCTGCTGTGTTTAGTGCCACAGACCCACGGGAAGATTTATCTCTAACTCTCAAACAGGCAGGAGTTTGGTAAGGATTCAAGGAAAACAGCAGTGGATCCCCTTTCATTCAGCATCCTGAGGAAGTCTGGGCAGAGGACAAGTTTTAGCATGAAACAGCCACAGGTAGGAGCTGCTAATTTCTTGAATGAAGCTCAAGCCATGGGAGGTCAGCAGCAAACCTTGCCTGTCACCCCCTCTATGACATGTGCAAAGCAGCTCAGAGCGCTCAGGAATCCCGGGACACCAGAACCAGAAAGATTTTACATCATTGGAGCCAGGAGGTGATGGAACCACCTTCCACTCTGGGAATTGGATTTAAAAGAACATAAACAACTTTTAAGATGGGTCTTGACCAATTTATGAAAAAATATCTGAGTTGTGGACTTCTCCAGCAGCAGAGAACACTGACCCACCGTATCTCTCAATCCAAACACCCAAACATTTGTGCTACTCACAGCAAAACCTTTTGGGGGTTAGGTATTTGCTGGACCAGCTGCAAACTGTCATCCTAAACAATTTTCTGCGATCCCCGCTATAACATGTTGCTCATTTTCATTACATCCTGGTTTTCCATCCCTGGGTGTGCCTTACCATGGTGAAATCTGATTCTGCCACTTAATTAATACCATAACTGCAGACTGTAACTGCCTGCCCTGTGCCGAGCACCATCCCCACGCTCCGAGGTATTTGTTGCCGCGACGAGGGAATACAAAGCTTTACACGCAGGAGATGGAAAAGGTTAAAGTCAATATTTTGGCTGGTGGAAATATTTATGGAAAGAACCCGTGAATTAGTGAGCTGTATTCATTCCACTGACATTTCCTAACTGCGTTAACCTTTTCTATTTCTTGTGGTTGGCTCCTGTTTAATATGTTCTAATTATATGAGAACCAGGAAGCAAATGAATGGCTGAGATTAAAGTTAAACAACAGCCATAAATACTGCAGGACAGATTCTCAGCACTGAGCCTGGAGATTTAAGCCTCTGAGTCCAATGCTGAGCAGATGAGACACATGAGGCCATCAGACACATGTGCAGAGCTCATAGTTTCTTGCCCACTCACTCATTTGAGGGCAGAACTTGTCCCTTTGATGGCACCGTGCTGATGTTTCATTGCGCACAGAGTGAAGCGCTTCAGTTCATCCAAAGAGGGTTCACAAAGGACAAATAACTTCGGCAAAAATCACCATTTCCTCTGGCCTTCCTACCACGAGAAAGGCAGGAAAGGAAAAAGGATTCAAAACGACGGGCAGATGGTCTCAGAGGCTTCAGCCAGCCCTCAGCACTGATCAGGTAAAACTGGATGCGCTGAGTGCAGTGACAGCAGCTCCACCTCACACGCGAGCAGGCATTCCCTCAGAAGAGATTCACCAGAACAGCAATATCTGTAAAACACACAGGATCAGAATAACCTTCTCCCAGCAGAACCTGACATCACAGGCAAGCGCAGACAGTCGCAAAGCTCAGCTCCACGCTGGGAAGATGTTAGCAATCTGTCCCAGCTCCGCCCGATGCACGCAAATGCCAGATGGCCACTCTGCCACCTCAGAAGGGGATGGAGGAGGTTCCTGTGTGCATGTTGTCCCTTTTAACAGAATACAGCCGAGGCTGGTGACCAAGGGAGCACCAGCAATTTGCTGACACGGCCACAAACTCACACAGCTGAAGCTGGCCAGGCATGCTGACCTGCAGAGCAATTGCATCTCTGCTGGAGAATTATTTCAGAGGGAGACATTCGACCATCCCCTCTGCTTTGGGGGTTGAGAATGGCACCACCAGCTCCACCAGCACTCACACAAGGCCAGGGTGCTCTCAGTCTGCAGTCCTGACCCCACTGCCATCCACACCCGCGTGTCAGCTTCCTTTGACCACCGTGGGATAGAACGGCTCTGATGGGATTAAATGTTCTGCTTTTCATCAGCCGGCCTCCTGCCTCCTCACAGACAAAGCAGCAAGGGAAAAGCCATCATCTTTCATCTCTTTGGCCTGTGTAATGTCCTCCCAGCTCCTTGCTCCCCTCTCTATCCATGGTCCACAGGACTGCTCAATATTCCTGATTGTTGTCTTGTATCACAGCTTCTGATATGATGCAGCATCAAAGGGACTCATGCATGTTGTTACAATTAAATCAGTGCTTAAACACTCTGCTGAACCCAGGCATTCATTGAACTGCAATTGTTCCTGACGTATGGACCATCTTTCCCCATAAGATGCCTCACACAGACAATTTGACCCCAGTTGTCCTCATCTACCCCACCAAAATAAAAATAAATATCTGAGAGTAATAATAAATGGTGTCACCCTGGTAAAAATTTATTTCTTCTGTGCTTCCAAGAACAGTACATAACTTTCAAGGAAAGATGTTGCTGCCTCCTACCACTAACAATGCCAAAAACAAACAGAAATTAAGTTAAAGAGTCACGTTTCAAGAGGTACAAATCCAACCACAGCAAATATTTTGTGTGGACGCGGTATAGTTTAGACTCCAACGTGTTTCCTTATGGTCAATCTACTTCCTCTAAAAATATCAACCATAATCACTCCAGCTAAGCCTAACACAGAATAGCAATTCAATAAACATCTCCATTCCGCTGTTGCCTAGGGGGCAAAAGGAATCCTAGTAGGTCTGTGAGGGATTTTTTGAGAGCAAATCTCCAGGCTGATCTGTTAAAAATCCCAGTGTTTGTCTTGCACAGCCCTAGCAGGATCTGTTCATAGCCCAGACAGTCTCTGCTTTATTTTCAATAACTCTGATTCCCTCCACATGCACTTAAAAAAAAAAGAAGAAAAAGAAAAAAAGAAAAGTTATTTAATACAGTGATCCTCAGTATTTTTTGTACATCTGGGAAAGCCTCTGCCTCTCGTCACAGTTTGCCCGTTTGTAAAGCTGGTGCCATTAGAGACTTGAAAGGCTTAATGCTTTAACATGCTTTGGGATAAATAATGTTACATTAGCACAGGTGCAAATAGCTTTCTAATTATTATTAATTTAATAATACAGTGCTGCTGGCACACGCTAATTAGATCCATGTTGTCCTATACGAGGGGAACAACACCAGGAATTTCCACAGCTGTCAGCTGCTGTCTTCTCCCAATTGCTATGGAAAGCAAACAAACCATGAAGGCAATTCATAATTATTACAAACACTCCCTAACCTAAACCACGTTGACATTTCGAAAGCAGAGCTGCTTGCTTGCTCTTGTCTCTGGTGTCAGAAAGGGATCAGAGCCAGCTGAAGAAGGACAAGCAGCTATCAGATAATTTGAGGGCCAAGCAATTAATTTGGTTTTAACAAGCTCTTTTAGCTGCAGGAAGTGCTTCCCCCTTCACTCTGACCAACCCATCCCAGCTCTCCCTCCATCATGTGCATCTTAACATAAGACATTTGGCTTTCAGTATTTTCTGGAGTTTTCCTGCAAGGTTAGTGCTGCCCTGTTTGGAAAAGGCTTTGCCATTGCTATCCGTTGGGATTCCTTCCCCCCAGCTAGAAAAAAGGAAGGAGAGCTGCAGTTTCCCCTGCCTGCTGCTGAGTCCCTCCGGGTTTTTCTCATAAACTCATTCCAAGAACATGGCTTAAGCTCTTAAGTGATATTCAAAGTCCTCAGCATGAGGTTTATGGCTTTCAGCGTCTGCTGAGAATATAGTTATAACTGACGAGTTCTGAGGCAGGTATTTGGATGCTCTTCCACAAATACATCCCTATAAAACAGATCTCAACTCTGACATTGACCAAGACTTAATTTAAAGTGGTTTAGTGGAAGCAGCTGCCCGATTAAAAAAAAAGGTCTACATGCAGAGAAAAGCCCACAGGGCTGAATCTGCAGCTGAGTGCCTCTCTGGCAGAACCAGGACTCTGTGACTCTCCTTTGAACTGTGTATCACTCACCGATCCTGACTTTTTAAATTCAAATTGCCAGTTCTACCATAAAAGAGAGGAAATCCCTGTTTGCTATTTCTCTTCTATTTTGGTTTCATTTAGATTTCATTACAGTAATTTGGGTTTTGATTTGAGGCACTTCCTGAATGAATTCTTTGTCTTCTGTGAAAGCCCCCAGAGCACAGTCAGGGCTGAGGAGCTCGGGGTGTGGGGACCAAGAGGCTTTCCCAGGGGACCCACATCCCCCTGCGTGTTGCATCCTCGATGGATAGACCTGGTTTGTGCGGGGGGATGCAGAGAGAGGAGGCTGCCAGGGCCAGCCCGTGCCAGTCTCAAAATTGGGGTGACCCCATTTGTCATCCCCATCGAAGGGCACTTCAGAGGACTCCTCAAATTCAGCAGCATGAGAGGCACCAGAGCAAAGTGTCTCAAGAGAAATCAAGTCCAAGCAAGGACTGATGTTTACTCACACATTCCCAACCCTCCCTTCTGCAGAGAGAAAAAATGACCTGCAGAAGAAACCCTAGCTCACTTAGAACCTTTTTGGCTAAAGCGTAATTCTAAACCCTGGGTTGTACACCCTGACTTACAACAAGATATTCATAATCTTCAAACCATCGTTGAATTTGGGTGACAGCAAGGGTCATGGAATGGTTTGGGTTAGAAGAGATCTTAAAAATCATTTCATTCCACCCCCCTGCCATGGGCAGAGACACCTTCCACTAGATCTATCACTCAGAGCTCCATCCAGCCTGGCTTTTTAGATGCAGTAAATTGTTCCAAAGTCAGACACACTTTGTACCAAGGTGCTCTGAGAAATGTTGAGAAGGACCAGAGCCCTTTGGCACGGGGAGTAATGGAGACTCCCAGCCTCGAAGAGATGATGGTTTGATCAGCTGGGAATGCCAGCCTGGAAGCCATTGATGCAAACATTCACTGGAGCCAGGGCAAAAATTTATTGGCATTTTCCAATCAGCACATAACCCTTAGATCTCCTGCACACCACCGAGCGTGCACGCTGAAAAGCAAAATAAACTGCCTCGTTCAGAAACTTTCCTTTCTTTTCTACTGCCCTGGGAAGTTTGAAACATCATGCTCGAGACCTCCCATGAGTGTGAGGTATGCTGAGAAAGACCATTTCTTCCCCACGGGCTGATTCCCACTTTGAACCAAAAACAAAATGTAACGCGCTTTACCTGGGAAATCGGATATGGACACTCTGCTCACACTTTTACTGGGTCTCCACATGAGCATACAAGCTTGACTTTCTAGCCAAGACCAGGTGGGAGAGTCCTGCTATTAAAACACTAACAGGAAGCTGTGGGGTCATTCAACATCCCTACCCTCAAATAAAAGCTCCTCTTCCATGACACGTAGCTGAGGACTCTTGCTTGTCTTTCCCAACCACAAAACTGGCCTGGATGTTAATTTGAAGTGGAAAATGTACCCAAATGTGATGACAGTCTATTAAAAAATAAAATAACCTAATGTAGTAAACTCTTTCTGAGTACAAGAACCGCGTGGTATAAACACTGTGGGCACTCAGAAACCTTCAGTTGGTTTTAACAGCTTTTCTTCCAGCCTAGTTTACCCTCAGCAAAGAGGAATTTTTTAGGTCATTGTGATCACAGTGAAACATCTTTCTTTAACAGTTCCAAAAATTAAAAATAAATTTTTTTTAAAAAGCATAACTTGATTATATATATCCTACACTCTTCCTTCAAAAACTCTGCTTACCCAAGCTGATGTGGTGCACTTGGGAGCCCAAAAATCTTCCCCTCCAGCCTTTGCAAGAGCCAGGGCTCATCTCCAGCAATGTGCCAGGTGCTGTCCTGCGCCCTGGGAAATAAGGCAGTGCCTCTAGAGTGGGCCTGGGGAGAAGAAGGTGATATTCCTGAGAAAAATTTGTTTCAGAACTGTATGTCCTGTCTCAGCGTTGATTTTTCTTTACCTGCCACGGGGTGGAGTCAAAAATTCATACCACAAAGAAGTGTTGCTGAGCTTTTTAACCCTGGTTTAGAAATTGGCAACAAACAAATAAAGTTCAGCCACAGTTTGCTGGACTGGAGGGTTTAGATCTTCTGTTTAATATGGGAATATTTATAACTGGAACATAACTGGTAGAGAAGAGCCCCTCCATTCCAGTGTTTCACATCACCTGCTCGTACTGGGCCAAACAATCCTTCTTAAATCAAAATATGGCAGGAGTAAAAGGGAGAGAAATGAAGCTGAGCAACATTCTCCTGTCAGGGATAGATCATTTTGGGGTAGGATAATTAACCAGCCACAGTCTAAATGGCTTCTGTCTTAAAGGGCTTCTTTCTCCTCCTGACATATTCTCAGTGGGTCAGAAATGCCAGTGCAACATTATCATTCTGTCTTTGCATTTGAAATACCAGCTACCGTGTTGATGAAACAGACCTTTATTGAACTTCAAAGGCCCATAATTATATATCCTCTCCTCGAGCTTTGATATTTTAATATTCAGCTGGTGAAATTATTATCTATTCCAGCCACAAAGCGTTTATTTATTTTGCTAGCTTTATCTCTGTTATTTCTGCGGTGGTAAGAGGCTGAGGAAGAAGCCCCCCTGCTTATTGGCAGCAGCAGAAAGTGGGAATTGAATGTACCAGGACTTTTATCTCCAGCAGCTGAAGAACGAAGCGTTTGAACTCCTCCTCGAGCCCTCAGAAACCTCTCCCCACAGCCAGTTCCTCTCATTTATGCTTTTCAAGAGCCAGCCAAATTTCTTAATATAGGTTTCCCTGTGCCATGAGGGAGCACAGGAGTCAGGGAGACACCAGTCAGCACTAACGATGGCATGAATTTTTCATCTGAAAAAGGCACTCTGTTTCTTTGGAAGCTGCAAAAAGAAATTTTTGCTCACGTTTCCTCAGCTCCAGCCTCACCAAGGTGGAAAAACGTGCAGCAGGGGCAAAAATATTCTATGTACACCTCCAGCCCAAACATAAATACACACAGGTAGAGAACAGCTCCCTTGCTGGCTGACAAAACAAGGTGGTGTTTCATGGCTCTGCATCCCTCACAGGAGAAAGCCCTTGTGAATATTCTGTGCCCTTCTTGGGTGTCTCAGCAACAGGACTGGGCTGCAAAATTCAGGGCAAAACCTGGGTTTTCCATGCTCAACTCGCAGACGTGGCCCAAACCTCCACCAAAACTAAGTGAGAAGTGTGCTTACATCACCGACAGATTTCAAAATTTGGTAACCCTCCTGACATTTTCAGAGATCTCTGCACCTCGTTGAGACAGAGCCGTAGCCAGGAGGTGCTGGAAATCACACCAGAATGACGTTATCGAGACATTGCAGAGCCATTTCTAAACCAAATCCCCTCAGATACGCCTGGATCTCTCTCCTGGTGGAACAGGATGATGGTTGATCCTGTGCAGGCATTTCTCAGGAGTCCTCACAAGCCTTCCCTCTCTCCATTGGGTCCCTTCCAAACAATCCTGAAATCAAACCTGCCTTAGATGAGCCCAACATCAGCATATGGCTTTCATCAGGTGATTCCCATGCTCTTCAGGAACGTGACTTAATTGCCCTTCACAGCAGCCCCTGATGGGATTCAGCAGCTTTTTCTCTGCCTTGATGAGCTGGAAACTGAGAAAAAGGGTCTCTGTCACCGTTCCAAACTTGCAATGTGAAACAGCAGAAGTGATAGAAATGCCATTGAGAGGTCTGAGCTCCTTGCCTCACACTTCCTGGGACAGGCTTCCCAAAATCCAGCTCCATTAGGAAAGTATTTCCCCACAAGGGAGACAGGAACAGCTAGCCAGTTGGAGTAGGATGTTAACGTCAAGATGTTCCATAAAATTGCAATCCTTCCCTTAAAAAAAAAAAAATTTAAAAAATGAAATGATGGATGTTTACCGTGGGTTTTCCCAGCATTTAAGCTGCAGAAGTTCTTGCTGCAGCATATGGGGTGGGTGTCCAGGCCAGAAACCCTTCTCCTTCAGCCCTGGGAGTCCAACCTGATGATAAGGGGGAGGTATTGAGGTTGGAAGACTCAGCCCAGGGACAGGAGTCATCCAAGTCCAGATTATTTGATGCCCCAAACCTTGGCCTCACACCTTCAAACCCCCCCAGGCGTTTCATTTTTCTTTTGCTCTTGTTTACCCAGCATTTCCCAGCCGTTGGGGAGAATATTCCTGGTTGGCTGCAGGCGCCTGCTGTGTCTTTCCAGGATTAAGTTGTTTATTTTCTTACATGGGCCTTTGGGAAAGCTATGATCCTGTTTATGTCACGGTCAGTGTTACCATATTCTAGAAACATTAATGCCCGGGAAAAATAAAAAAAAGGCACCATCGGGGAGGATGGGGACATTATTGAAGCTGAGAGGTGACCAGGAGCCAAAGCTCCTCTGCATTGAGCAATGGCTTGGCTTGGTTCTCCAGCTCACAGGGATGCTCAGCACAGGAAAGGCACAAAATCCTCTTAAAGCCAAATTGGCTAATTACGTATTTACCAGGAATTTGGGAAGAAGGAACAGGCAGAACCTCATAGGGCACATTCTTTTTTGCCAGTGAAAGAACTCTGTTTCGAGTAGTACTACAAAACCTTGCAAATTTTCATACAAAAATGACTTTGTATTCGGAAACGTTAACGCCTGAATTTCAGCCCCTGAAAAGATGCAAAGGAAATGGAAATCTAAACGAGCAGCATATGCCATCCCCTTGGCTCCACCAAGGAAAATATTTGGCTTCCACTTACAGCTACCCCAATCAAAAAGAAGTTTGGGTTGAAGGAATGTAAGTCAAAGTGAATGTTAAATTTACATTAGGCATTTGTTAATTAGCCAGCAAATGAATCACCCCCATGGACTGGCATGGTGCACACAATTTTAAAGCAAACACTGTTGTGTCAAGTTTAACTGTTGCCCTGGAGTTGACTAAGCAGAAACATTCCAAAATGGAATTATTAATAAGATTTTCTCATATTATTAAAAACATCATGATTAAAATACCACGGTGGATATTTACAGGCAGGGAGGTAGGAGGGAGACTCAGTAGGTGTTTATTAAATCCATTTCCACATGTACCTCCAGCCCGAGTGTGCTCTCCCTTCCCCTGCAAGCAAAAACCCTCTTTTACCTGGCATTTATCCCTGTGGGTACCTCTGGTTATTGCAGCCTGGTCAGCATGATTTGTTGGCTTAATCAATATTCAGGTTAAACACTAATTTCTTTTAGCAGGCAGGAACTCTGTCACGCTTCTCGGCGTGTCGTGCAAGCGCATTAAAGGACAAAAATATTTTCCTGGAGTGTTTAGGGAACATTTCTGAAGCTGTGCCTCAGTGGGGACTGGAATAATGCTTAGAGCTGCTGGGTTGGTAGCATACACAAATCTTGGCTACTCAGTCTTCCTCCTGAAGTTGCTGACACCTTAGAAACGGCTTTGGTAGGTGTAGGACTAAGGAACCACCGTGGCCTCAGCTCCTGATCCCACACGGCTTCTGCACTGGGTTTTCTCCCCTGTGAGCAGCCAAACAACCCAAATAAAGCTATCAGGGATCTGGCTTTCCTCCTGACACTGGGACCCTGGTAAACTTTCTTGTACACCAGCATCTGAGACTCAAGTGCCCCAAGACCTTCAGAAAAGGATATCACTTTTTTTCCCTTTTTTTCCTTCACTTCCTTTGAGCTCAGGCCAAAAGCCAAAGTCATAAATGGAAACAGTTATTCTGGGCTCAATATCACCTTTTGTGCAATGACAAAAATAATGTGTTGTTGAACTGTTTGGCACAGCTGCCCCAGCATGTGACAAGAAGCTAATTGCTTTTGAAGCCAAATCCACTCGAGAAAACAAGAATCCAACTTATAGCAACTCATATTTTGCCAGTTTTTCTGCTCCAAACGCATATTCTCTTCCGTTTTTCCTCTCTCTCGTGACATCCTTTCCTCCTTTTTTTTAAATATTAATGCACAGCTTGCAGCTGAACTTGCAGACAGCCTCTGCTGCCCCTCTCTCAGCCTTGCTCAACCCGTGATAACCAAATCCGCCCTGCAGAGCTGAGCTCTTTTTCCACCATCACACAGTACATTAATTCACTCAACACATTTGTTTGCAGCTGTCTTCCATCACCCACCCCACACCCAGCCGGCTCCTCGTAGCAGAGGGAGAACTTAATTTTCCACTAATGAAGGTATAAAGCAGGTAATTTTTTCATTCTTTGGTTCCCTCCCCTCCCAGAAAATTTTGCTTTATTTTGCTGGGAAAACAAAAAGTGCAATAAAATGCTTGAGCTGCTGGTTCTGGTCATAAGGTGGGTGAGTAAGTCTGAGCCTCTTCAGGGAAGGAGCAGATTTCAGATTTTTCAGCAAGTTTAGCCAAATCAAACAGTGTCTTCATAACACAAGCTGGTCATTCCTGCAGATGTGTGGTTCTTCTAGGGAAGGCACAGCTATGGATTTATTATGAATTATTATGTGGCTTCTTCTATTGCTCCCCCCAAAGCATTCCCTTGTTTGCTTTCACATATAAATGCTACAGAAGAACAACAACAACATCAACAACCACAAAACAAACCCAAGCAAAACCCCAACAAATGAACAATCAACAAAATCTGGGACTCAAGAGGTTTGCAAAAATATTTGCTTTAGGTGATTTCTCCAAATCTGAGGCTGCAAACATAGTGTG
The DNA here is from genome assembly GCA_013397845.1 of Melanocharis versteri. Taxonomy (NCBI): domain Eukaryota; kingdom Metazoa; phylum Chordata; class Aves; order Passeriformes; family Melanocharitidae; genus Melanocharis; species Melanocharis versteri. The sequence continues at coordinate 381,678 of VZTG01006671.1, read as the reverse complement.
GGGTTTTCTGTCCCGTGAAATTTGCTTTGCACCTGATATTTGGGAGGCATTTTCATTTTTTCTCCCTCACTCTTCAGCTCTTAGTTCTAATGTCAAACACAGGCAGTAGCTTTGAAGCTTTTTCCAAATGCAAATGCCAGAAGAGTCCTGGTTTTCCAGCCAGCCTGCCAACTCCAGCAATCATTAATTTTATGTGCTAATTTTAAAGTTGATTAGTTTTGTGTCTCTGACTTCAAAGGCAAATCCAGTGTAAAACCGAAAATCTACTTTAAAAGGTAGAAATAATTTTGTAAAAATGTCTTTCTTGCAAAAACTTCCATTATTTTTATTTCAAGGAACATAAGTTTCCTTCCTATAGCCTGCATGAATATTGCTGAAGATCTCCATACCAAATATTTGGTTTATTCCATAGAGGGCTTAAAAAAAATTTAGAAGAGTTTAATAAATCAGACTGGAAGTGTTTTCATTTGTTCCACTGGTGGCACTGTGGATGTTGTGAGTGAAGTGTGCGTGTAACATATGTGCGGAGCAATTATGTTTTGCAGTTACAAAACACTATTCATTAGATTAAATAAAATGACAGAGATTTTGGTCTGGTTCTGCCCTCAGATATTACACAGTCACTTGACTGGAGTACAATTTTGACTATTTTCCCAGCTCATCAGCACATTAAAACCAGCTGTGGCTCTCGATAAATTGTTTCAGCAGAACCCACTGAAAATATCCGTATTTTCCTTCCTCCCAGCCCAACAAATGAAAATCAGGGGTCATTATGGTAATTTTAATTATGATTTGGTAGGGATGGCCTTCACTGAAATCTGTAGTTCCATAAACAACATGCTTCTTCTGTCATATTAGATTTCTTTATTTCAATTGTAAAGTCACAAAACCATGTGCTTCCTATTTTAGCTCCTGGACCCCCTGCTAAATTTATACACATGAAGGAGGGGTAGCACAGGGAGAGCAGCAGCCAGGAGTGTCCAGGGCCTTATTCCTGCTTGCGAAAAGATGTTTATTCATTCTGCAAGCAACAAAAAGAGAAAAGAAAATAATGGGGGGAGAAATATGGAGGGAGGTTAAAAAAAAAAAGAAAACCAAAGCAGAACTCAACAAACTGGGAGCAAAGTGAGGCGAGTGCAAAGGCAGAGCCCCAGAGTGACAGAGGTCTGTAAATGTGTAACAACTGCCTGAGCCGCGAGCTCGTACACGGCTCCAAAGCGAAACCAGCTGCCAGCGCCTGGCTCGCGGCAGAAGCTCTGGGACACGTCACAGAAAAGTTCCCCAGCGCTGCAAACAATTACCCTGGGCTCTTATTTGTTCCATTTTATCGGAGGCCCTGGGCTGGAGGAGACGAAAGAGAGGAAAGGAGAAATTTGAAGGGAAATGAGAACAAAATAGTTAAGGCAGGCTTCGCTGAGGTTTGGTCTGGTCTCACTGGGGTTATCCAAGCAGAGGTTCCCGTATCCCACTCCCACATCTCTCTGCTAGGGAAAATTTAAGTCCCTCCTAAACCTACAGTAGCGTTTAGGCTGTGTTTTAACAGAGCCCTTAAGCGAGCGCCTAATTTTAAGCACCGGCTTTATTCTACTCACTGCCAGCTGAGTGTGCCAGCGGGTGATGCAAAATGTAGATAAACACTGATCTGACTTTACTCAATAACTCGAACAATTCCGTGCCCGTAATATAAAGATGTCATTGTACCAGTTTGTCATTTCTGCCACGTGTTTCAGCATCCTGGACACAACCAAGCAGTTAAAGTGCTGCTGGGAGAGGCCTTTCCCATTAGGAGAACACTGGAAAAACATATTGACAAGCAATTGTCTTGAACAAAGTCCAAGCATTCCCTTTGACAATGTGCATTGCATTTGTAAGATAAATTTTGGCTGGAAAAAGGGCATTTTGGCTGGAAAAAGGGCATTTTGGCTAGAAAAGGCGCATTTTGGCCAGGAACTAAGATATATATGTGGAAGAAAAGTTCCTCTGGAAACCTGAGGAGCTGGGTTTGCACTGAGGAGATCACACCATTGGCTTGACCTCGTCCCGATTCCATATAATCCCACACAAACACTTTAATTATCCCTACACAGACTGGAAGTTGTATAATGAGGGAGACATTTGTATCTGCCCACCATGAAGTGTCGCTTGTGATAATGAATTTCATGTTTGTCGCAGGAAGAGTTTATGGGACCAAATTTCAGTTTGGGAACTACCTCAAAATGTCAAATTTCTTGGGGGGCAAACAAGTCTGTGAAAATCAAAACCAGGAATGAACCAAAGTAGTGGAAATTCCAGCTGAAATTGTTAGACTGGTTCCCTGCCTTTTGTTGACAGTCGGATTTTGGAAAAGAACAATTAGTGTAATAGGTTCTGGGAGCTACTGAGCCAGAAACTGGGAAAAAATGGAAACCAAGAGAAACAGCTGAAATATCTTCTCATTCTTATTTAGACTGTGGTTGGAGCAGCTGAATGGCTGTTTTTTCTGGTCCACTTGTGTAACACTGAAAACTGGGGAGGGGAGGAATTGTCCCAAGTCGACCTCATGGAACAAAGGGGGGAAACCGTGGGACAAAGAGAAAAAGAGAGAGAAAAAAAGAAAGATTTTCTTTGGAGAACTGAGAAGCATGCAGCTTTTTCTGCTGAGATGAATCAATGGCTTTGCTTAGCCCAAAATTAGATTATATATTTTCTTTACAGACTGTTTTTAGAGGGGAGGCAGGAAAGATACACTTGGTTGTATTAGGAAAATTGAAGGATATTCCAGGAAAAAAAAAACAAAACCAAACAAAAAATTTGGATTGAAAAGCAGATTTTTTCAGAGGATTTTTTTTAAAGAGATGTTTCAAATACAAAAGAAGAGAAAGTTTTCTGATTTAAACTTGTTGAAATTCAGCTGCTTTTTGCTTTGTACAATCCTGCTTTTACAGGGTAAAAATGAAGGTATTTGATACGAATTTGCAAAACAACCAAACTACCATAAATTAACCTTCTTTGAAGGGGAAAAAGGAGAAAGCACCATATCATGCATGGGGCACAGGGAGGGGTCTGAGCCCCAGCACATCATGGCAGAGCGCCTCTGCCCAGATCTTTCTTAGAGCCAGGATCAGCCCCAAGGCTGAGACCCACTTCCACCTGCAAATGTGGGATCTAAGGTCTGTGCCAGCAGGAGCACAATTCCACCAGCCCGAGGCAGCAGGAAGTAAACACCCACAGGGAGCTGCAGGTGGTGAGAAATGTAGGATTTGCAGAGTGGGGATGAGACCGGAGTGAGATCAGTCACCGGATCCCTCCAAAGAGCCAGGAGAGGAAAGGCAGACACAAACCCATTCCACAAGCCAGGTGCTGGTGCCATGAAGCCAAGCAATGACAACATCCACCTCTGAAAGCAAGGAGATTTGTTACCTGACGAGTTGATGGATGCCTGCACTCTTATTTTGGGCACCCAGGCATATTTAAACTATAAAACCTTTCTACACTCTCCTGGCTCCAAGGGTATTGCTCAAAAATGGTTTGGGATTAAGCTGTACCTTTCTAGTATTGGTTCCCTATAGGACAGGATTGTCCTGTTGTGGGATCAGGTATCCAGAAGAAAGCAGAGTTTAATCTAGACTAGTTGTAATCAATGTCCATGAGCGTAGAATCTGGTCAAGAAGGACTCACAGTCTGAGTCCATGATGCTCTCATCCCTTGGGAGCTCAGTTTAGCACCATCCCAAGTGTCCTGTAGCCCCATGGAAAGACTGGGAGCACAGCAAAGGGCTCGCCATCCCCACAACATTTCACCCCAGAAGTCTTTTACAACATCCTCCAAGATGATGCCCACGTGCCCTGGACCCACGCACCTGTAACTTTTTGTAGGGCTAAAACTCCTCTGTGACATGGGAGACTTTCATACACAGACCCCATGGGAGCTGGTGGCTTGGTGTCAGGCAGGTAAAGAGCCTAAGAGCTTAATTCCAAGGAAAAATGGTGCCTAAATTCCCTTGAAAAAACTGAACTTGCTTGAACAAGTTCCAAAAGCCCCATTGGTGCAATATGGAACAAGCAGGAGTTCTTCACAGCACTGATGTGGGCAGTGCTGGGAAAACCTTACAGGAGAGGGCAGAGTCCTCTCCTCTGCAGAAAACCCAGCTGGCTTCAAGGGCACTAAAAATGTCTTTTGTGGCAAGAGGAGAGGAATCCAGATCTAATCCTTTGCTCCTGACTAAAAGGCATTACATTATAACGTGTTTTCCAACGGTGGTTCCCATGAGCTGCTAAAATTGTCCTGGATAACAGCACCAGTGAGGGCCCATAGGTGACACCAGGGACACGGCAGTGGGGCCACCCCTCCCTGCAGCTGCTGCTGTCCCTGATCTCAGCCTCGGGACACCTGTAACTTCAGCCCTCTTTGCTTCAAAGAGGGACTTTTCACAGTGGAGGAGAGCCAAACCAGGACCTTCCCAGCGCTAACAAACGGAGAATTCAGCCCCTCTCTGGTTCTCACGGTGGGGTCAGACACAGCTGTGCTCAGCCCGGATCTTGGGCCAAGGGCTTTAAAGCTGTTTGGATACATTGGCCTTCCTGCATCTTTGAAAAAGCTGTCAAGGCGTTCTGTGAAACAGCTGAAAAGATTTATTAAATTCAGCAGAAAGCTCCAGAATTTCAAACAGGGCTATTTCATGTGTATTAAATGGTTCTGTCTGATTCTCCCTGCACTCCATCCCAGCTGACGGCACCCAGATCTAACATGAAGAAAGAGATGCCTTTACTGGCTGCTGTAAAATCTCCCATCAAATCATCCATTGTTGGTTCAGTTGTATGTTTATTTCCTGTTACATCCCTAAGACACAAATCCCACCCAACCATCCTGACTGCCCTATTGTCTTATGAGGTCATCACTTAACAATTGTGATATCACCACCAAACAGAGGCAAAGTCACTCACTCAGGGGTGATTTTCTTCTTTCATGTGGAGGAGAGAGAGGCACAGAGCTGAGAAATCACAGGTGCCTTCCAAAACTAAACTGTGATGGTGGAGGAGACAGGGAAGGGGTCCACGGGTTGAGGAGTAAAGGCTGAGGGCTGTTCCCACTCCCTGCTTTAGCGCCCTGCCAGGAACAGCTGGTGCCATGCCTGGGAACTTCACCCTCGAAGCAGCTTCTCACCCCTTCTCCCCAGCTGTGCAGAGGGCCAGATATCGACCCCCAGCTGGTGCAGAACTGGATGTGCCAAACCAGGAAATGCCCCAAATGCTTGGCTACACGCTCCCCATTATATTCACCCCACCTCAGCGCTGTGGGATCTCGGCCCTTTGGCAGGAAGCTGTGCTGAGGGGCTGCGAGCCACCCGCCTTCCCCAGCCACGTGCACAGGAGATGTGTCTTTGCTGGACTCTTGGAAGACCGAGAAGCAACAAGGCCAAAGACTGAAGGTGCAAAATACATACACAGAGCTCCCCCCTGCCCCAACAGGAACTGAAATTCCTACAACTGCAAAACAAGGGAGTCTAAGTTGCACAGATAGATTGAGAGCCAGGGTTATAAAACAAAATTAAGCATTAAATATTCTTAACAAAGGCAATCTGAGCTCACTGTGTTCTGTTTTTGTTATGTTTTCCCCCTGTTTTATGCTGCTTTAACCTTCGGTTGTTGCTGTTGGAATCCTCTTTGCGCTGTTCCACTTGTCATTCTTCTTATTTTTATTAGAGACACTTTGGCAGAAGACTTATCAAAATGCGCTGAGCTTGTCAACAAACGTCATTAGCAACGAGTCGAGGCAGACAGTGTAAGCAGGGAAAGGGCATGGGAAAATATGCAACATAAAATAATTTTATATCTCGAAGAAATGCAGCAGAATAATAATGGCAAAAGCCTCGCTGTAAATTATTTGTGCTGTTATAGGAGTAAATTCCCACTGTTAAGTGATTTCTAGCTGAGCTTCAAGGGATCAGATGCTCTCCTGGAGGAAAATGGTGTAGCTTCCTCGAAATGAAGGGTCTGGCCACTCTTCGTGCAACATAATCAGGTTGAGACATTCTACACCCCACACTGGATAACTTTGAAACCTCAGATGACAAATTAAGGACTAGGTCTCCTTCTCTGGAAATCAAAATCAGTCCGCTGGCAAAAGTGCAGCTGTACCAACCTATGCCAGAATCATGCTTTCTTCTGGGCTAGTATTACACCCTGCTACGTCCAAGACACCCACACATCCAGCACCGTGCTGGGGTTCAATCTCAACATGCCAAGCTGTTCATTCCAGGGCTAAAAATCTGCCCTGCTCTCAATCCGCTGCTTTGAAGCTGCCTCAAAGACATTTGCTTACTTAAGCACATGCAGGAGAAGGTGAAGTCTGACCCCACCATCCACGGGTGGTGTCCACTTTCATAAGGGTATGAGAAGAAAAAATAAATCACTGCAAAACGAACGTAAGCGAAGCCGTACGTTGTGCTTACCCGAATTAGGCCTGGGGTTATGCTGCAGGTTGCACCGGGCTCTACAAGAAGGGTTGGAATTCAGTAGGCTTAGGTTAATCAAAATAAATCATAAGGTCAATGGTAAGGTGAAAGCTGAAAAGCATCCCACCCACCTAGCACAGCACATCGGCAGCAAGCAGGAAAGAGCACTCCTGGTGTCCCAAAGCACAGGGAAGACACACGAGCCCGTGAGGTTCAGACCTGCTTGCAGCTCTTTGGAGAGCAGCTTCTCCTGAGTGGAGAAGCCAGGCTGCTCCTGGCCAGGGCTGATGGTCGGGGGGGGTTATTTGACCTCCACGGGGCACGGGTGTGGATGGAGGGTGGCTGAGCATGGGTGGGCACAGCCACAGGGACACAGGGGAAGCCCCAAGGAGCCCAAGGCTGATCCAGCACTGGCCCTGCAGGCAGGAGGAGGGGAGCACGTGGTGGCTCATAACACATCATAAACACTGCTGGGAGGAGGGGGCAGGGGGACAGCACGGAGGAGGGGAAGCTGGGGAGAAAAAGCTGATAAAAATTTAAAATGTTTTAATCGATCACACTACTAATCTCTTCAATATGCCACTAAGTGTGACAGGCTCTGGCACTCCTAAACCACGCACAAGAACTCAACCATCTCAGATTTGGGACTGAAGACTGTGCCCTCCACAGGGCAGGGAACATTTGTGTGCACAGCGCTGGAGTACATGTATGGAACAGGGACACAAAGTCATTTTGCAAACCTGACTCAGTCTTTCTGGAAGCTAATGGGATTTCATTGGGCTGAACTGAGGCTGTGTGTCTTTCATGGCCTGTTTTGCCTCAGGGAGTAGTTTTATGGCCAAAATAATATGTGCCATATGGGGAAACCCCACAGAAATTAATAGGAGTGCAACCAGTAGAATTGGAGAGAAATGAAATAATCTATGGAAATGGCTGTGTAATCTTTAAAATTTGATAGAGAGTGATCCCCTCTTGCAAAGACTTTTTAAGACATTCTATAGAATTGCAATGATGTAATTCGGTTTTAAATCCTATTCAAAATGCTCCAAAGCCTAAGAATGGTTATTGTTTTCTTATTAAATTCTGTAAGACTTTTCCATAAGGAAAGAGCTGGTATTCTCATAACATCTCCACTATGCCAATATGAAGGCATATAAAACCACTGGGTTTAATTATATCAGGCACATAAATGTCTTCCAAACCATTACACATATCTGTAGACATGAAAACACTCATCCATACAAATTAGGTGCCATTGGAATCAATAGAGTTGAACCCACTCCGATGGGACCAGCTACTGAAACAGCTCTGGTGACTGACATGGCTTTTAAAGGCCACAGGAGGGAACAGGCTGGAAAGCTCTCATGAAATGCTTTTGGAAGTGGAAAAATACCAATGCATTGAGATGGAAACTGTTTGGAGGAACACGATGGGTTTGCTCCCACTTCTTTTTTGCAAAGAGGAATTTTCGGTCGTGCACAGAAAGGGAGGATGTGCTCAGCCCAGCCCAGAGCATCCTGCGTCCTGGGGTGGGGAGGCCAGCTGGGATGTGAAAGGCACAGCCTTTAGATCTGGGAATGGAGCCTAGAGAGCTGGCAGCCCGAGCACTTCCCTCACCAGGGGACTGTAAGGTATTTGTTCTCCTCCTTTCTCTCTCCCACTCATTCATTTCGAACGGGACCTATTGGTTCACGGCGAGACGGAGAGGGAAAAACAACCCTGCGATCACAAAGTGCCGTTGTGAGATGGAAAAACTGGGCTTCACCCAGCTCTTATCCGAAAAAAAGTTAGGGGAAGAGGTGAGAGTGGCTGCCCGAAGCCTGCCCACAGGTCAGGAGGGGGCTGGTGGAGCATGCCTGGGATTCCTCCACCGCGATGCCAAACAGGCCCTGGCGATCCCAGCCAGCGGGAAGTTGCTCAATGTTGCGAAACACAGAAGGGGAAAAAAAGTTATATTAAAGTAATAAATGAAAGCAAAAGTGCTCTCTGTCAGGGGTCTGGGAGCAGGGGAAATCTCAGTGTGCGGTAGGCCGGTGCAAAATGCATCTTGGCATCGTTTTCTGCACTGGAGGAAAAAAGGACATAAATAGATGCAAAAAAAATCTTATGGCTGGCTGGTGGAGTGTGCATGTACTTGTCATTAGGGAGCTCCAATCCCTGATTTAGTGAAGTACTTCAGTGGATGTTTAATTTTCAGCATGTTAGTGATGAACTGGGTCATAGAGCACTAATGAAAATGACGGGTGTTGATCTAAAAATTACAAAAAAATAAACAAGAAAGAAAGATATGTATTTCTTTTTAATATTTCTTGGGAATGATATTGTTTGAAAACAAAAAGCCCTTAAATATGTTTTACACAAACTTTCAAATTTAGATTTCCTTCTGAACTCAACTCCTCTTCCCAAAGGAAGCCGGAAAAAAATCCAGCAAATTAGAGAATTTTCTTGGAAAATACATGGGTTTGTCATTTTTTTAAACACAACTATATGGCTGTGGATCTCCTGACTGGGGTCAGGGTCATACCAACACAGAGTAGAAACAACCACACCAAACATATGAAAAAACTCAACACAAGCCTTTCATATCCACCCCGACACGTGGTGAATTTGCCTCAATTTGGCTTCTATTATTCAGTTCAAACGAAGATCCCTGAGGTGGACCAAATTTCAAATAAGTGCTGGCTCTGCTTCAAGGGAGCATGAGCCTCTTTATAGCTTCAGGTGCAAAGACCCCGTGATTTTCTTTTTCACATAAATTTGACGAAGTCAGAATGGGACAATTTTAGTCACACTGCAGGAATCTTCCCAAATCCCTGCCTGCTCCAAGGCCACCTGTCAGGGAATCTCGCCCTGAGCCTTTTGGCTGCTGTGATTTACATTCTATTACTTTATTGGACATCAGGAAAGAACACAGTTAAAAAATGAAGAATAGATCGTCAAGGCAAAAGTTTTCATTTAGTAATTGTGTTCAGCTGTCTTTTCAACAAAGGCAGTACAGGGTGAGGCAGCAATTTTGCTTTATCAGCCTAAATCTTAATTAAAAAATGCATAATAAATGCTTCTTGTTTGGGAACAGAGAGGGCAGAAGAAAGCCAGAAGTCGTTTTTCTTTATCCGATAGCCATCAGGAGTGAAAAATCCCACTTTACACTCTGGATTTCATCACTTATGTGTAAAACCTACCTGCCATCACCGAGTCTGGCACAATTGGTGCTGCCAGAGAAAATCCCTGCAGGAAATAAATGTTCATCTGGGGAGGGCTCAGTCTCTCTGGTGACCCTCTCATGGGACAGGAGATACTGTCATGGGTAAGGCACTGTGAAACCTTGGAAATCAGGCTGCTCTGTTTTTCGGGAGGGTGCTGAATGATTTTTTTCTCCCAAAATTAGACTGGGCCATGTTCAGGGCTGAACGGGCCTCCTCAGTGGTCTACAAGCCCATCAGCCCCAAGGCAGGGCGTGGGAGCAGCCAAGGGTGTTTGTCAGCCTGGGGAGTCGGGTGTAAGTGCAAATGGATTTTGGCTTCCCCCTGCCACGAATGACCTCCCAGCTGCCTGGGATCCGTCCTGCTGGCAGAGCCTGCCACAGGTGGCACCATCTGTGCCACCAAGTCCAACCCAAACAGCTCATTCCCAGCTGCAGGGAAGGGCCAGGAACGCGATAGTGACTCCCAGGCGGGGCGGAGGGTGGCTCACACACTGGCTCCCTTGTGGAGGAGGAACTGCCGATAATTAGCACCTGTGGGCAACTCCCAGCCCTGGCAATAAACACAAATATGTCTCCTGGCATGGCCTTCTAGGAAAACATCAGCTGAAAAAGGCCCCTGTGCCAGAGACATTCCACGGTGTGTGTGCCACCGCCGCGCGCCAGCTGCTCACCGAGGGGACGTGGGCTGCAGATCCAGCAATCCGCTGGAAAGAGAATCTTTTCCCTTCTGCTGTTTTCAGACCTCTGATAGCATGTATGGATTTCAGAGAAACTCTCAGCTTCGTATTTTTGCTTGTAGCTGGAGGAAAGGTGTGACTCCGACTGGATTTGAGTTGTTATTTTATGCACTGTGCATTTAATTTGTGCTGTTACTCCAGCAAGGGGCTGACTGGAGGTCCACAAGTGTCATTCACTGCTTTCTACCTCCCTCTCACCCCTCCTGCCACCTGAAAGCACCCACCTTGCTGCAGTGCAGAAGTTCTGGCATGAGGAGCAGCAGATGTGTAACAGGCAAAAAGAAAGGGGTGGTAACAGTCCGAGACATTGAAAGAAACCTCTCACAATTGGTGTGGGATCTTCCCTGATGCCCTGAAACAGTTTGTGGGATTTAGGAAGGACCTTGGCCATGAGAACTGTCATCACAGTTAATAGTCCAGGCATGAAGGACAAGTGGTCCCTTCGGTGGTGGCAGCAGGGAAAACCCATCCAGGGGGACATTAAACAGGGCATGGCCACCAGCAGGCTCCAAGAGGACACTTCAGGCAAAGGGGAGAGAGGCCCAGGGCCCTCTGCCACCGTCACTCCGAAAAATGAAGCTCTGGACGTGGGAAGAGCCCCATCCCCGCTCCCCCTGCCGAGGGGGTCTGTCAGAGGGGCTGGTGCTGCCACCAGCACAGCTGCAGCCACACCAGGCCCAAAGACAATAAACAAAAGGCCTTCGCTCTCAGAGCCGGGCCTGGGCACGGGGTTATGTGATTTTTGGAAGCCTTGCAAGAAGCCGTGTGTGACGGATGGAATTAAAAATCCCTTCACGTTGCAGGGCTGCCCTGGTGCTCCGAGGCAGCTCTTGCTAAGCTCTTTGCTAGGTGGATACCTGCTGTGCAGGAGATCTAATCAGCGCCGAGCATCTCCAAAGGAAACAGCGCTGAACACTTCCATTGTTTCAGTTTTTTTGCTGCGGGCTCACGAAATCCTGGTGCTCGCTCTCTCGCTCTCTCTCTCTCTCGTGTGAAAAGGGAATATAAAGCAGGCTGGACTCAGCTGTGGCTTAGCAGGCGGCGTGAGCTGCTCATCAGTGATGGGCTTGCATATAAACCACTTGGCAGGGCTTCCAGGACAAGTCAATTCCTGGAAGGAAAAGCAGCTAATAGGTATGAAACACACTTTGCTTGCACCAATAAGCACTAAGGCCAAGTGCCTGCCTGTCAGATAAGCCAGAAAGTGCTGACTCTTGGCTTTTGCTCCTGAGCAGTCGCACCTGAAGCCTTGCTCTGCTCAAATTCATCTCCTTGATCAAAACATGCTCTGGGGCTCGGCAGCTGAGATGTCCCATGGCACAGTGTCCATTAGTCACAGTTTAGCTGAAATTCCTGCTTGCTTCCCTGCTGTGCCAATTTGGACCCCAGTTCTACCTGCAACTGGCCTGGGAAAGTGACTGACTGCTGCTATGTGTTTTCCCAAATAAAAAGAGCATTTGTATTCTTTCACCGGGTGCGACTTTTGGTTTAGATTCAGGGGGAAAAGCAAACTTTTCCTAACAGGGGCAAAGAGCGTGTCACCTCCATAACATGCTACATAAACAGAATTTTCCTTCTGGCAAGCAAGACCCACCTGAAACACAGAGGAGCAGCGCTGAGAAAACACACTTAAGAGGTGATGGAGCTACTGGGGGCTGCCCAGTGGGCAATGCCTGCACTCCAGTGCCTCCCCCACCTGCTCTAACAACCAGAAAAGTCCATGTGGACAGGCACAGGTTGACACAAGCTGTGACCACGCATCTGCTCTAATTCCTGGACATTCAGATGATGTTCCCCAGCACTGCTTCTTGGATATAATGCAGGCAAACCAAGAAAGTAGTAACAGATTAATTCTTCCCACTGTGACTTTTTTCTCTCATTGTCCTTATCACCTAGGATGGAGTTAGTTCACTTTAGGTTCTTATGTTCAACAGCTTTGTCAAGCATCGAGCTGGTGATTAAAATATCCTGCAGAATAAATATGTTGCAAAAGAAACTATAGGAAAACTCGCATTGTCCTGCACCAGGGAAAACAGCAGGAGTGGCTGTTTCAGCATGCTGAGTTTAATTTAAGCTATTTGGTAATTTGGAATCAGATAAATCTGGCTGAGTACGGAACTGGCCTGAGGATTTGAGATGGCAAATGTCATAACTAAAGAATGGCGATCTTAATGGTTTAAAAAACCCTCTCTATCACTTGTTGTGATTAATGCTGTGCCATTGCTACAGTCCAGATAATAACCACATCAAAAGGAATCGTTTATTCGTGTACAGATAGACATGACCCATGAAGGTTCTGAGGAAATATCTCCAGGTCACGGTCAGTTTTCTCCCACACTTCCAGCACAAGTATCTTCCCCCTGCCAAGGAAGGATTGCTTTCCCAGGAAAGAGGGTGACTGCTTGGTGACCGTCACGGCTCTGCAGCTGTTTTATGCCACAGTCCATGGTTTTTCCAAAATTATGCAAAGCCACAAAAAAGACAACCAGCCCTGCTGTTTGCAGAGAACTCAACGCTAATTCGTGATTCCACCTGGGCTAAAGACTTAAATTTCATTATGTGCTTTATAAACTTCGGAGTTTTAGAAATAACATATAATATTACTGGCTCAGAATGAATTTCCATCTAAAGGCAAAGTTCTGAAAGGGATATATTAAATCCAAGGAAATTCGGCTTCAAAAGCTCCACGCACTTCTGAACACAGTATCCCAGAGTCGTGCTCCAAAGTTAAAATTTGATAAAAACTGGAAATTACTTGGCATCTCAGCATATTTGGAGATACTGAGTAATAAAATGGATAAGACCTGTGCCAAGAATAAGATGAATTTTCCCCATTTGTTTAAATATTTAAACTTTACAGAATGAGAAAGGGCTGCTCAATATTTTAAATGTGGCAGGCTATTAGTGGCATTAGCTTGTATGTCTCTTTCTCTCCATATTTTTTCTGAGTTCAGTGTAGTTGACTGAGATCTCATCACCTGCTAAAATTAAGGTTTAGGTGTACAGCCAGAAACATCCATCTAGAAGAAAATTGTAACTGTTTTCATGAACCTGTCAACCATCAGGAGTCTTCTCCATGATGAAGTTCAGAAGAGATGTGTTATTTTTAAGACATTATTGTACTTCTGTACCCACAACTCAACATGCAATTGCTTCTTTCACCAGTACAACCAAGAGACTCCTTTATGCTATTTCACTCCTCAGAACATCGTTTCTCTAAGATTGATATTTTGGCTTTTTTTTTTTTCTTTTTATTTTTTGTGCTGCTGTGTTGGGTTTTTCATGTCCAGTCCTCTCCAGGGTGATAAATGCCCAAGATGCCAGGCACAGGTTATTGAAAACAGAACAAAAGAAATGCAAGCAGGGAGAAAAATATGTTTGCTTGGTCTTGGTTTTGAGGGGGGGTTTGCAACTGGAAGAATGAACACAATGTTGATTTTTTATGAAGCCTGCAAACAGCATTATCTGAAATAAAAAGTTCTGCCTGAAACAAAATGGAGTTTCTTTGGAAATACCCGCTGAAAATGAAATGCTAAGGAGATGTCATTAGATGTGTTGGACAAGATCCTTTCCTAAGGCCACTTCAGCTAATAAAGGCAATCTTGCTTTTTAATTGTCACCCTGGGGAAAGGAAAAAAACTATTTGGTTCATCAGCGTGTAACAAGAGTAATTAGTGAGTTAGAAATAGGTGTGGCAGGGGAACAAAACTGTGGGCTGACAGAAGGAGTTGTACATCAGGAATATAGAATAGCAGGAAATCTGGAGATTTACCAGTGATGCTGAAACAGAGTATGCAAAAAATAGCTGAGTTCTGCCAGTTAACTCAGAGGTGTTTTATGTGTACTCACAGCAAGGCAACCCTCTAATCCAATTTTCAGAAGCAGGTGCCATTGGCCTGAAGGGAATAACCACGATTCCCTGGTCAGAGGAGCAGGCTGGGGACGTGACCAGTCTTGGCAGAGGCCAGGAGCCTCTCCCTCCTTGGATCTTGGACACAGCTGAGTTGTTTAGTTCCTTGGTAGTTCAGTTTGGTTTTATCTGTAAAGGAAGTGAATTGTATTTAGGTGTCACCTCTGTAGCACCTCACTGGTTTATAAAATACCTCCGAAGGATAGATGCAAAGAATGGCTGCTAATAAAGAGTCTAAAATCCTAGAAGACAAAAAGAAGACAGTGCTCAGAGCCTTAATTCAGCTGCCAGCAGACTCAGATGACACTGCCCATCACTCAGATTTCAGTCTTTGATTTTGACAGCTCTACTCACAATCAACTCATCCAGTGCAGTCTGTTTTCTCTCCTTAAGAAAATCCCTAAAACCAGTTTCACACAAATACCAAGTTGCTGTGGGACAGCATCTCCTATTTTAACTCTTTCTCCTCTTCTTTGCTATTTGCAGTGACAGTGAAGAGCCATTGACATAAAAATCCACCTCAAATTTACTCCAGAAATGGAAACAGATGCATTTTATTAGGAGTTTGTACTGCTCTGCAGAGATGAGAAAATATTTATAGATAGCTCAGCTGATCTTTTAAAGTGGCATGATTTGATTGCCATCGAATAATTATTATGAAAACATTTGCAAGGTTTTTGTTACCTACCTTCCCTTCTCTTTAGGAGATGTCTCTCTGGAAAAGATTTTTCCAAAAAAAAAAAAGCGGGGGGAGAGTAATGTAATACATGGCTATAACATAGATTGTTAATTTTTAGTGTAGCTGAATCACAGCATGCTTTGATTGAGAGGAGCCAACAAAAACATGCAAAATATGTGCCTCTTTGAACAGGATACACCACATCCTGCATTTGGTAGCCAAAGGTTCCAGTTTGCATCACAAATGTAGTCCAAGATCTCTCTCTCCTCGAGGTATGTACCTCGAAAAGTGCCAAATCTGCAAGACACACCGCCTTCTTTTTAATTTCTTTCTTTCATTCTTCCCCATTAAAAAAAAAAAAGAGTTTAATCATTTGCTTGTTTGGGTTTTAGTAGAGACTCAGCAGGTGATTGAAAGAAAGGAGTTGTCAGGAGGGACTTTGATTAATCAGAGACTTGATCGTTTGATTAATCGTCCCAGAAAAAGCTGACTGCAGCAGAAGTGCCCCAGCCAACGTGTAAACACATCGAGAGAACATTTTCGAAATATGTAAAGACAAATTGCAGTTCAAAGCTAGTCTTACTGGCCTGTTGATTTGACTGCTAGAAACAAAAGCCCTTCTGCCTGGCTGATAGAAACCAGACCTTCCACGGGAGGAAACAATCGACTTCAGGTCCTTTCAAATTCTGAGTAAAAAGAGCTTGACGTTTTCTTTTTTAATTGATTTTTTTTTTGTCCTCTCATTCTTGTTTGCAGTAATAAATTACAGCCCTTAGTCTTTTTATAAGGAAAGTTAAGTTTCCTCTCATTTTCGGGCAATTTATAACACATGTTTACGGCCTTCAGTTTCACAGGACGTCCCAGCAAAGCATAAATTATCACAGTGAGGTAGCAAACAAAACATCCGTGCTGTGCATCACCCAACCACCACCACGTTTTACCTGCCACTTAATGGCACCCAGTAGGAAACCTTGAGTTGGAAAAACACTCCAGAAGCCTGCCTGCTTGTCTAGCAATCTCATCGTGTAGAGGGGAAGAAAAAAAACAAGATTTGCGAATTCAGCTGGTTCCCAAGTGATCTGAGGTCACAAAAACCCTTTCTTGTCATGGAAACACACGGAGAGCCAGCTGTTGTGAGCTGCATGGTGCTCATAAGCCCTTGATAATGTTTCTCCTCAAGTTCAGGTAAGCCCATGGACATGCTGAAGGCCAGTGCTTGAGGAAAGCCAGCAAAAAGCAGAATTCGTATTTTGGGGAGGGCAGGAAACAATTTCCTTCCTGGAGCAAAAATGAAAGTTTCCTACGGATTGTGCAAATCAGAGAATACGGGCAGAAAGTTGAATGTTTTTAGTTCTGAAGCCAGCAGAAATAGGTTTGGTCTCCTAGCCACACTACCTGGGGACGCCCCTGGTTTTTTGGGTGCTGTGGCCTCGCTGGGCTGCCCTTGCAGAGGCTCTGGTGGGAAGCCTGGCAGCCACCAGCCCAATTCCTTCATAATCCAATTACTGCAAAGGGCTTAATTACTCCTCCAATCATGGGTGTCAGCCTAGAACGAGCCAGCTGATTTTCTCCTGCCAACAACAACACAAGAAATAATCTGAAATTTGGTTCAAGCCGAACCAAAACGGAGATTTTGCTTCTGCCCAGCAATAAACCTGAGTCAACTGAAAGCATTTGACTGCCTCAAAAAGGTGTAGATTTACGTTGAATGAGGTATGTTTTTCAGCCCAAAAGGAAACCTATAAAGAAAAGACAGTTATTTAGCACCTGTTTTAAAATAAATGTGAATTGCAAGACTAAACAAATCAATGAAAGTTAAAATAATTCCTATGCAAAGTTCTGAATAAATACTTCGACACTTCCCAAGTGTTTCATTTTTCAAAATTGTGAAATATTGCATCTTGCCTTTTACATTCTTTCCAATGGCCACCATCCATCATTTTGAGGTCCAAGACTTGACTTTGAAGTAGAATTTGTCTTTCTCAAGCTGTAATTTTTTGATACATTTACTATTCCAGCTGCAAGTGTCACAGCTACTTGATCTCATTTCAGGCATAGCAAGTAGGGTATGAGTTGGGTGAATTGTCTTGACAGTGCAACAGCACAGAGGAGAAATTTTGGTGAAAGCATTAAGGAAAATCTGTGCAACCAATTTGAAAAGAGTCTGCACACTGATAGTACAACTACTTATTAATATTTGCTGAAATATGAAGAGACAAAAACCCCTATTCCCAAATGTTCTGCTAAAAAACAGCAGATACACTAAAACATAGTGGATGCTTTTGTAACAATTGATTTGGAATATATATTTTTGCTTTAGTCTGCTTTATTTTGCTATATCTTATCTTCACCATGTTTTATTTATCATTAATTAACCCAGCTTTTTCAAAGACCTTGAATCTCAACCCTGAATTCTAGCAAAGCACCACGGAGAGCTAAAATTACCATCCTCTCCTCCCTTCAGCTGCAGAGCCAAGAGATGAAGATCTACATTACCTCTTACAACTTCCTTAGTGGCAACAGGAATCCAAAGGATATTCCTCCCTTTTTGTATATATCAATCGTAAGTCCTTTGTCTTCGTTCTCATTCCCTATCCAGCCGTATTTTAATTAATGAAATCGAAAGACCATCTAGTAAAATAAACCAGATTTAACGAGGGAAGAAAGTCAAAACAAACAGGCACTGTTTACTTCCTCTGCATTGATTTGCCAAGAAACGAGCTCCACGTCTCAGATTATTGATTCCTGTCAGCAATATTAACCTCTCGCAGCAGCATGAAAAGGAGCACCTGGATCAGAGGGATGAGAGGGGACAGGCGTGCAGTGGACTGAAAGCAAAGAGATTTTTCTGCACGCCCTGGTGGAGGACTTCACCCCCACAGGTAACGTTTGTGTCCTGCCCATCAATCCTGGTTTGGAAATGTCACATCCAAGGTCTCACGTTTGGCTGGGGCTCCGGTTCCCTGTGGAGCAGGGATGGGCACAGCCATGTGTTTGTCGTGTCCTGCAGAAAGTGCTGCTCCCAGCCACATCTGGAGTTCCTGGCTGCTCACACGGAAAGATGTGGTACCATGTGAGCAGAAGCACCATATTTCAGCTGTCATCTCCTGCTGACCCCCTCCTTAGTGTGAAAGGGCTTGGATTTGGTGGCTATCCCAGGCAAAACATGCCAGCCTTTCATGGGATTGAGTTTGTAAGGAAAGGAGGTGTCAGACTGTCCTCAGAGCAGGTGAAATCATGCAGAAACATCTGTCTGATCTGAGAATCACCTTCGTTAGTTACAGCACTGCACACAAACACCTCCAGCATTTTGGAATATTTTATGTGACAGGATTTGTTACTGAAAAAGCAGGTTTCCCAAAAATAAAACATTCAGTCCAAAAGCATCATTTCCAATCATTAGATCTTTTCTTTCACACAGAAGGACTTTAAACGAAAAACAGAGTAGGGTTTACATAAGCTTTGGGTTTTGGAAAATTGAAGTGTTACAAGCTTTTTCCTCCTTTCCTTAATTGATGGCTGTTCCTTTTTCATTCCTGCCCCACCTTCCTTTCACCACTGAAGGCACTGACAGGCTGTTTGTCTGTGGGATTCTATTTTTCCTTTTCCTTTGACATCTTCCCAGTATCTCCCTGAATTCTGCAATATGCAGGGCAGCCATGAGAACCCCTCCAGGGCACACCTTCAACTATGGTACCACCCTGGGAAACAGAAGCAACACGAAGATCTGCAATTTTTCTTCATAAAACCCTATTTTCCTCCTTTTCAACTGGCTCTGCAACTATTACACACAGATCTTGCCACACTGCTGGATTTCAGCAGCGCCCTTTGTTATCCCCCCTGTTTGCCCGCAAACAAAGAGGCAACTGGATGGTTTCTGAAAACTGGAGTGGGATGTTGGCTCCCCACTCACTGCTTCAGATCTGAAGCCTCTAACAATGAACAATGGTGACACACTGGCTCCCCGGGGCTTCTGTGCTCCGTGTGGTGTGAGAATGGGGCCAAGGGCATGGACATGGCACTGGGACAGGGTATTTTGGTTTCCTGCCTTTTTTGTCCGGCGCAGAACAGGAGCCAGAGCATCCACAGGGGTATTCCCTTGCTGCACTTGGTGGCATCTGCCCCTCAGGGGCTGTTTTGTCGCTGAGAATAGAAGGAGCTTTAAGCAGAGGCCAGGGAAGGGAGCGATGTGCAGATGTCCCATTAACTCCATCCCACACGGCCAACTCCCTTCTGCTGACAAACAGCAGCTCAGGGCCACTCCTTGCACCATCTCAGCCTCTGCACCTCGTGCTTTGGGAGCCACAGGGGACCAGAGAAGGGTCCTGGCCCCTGGGCATGGACTCAGTGGCCTCAGTGTTGCTTCTGGGAGTAAATATCCTGTCAGCCAAAGCGCCGGCAGCTCCTCAGTGTCCCAGTGAGCAGCCAGGCGCTGTGGCGGCAGACTTAGAGGTGGCCTTGTCACTCGGGGCTAAAACCTATTGTCAGTCTGAACCTTTGCAGCCCTGTGGATAAACACAGGACTGCCTGGAGCCGAGCATTAAGTCCACGCTCACATGCAGAATAAATAAAGAATTTAAGCGTGGCGCATAAATAAATACAAACGTTGCGCGGCGCGGAACCTGACACAGCCCCTCTGTGTCCTCCCTCTGGAGGCGCCTCGGTGCAGGAGCCCTGCCTGTCCCAGCTCCGTGACAGGCCACTGCCAGCAAAGCCCAAGTGCCAACCTGCTCTTTAATCCCCTTTTTCTCAGTTCTGGTCCCTAAACTCTCACTGTGCACGGCTGACAAACAGTGCAGAGCCAGGTGTGATGTGTTTGAGCAGAAGCGAAGCCAACTAGGACAGTTCTCTCATTTAATTAGTCCAATGTGTTGCTAAAATCATAAGGAAAAATGCTGACTCCCTCACCCTGACACCCTGATTTTTATTCCAGACTATAAGACACATAGAGATTTCCCTGGGTTTCTTATCCATATTCACAGACACATTCATTTCTTCGCTCTTCTTTTCTCATTTTCTTTTCCATTTTTTTTTTCACTCCCTTGACTCCAGCCAGGATGTCAGCTACAATTTTTTTTAAATGTATATAACGTGTGTGTGTGTATATATATATAAAATGTATATAAAATGTGTGTGTACATATATATAAAGATCAATATATATAGATATCTTTTCAGTGATGCCTTTCAAACAATACTGTCCTCACAACCCCAAAAACTAAAGCAAGCAAGGAGCTGGACTTTCTAGTCTTGAACTGGTACACAGAATGGGAATTCCAAGGGAGCTGGATATGAAGCTGTCCTCTAATCCTGTGCAAATACATCCCTTCCACTCTCTTCATGGCACAGTTGTTCCCCAAAGGCAATAGAGTTGAGAGTAAACCTCCAACAAACTCTGCAAATGCCCCGTGGCCAGGAGAGCCAGTGGTGCCTTTGGATGGGTAGCGCAGGGTCTCTGGAGTGATGGGAAATCCATGCTGCCTCTGCTAGTTCCAGTTCCTCCAAACCCCCCACACTGCTCCAGGATCCCCAAATCCTCACCACACAGGCGCCACTGGGGGACCTCTTCAGTTTGCATGAAGACATTTGTGGACTTCAGCTGAGGAATTCTGGTTTTCAACCATTCAGAGGATGATTTTTGCAGCAATTAGCTATCAGATCTGTCTCCATTCCCCTAATTGCCTATGAATTTCACAGGGAGCAACACGAAAGCCATTAGTGGTCGGAGAGTCACAGCAGATTCAGAACACATTTCCTTGTGAAAGAATTATTAACTAAGATCTCTTTGGGGTGACATCCAAGCTCCACTAACCGCTTCCCAAGCACTCAGGAAGGGATTAGGTCTGTTTGGAGGCACTCAAATTTCAGGGGTGCAGCATCTCACAGTTGGGGGTGGGGGGATTTTTGGCCCTTCTACCAGTATTTTGTGCACTGACTTTAATAAAACTTGGTAACAATGGAATAAGATGAACTTCCCAGTAATTGCAAAGCTGCACACGCAGCCCCCAAATGCTCTCAGATCCCGTGTCTCCACAGGAATAAGGAGCCTTCCCGAGGGTACCCCATGGATGCTGTGATTCCCAGAGTACCAGGCTGTGATGTGCACTGCACACAACAGATGGAGGGGCCTGGAAAGGCCAAACTTCCTCACTGCAGCAGGGTCCATTTAGTGATTTCATAACTCCAGCTGGACCTCTTTTGGCAGAGGAGAGGATTTTTATGAGGGAAAATGCTATAAATCTGCTGTCACTGAAAGCCATCAGACACCATGTGGCATGTTCATGATATCACCAGTGCGCACCAGTTTTAAAACAGAGGTTTTAGCCGTAAAACTGCCAACCAGGAAAATCACATATGAGAGCAACGCTGAACTTTTAACAGCAAAACATCCCTTTGAAAACCCTTCCTCTTCCTGCTTCTTCTCAACCCCAAAGCTTTGGAGAGATAGAGAAGGGGAAAATGAAGGGTGTACGCTTCAAAGTGCTGTGATAAACATCCCAGGATTAAAACAAAGCCAAACTTTGTGTCCCGTTTCTGAGCAGAAACAGCTGTCACTCAGCAAAAGCATTTGCTTAATGATGAGGGAGCAGAAAAAAAAAAAAACCAACCAAAAATCAGTCCTTTAAAGAAAAGGAGTGTATCTGTTTCATAATGCTCATCTTGCCCTGCCCCAAGTTAAAAATCAGGAGGAATCAGTGCAATGTGCCAGGTAGGAGTCAGAGATGGAAATCCAGCGGGGTAAATGGGAGCCACGCAGCCATAAATTGCTTGCCTTAACTGTTTGTGACAATTGGTAGCAGACAAAAGTTATTTATCTCCAGCAAACGTTTCTGCAGGACGCAGCTTTCCGTTCTGCTCTGGTTACCGTGGCCTTTCTCAGCACCTCCGTGCAGATTTTCCTTGTATTTTAAGGAAATGCTGGAGGCTGGGAGGAGAAGGGAGCAGCCAGAGCCAGGCCAGGCCACAGAAACCCTCTGACACGGACTATAACAAACGAAGGCAAAACATAAGGAGCCTCAGGGGACTCAGAGCTCCACGAGGCAGAGATTTTGTGCATTGATACCTGCAGACAAAATCCTGATTGTAGACACCAGTTCAGTGCCAGAACACTTTTCCGCCAGGAGACTTCAAATTTATGTTTCTAGTAGGGTTGAGAAGTTCACAGAAAGGTCATATTCATCTGTTTCTTTGCACTGTAATGCAATACCTCTCCCAGTGATTTTAATTAGGACCCTCACAATTAATTTGTTTCCCCGTCACATGTGTATTTCACTTCTTGTCACAAGTAGAAGAAAGGCTGCTGCAGTTGCTGCCTTCCCTAGCAAGGGTAAAATGAAAACTCATTATTTTTGCCCACAATAAGGGGTAATTCACTCTACTGCTTCCACACCCTGGGCTTTTTCAGGCGGGTTGAAAATGACTGCTCATTTCAGCTGGCTGCACAATGCCCTAGAATCTTTGATTTTGGAGGTTTTGCCTTCTTACCCCACTCACTGCTGTTAGAGTCCAAACCAGCTGGCTGCATCTGTGCAGAGAAAACTTTCCACGTGCCAAGGGGGTGGGTAGGTGGGGGAGAGCAGGAGGGAGAGGGAAGAGCAATTTTGCAGTATTTCTATCATTTATATGGTGTCACAGCTGAAAGGGACGAGCAGGGATGTTCACATTTCTCACTGAAGAGGCTGCACAGCCGAGTTTTACTCAACGCTTTTGAGTAAAACCTGGGGTATTTACAGTTTGGAAGATAAAGATACTGTGATTGGGAAAATCTCTTTTAACAATGAAACACACAGATGGAATATATTTCCTGCCCGTTTGTTGGATGCAGGATAAGAACATTCAGCTCCTGAAATGCACTCAGGTTTCTCTCTGCTGCTACACAAACACTGTGTCTTCTAATTTGTTCACTTTTCTCAGTACGGGGGTTTGTACAAGGCAAGCGGTTGAGGATGCTGCAGAATTTGGCTTTAAAATGGCAGAAAAGGTTCAAAACAATTTTTTGATCCACTCACAAACTTCGTTTTTTACAATGGCCCTGATGCAAAGGTGACTTGCCAATGGATTTCAGGGAGCTTTTTTTTGAAATAAACCCCATGCACAGGACAGATAGAGGGGCTTTCTGCTCCTGCCACATTGGATGGACAGGCCACCACTTTGGGATTCAAAGACATGCCCGTAAATTTGGCTGGCAACATGCAGAGGCCTCCAGCTGATATTTAGGAGCTGCCATGTAGGGGTGGTGGTCTGTGAGTTCCCAAGGAGAGGAGGAGCTTTGAATCATTTCAAATTGAGCTGATACAACGCTGTCACATTACAGTTTTTCATCACTCTGCCCTGGCCTGTAAAAGCCTTGCTCAGGTTTCTTTCCTTCTCCCAGATGAGCAGTGTGGAGCTGCACAGAATGCTTGGATAGCAGCTTGGGTTGGGGAACGAGAAATCATCAAAATTATGTGAAGCATGATGCAAATCTCTGAAACGTGGGGGTAAAACAAACAAGCTCTTCTTTTGCACAAGCACCAGGCTCACTCATCTGTTGAGGACTCGTAAAAGGCACGAGCTGGATGGATTTAAGGCATCTACAATGGGGATAAGCCTGTGTGAAATCACACAGAAACTCCTCAGTTTTCCACAAGGACCCTTCAGAGGTGTCCTCACTGGATCAGGAGGATGTATGACTTTTAACACTGCCAGTGTGCACCCAATCACGCTAAACACGGAACATCCTGAACCCTTTCTGGAAAGAGATGTTTCTGCACTGGGCAGTGAAGCAAGGAATGGTCATGTTTGAGTGCTGTCATCACAAGAAGGTCAGGCAGCTTTGTGTGGGACAATCCCCAAGGCTCTCAGGGGGAGAACAGACCACCTAAGAAAACTAAGCCATGATGTATGAGGTTTTTAACATCATATATTTCCATATTTCAAAGACCTGAGGAAGTGAAAGGGATTGAACCTTAAGCAACTTCCTAATCACCCTACACAACTTGTTGTCTATAAAGAGCAATACCTTCTATCACATCAACATTCAGAACCATAGGATCATTGAGGCTGGAACAGAGCTCTGAGATCACCGAGTCCAACCATAGTTTGACCACAGTTTTAAGTTGGGTGGTGAGGAGGAGCAGACTACAGTCACTGCCCAGCACAGCTCCTGAAGGACAAATAACACAGCCTTCCCAGGCTGGAACTGGAATTACTCAGCAGTAGAGGCAGTGAGTACAAACTTCAGGATGAAAGCTGACTCCTATTCCTTTGGACCAGCTCTTGCCCACGGCTGCACCTGTGTGCTTTGCTGAGTGTGTCTTCCAAGCCTTTCTCCAGCTTTGGCTCTTTTCCTGTGTCCTGCTCCAGAGGCTCTTAAAAGGCATTGGCCCAGAGAGTTATCCAGTGCCAGAAATAGAACAAATTAGCAGACAAAGACTGAGGTGTCAAAGCAGAAGAGGAAAGAAAGAACCAAGGGAAACAAAAGAGAGCATTGTGGCCAAAGCCAAGGCAGCCCTACCTCAAAGCAGTGGACACAAAAAGAGAGCACATGTGTTGATGTTTTCACTGCTACTGATAAACATCAAAGGCCAAATACAAGCACCAACTGTTGCAGGGGCTGGTTTGCAGCACAGCCCTCCACGCACTTTCAGGATACACTCATCCTTCCTTTATCAGAGGCAGCAAGGATTCAGGATTATCCAAACAAGTTAAAAATGCAGATGACACTTACTCATTCTGGACCATCCCACTGGCATCCCACAGAGGCAATCACCTCTCTGCAACTTGCAATTCTGGTGGTTCCAGGAAGGTTGCTTACCTTTGGTAGAAAATTGTGAACTGTACAACTTGGAGGTGCTCCTGGATGGTCCTGGACACTGGCTGCCTCTGGAAGCAGTGGAGGTGAAGGTGGGCAGTTCTGCTCCTGGGCTGGTGAGTTCTGTAGAAATAAGATGACTGTTTCAGTAAGACATTTTTTTTGTGTAGATAAATATGTTTTTAAACAGTTACCTCAGTAAGAATCCTTTAGAGAGGTCTGTGTTCAGTGCCTGCCTGCCGTGGCAATAAATGTAATTCCGGTGGATGTATTTGCTCAGGTCTGGCATCTCCTGGTGGGGTGCCTATGATGGCTGTGCCACCTTCAGGACAGAAGGCCTGGACTGGGGACAAGGTGGGTGCGAGGGGCTGGTTTGGCCCACAGCAGGAGCCTCGAGGGGTACATGACCACTACAGAAGCAAAATAGGGTGCTCTGACACAGAGAAAAGACAAGGAGGTGGAAAGAATGTGATCATGTAAAGAAAGAGCTGCTGGAGATCAACATTCCCAAAGGTTTGGAGGACCCAATGTCAACCATCAATCAAGACCATTTTCTTGTCCAGCGAAAGCTCTGAACTCGTAACCTCCAGGCTCAGCTCATAAGCAAATGTTTGCACAAAAAGCACAATAACAATTGTTTAAAGGAAAGATGTAGCAATCTACATGGAACTTTGAGTAGCAGATAAAATTTGCTCCTAACTATTTGCGGTTCACAACACTTCAGATCTATTGTAACCACTTTATGACCATGAAAAATGACATGTTGTCACTACGTTAAGCCCTGCAGTCAGATCCTAAAAGCACGATCCATCACTTGAATTGAAGAAAAATATCTTGTAAGGTTTGGCACTACAAGATTCATGTCACATCCTGTCTCAGAGAAGATGGTGACACACACGCTCACCAGCCAGTCTACTGCAATATACCAAATGGTCTGACAGAGTATTTTAAGTCTTGCTGTTTTTCAACTATCCAAGCCTGAAAGAGCCCCAATTGAATGGTTCTTCTAAACTCTTTCCTTCCAAAGTAGTATTCAAGCAACAACAGCGATGTGGCACGCGGACAAATTATATCCTGATATTATTATTTACAACAGAATCACTCTGTGTGGCCGAAAGGTGACACTGGAAAACAAACAGGGCACTTTGCTGTGTGTGGGGAAGTGTCCAGGCAGAGGTTTTACTGGTGCAATGGGAATTAAATGGTCTGGTTTAGTGCCTTCAAAAGAGCACCATTTGAGTACAGGGAAAACATGCAAAATTGGAAGGCAAATTAGTCCCGATCCAAATCTAAAATTTTTGGTGTTGGCCAAACTCTCTCTCGAACTCATTACTGCTGATGGTGCACATTTCTTGTCTCAGAGTGTTCCAAATCATTTAGCATGGTTTCAGTAGGAGACAGCTTTACAATTTTGTAATATCACTGCTTATCTTGCATTGCCAAACTTCTCTCCTCCCTCAACCTCCATTAAAAGAGCTTCCAAAGAGTTATTTCTTTCAGCTCTCTTAATAGCTCTTTCCAACCAGAATGAAAATGCCAGGTTTGGGGAGCTGTTTTAAACACCAGGTTGGGATGAGGTTTGAGCTCAGCATTTGGCTGAAGCAAACACAGCAGCATCTCAGGTATTTATTGCTTGGATGGAGAGTTTGTTCCTTAGCAAACTCTCATTTGAGTATATGCTGCTGAGCAGAAATTTTGGATATATGCCTGAAAAGATAGTGATTTCTGTCCTGGAGTGATTATCAGCACCAAAGGTCATCCTGTGAACTAGAAAATCTGCAAGTCCTTGAAAGACAGCATAAAGGGGGAAAAAATGCTCTTTTGGCCTTAAAACAGATCAAATCAAGTAGTAGCAACCTTCCTAGAAGGGCAACTAAGTGCCAGCCATGCCTATCCCCCTCACGGCCCAGCACTACCTGCATTCAGCACCCAGCACAGCATTTTTGGAAGAGCTGATTTCTGGATTTGGCTTTCAAACCCCACTGGCAGCACAGGATAAATCACCTTGTGCAGATCTGCAGTGGCCCCTGACTGGTCATGTCATTTTTTGTGGAATACACCGTGTTGGAGGAGGGCACCAGCTGGAGCAAGGATGCTCCAATTCTGCATGGACTCAACATGGAAAGGCCAAGCTTCTTAAGCAGCAGCTGAAAAATAATAAAAAATACTAAGACATTGTTCACAAATATTTGCTCTAGCCTGTATCCTGCATTCAACTAAAGACAGGCAACGTTTAGCAGTAAAACAAGGACCAAACAATGTCGAAGCTCTCTAGTGAAAATGCTTTTCTTTAAGTTGCATTACATGCATGAGAAGCTAAATCAGCTCTGAATTCCCAGTCCAACTGGAGACAAGGCAGGGGAATAATTAAAACAGCATAGAACAGTAGACCATGTCAAGAGTAATCAAAATTTACAAGCTCAATAGATAAAGATTGTTTGTTGTTTTCCTAGAAGCCAAGAGTAAAACTATCAGAGCATTAGAGGATACCAACAGAAATCTCCGCATTCTCACTTATTTTACAGAAGACAGCAGCAGAATTATTCAGAACTACCAAATGCACAGAGCTCTGCTCGACCTTCTTGGCAGATGGCCCATTCACCCTGAAAAAAAAAATCACACAAAGATCTCAGTGTCCAGAGCCCAGACTGCGATGGTGTGAACGGGGGAAGCGCCGGGGCTGAGCTGGGACAGGAGCCCGTGAGACCTGCGGGTCCTTGGGCTGTGCTGCAGCAAGAAAACTGCTCAGGGGGGCAAATCAGAGCCCGTGAGAATGAGGAGTCTCTGTCTCCGTTTAATATATTTGTTCTAAGGCCGAGTTGTACAAACTGTCCCTCTGCTGCCTCCTCGGAGGTGCTGAAGTCAGCCCAGATGAATCGAAGTTAGCAACAGGGCAAAGGGAACATTTGCTGCCTTTATTGCTGGTTTCTATTACACAAATTAAGTCTTATGAAAGACAGCATCATGCTGGGGATAGAAGATATCAAATGAAGCCAGCCTAAGGAACACAGTTTTCCTAAAACCAGATTTTTCACTTTTGAGTTTTAAAAGAACAAGTTTTGTTTTGTTGCTTTAATTACAAATTCCATTTTATTAAGGATTCCGTTTTTTCCAGGAAAAAAAAAAAAGCCCAAAATATAAACCAGAAAGAAACTGCAGTGAAAGAATACAGAGCGGATCTCTCACATATATTTTTGTTCTGTGTTTGATTGCTGGTTGTACGTATATGAGAAGAACCTCTTCCATGCTCCAAGGTGAATTCAAACAAGTGGGAAGGCATGAACTGGGCTAGAAATGGAGCACAAATAACCATGGAAAATAGGTGGTGTTCCTCTCCTTATGTCTAACGGCTGAGAAGAAGCTTTTTTGGAAGTGATCCTTTTGCCAACACACCATGAGCTGGCTTCCATACCATGTTCACCACTGAAATCTGGTATCTACTACACTGAGGATGTCACCCTAGAAGGTCCAAGCTTTCATTTTAGTCCTAAACTCTATTATTCACAACTGTGAATGAACCATTTGAGAGGAAGGAAGTGTGAACTCGCAGTTGCCGTGCCTCACCAGAGAAGCTGTGGAGCCCCCATCCCTGGAAGTGTTCAAGGTTGGACAGGGCTTGGAGCAACCTGGGACAGTGGAAGGTGTCCCTGCTCAGAATGAGATGAATTTCGATGTCCCTTTCAATCAATGACTCTTTTAATGAAGCAGTACTTCACCACTTACCTTTAGTTTTAGGTCTTCCACCAGCAGCTGGTGGCCAAAAGCATCATTCCCATGTGCAGTCAGTGCTCTCCCATATTTCATCCTGAGCTGCAGGAAGTGCAGCCCCTCCTCCAAACCCTTTTCTCTGGGGTTCCATTCCTGGGAGAGGCTGTTTGAGCCTCACCACAGCACCCAATACTCCTCTACCATTCCCAAGGCTCACCAGGCCATCCCCTCAGCAGCTCGGAATGGGCATCACCAGTGGTACAGAAACATCCAGAGCTCCATGCTGAGCTCCCAGGGCCACGATTTTGGCTGGCTCCATTTAACCATCGCTGCATCTGTGTTGCAGTAGCACCTAGTGGCCAGGGCTATGAAAACACGCAGAAAAGGAAGCATTCCTGCCAAAAAAACCTAAATACTGCTGAGCTCAACCAAGAAACAACAGGTGGTCATGTGTGACTGCTGCAGCCAGCACAAGGTAACTCAAGTTGACTCTAAAGGCCTAATTCTCATGTGAAAGTGAGAGTAAAAATAATTTACATCCTGTACTTGTTGGCTCAAGAGACCTCAGCATAAATGAGAATCCAGTCCTAAATTCTCAATGGGATCCAGGCTTCGAGAAGGATTTCAGCTTGAGAAGGGGTCTGGGTTCTACTTTGCAGAGTGTGAACAGCTGAATGGGCAATTCATATTATTTTAAGAAATGCCCTGATGGGTTTGGTATGGTTTTGTTTTTTCCTTTAATAATTACACCCCACTTATTAGGCTGTAACCAGGGGACCCGTAAAGCCTGTTGAGCTAACATCAGCACAAATCATCCCACCAGGAACACGCAGTGGAAAACTGAGAATGCAGGAGGACGAGGTGTTGCTGAAGCGTATGAATCATGTAAGGAGAGCCACTTCTGGGAATCACACCTGTTGTATCCTTCCTAAAAAAAAAAAAAGAGAGAAGGTGGTTCTTCCTTCCTGGCAGTACAGCTGTCTAATTCAGAAGCGCAGAGTCTAAAAGCAAACTGAGCTCAAAGAGCAACAAGACAAGAAAATATCTGATGGCTGAATTTTCCTTTACCTTTTCACTGTTTAATCAGAACTTAGGGAAATAAATGTCATGCTGAAATTCACGGAAGCAGGTCCTGAAGTTCCTTCTCTGAACTCCAAGCTGGTCCTGCTGAACAGGACTGGATTGAAACATCAGGAAGTTTTCCAAGACAGTGCATGGTGCTCTTGGCACCAGGAGCTCAGCCGATGCTCTTGGGTCAGCTCAGGGCTGGAAACCACATTTGGGTCCAGCACAGCCTGATTGTCCACCCTGCCACATTTTGCCTTCCTGGCTGGATGTTGTCTGGATTAACCAGCCTGCTCTTGGCTGGGGACTCCATGTCACTTTCTCTGTCCCCTTGGGAGAAAGGAGCAGGAGCCGCTGGCAAATCCAAGCTCAGAAACAGCCACCAAGAGGAGAAAGCTGCAGACAGGGATGAGAAAAGCCATCCCTCCATGTCATGCCTTGCATCAGCCTGTAGCTGGAGGAATGATAGGATTTATGAAAAATGGGCCATCATTGAGATATTTGGAAAATATACTCCTGAAATAATTTATTCTCTTTTTCCCTGGTTACCTACTTCTCGTAGAAAAAAACAGAGATGGAGAAAACTCCACATTTCTAGTAGGGCCTCTTTGTTTTAAGATTTTTTTTTTTTATTAGGGATGAAAGAAATGATCAGAGGAAAAACAAGCTTGTTTCTGTCATCTGCTGCCACCATCTGCAAACCCAGAAGCAACATCTTTGAAATAGTGGATTAAATCCACCCACTTCTCTTGTTCCTGCCTTCCCTCCCAGTGTGGTGGGTGGTATGAGCCAGTAAGGGGGAAGCTGGCCTGGAAATAAGGACCCAAAAAGGGCCAGTGCAGACCCAAGTTCCCCTCCCATTGCTGTCATCAGGCTGCCCCACCAAACAAATTCATTTTTCCACCCTTTCTCCTTCCATAGTTTGGCTAAATTAACTCTTCCTCTGTGCAAGGATGTTGTGTTACTTTAGAAAGATTGGTGTCCCAGGGACTCTGGGGGAACAGAGCCCAGGAGCAGAGCAGGAGCAGATCCCATTTTTCCCTGATGATCAGTGCTTTGTGACGCTTGAGCTACTCTGCTGCAGAGTGCCGAGCTTGAGAAAGACAAGAGAGATCACGTAACGCTACGAATATCCAGCCTAGGTTGAATCCTGCAGTAAAGGTTTCAAAACAAATAATAGTAATGCAGCATATTTTTTCGTGCCCCAGTGGTTCCAGCTAGGACTGGGACCAGATGTGCCAGTTTCCAACAAGAAAGGCTACTCATGCTATTCTTGGCACAGCTTGAAGCAGAAAGTACCACAAATCCTATTTAATGTAGTGCCTGAATGCCAGAGACCTATTTGTTCTCTGGGTTTTTCAAGCTCAGCTGGTTCCGATAACCATCTGACCTCCAGGGCCCAGCTCAGTCCCAGCCCCGACCCCCACCCCTCACAACTGCACCCATCACTAATGTTTTCCTTCTGGAAATGGGTTTCTTCCTATGGCTGAAGATTGCCTTGCAAATAAAGTTTACAGAACAAAGCGAGGCACGTCACAGTTTAAATCACATTGCGTTTTCAGTAGTGAGATACAGATTCAGTAGGGTTGGCACTCCAAATTAGCAAGATGGGCACGGGTGCTGCTGACAGATGTTTAGAAAACTGTTCACATAGCTGGAGATAAGGGGCTTACTGCCCAAAATATCCATGAAAATAAGAACAGATACAAGCATATCAAAGTTGCAGAGAGAATTCATCCTCCCTTGGGTTCCCACTGTATGAAACTGACCTGCCAGAACTCAGATATTGAGCAAAGCAAATCCTGTCTCACACTGAGCTCTGGATGATTACAACATCTTACCCTGCAGTCCCATTAACCAGTTCAAATGGAAAATTTGTCATTTGTGTGGCAGACAGCCTCCTGACAGCCACCACTTTCAGTTTGAAAAAATCTGAAGTACTAAATATCCTTTTTTTCCCCTCTGTCTTCACCAGTAAATCTTACTCCTAGGCCTCTGCACAAACCAGAATTGCTTGGGAAAGAAAGGGACGGCCAACAGTGGAGGAGCAACAAGTTAGAGACAACACAGGATTTAAATCCTTGGAGATGGATGGGTTTCACCTCAGGGTACTGAAGCAGATGGATGATGTGACTGTCAGACCAGTGCTTCATACCTGCAAAAGGTCACGGTGATCAAGACAAGTCCTTAATGACAGGAAAAAGCTGATCTATCTATCAGAAACGTGGGAAAAGGATTTCAGGGTTCCCTACATCCCTGGAAGGACCATGGAACACGAAGGCTGGAGTCCATTTTCACACAGGAGAAGTTCTGGAAGATAAATAGGGAACAGCCAACACAGATCTACCTAGAGCAGATCAATTTGATTGCCTTGTGTGATGAGATGACTGGCTGTGGAGACGAGGTGAGAGCACTGCTGTGCTATACTGTGCTTTCAGGAAGGTTTCTGACCTTGTTTCCTATGGTTGTGTGTCTGCAATCTGAGGAAGCATGGACTGGACAAATGGATCATTGTGTGGGTGGAAAACGGGCTGGACAGCTGGACCCAGAGCGTGGCAATCGATGATGCAGCAGTTCATTGCCAGCTGGGGGAAAAAGCCAGGGCACAGGAGCAGGGCTTGTGCAGCCTGGTGGAGAGGAGGCAGAGGGGGAGCCTACACGTCCAACAGCTGTGTGCAGGGAGGTTACAGTGGTCATGGAGAAAAACACTTCAGAGAAAGAGAGAAAATTTTAAAAAAGGTGCAACACAAATTGCAATATGAGAAGCTGAGGGTGTATATTACAAAAACTGCTTGTGTAACTGGGTAATTCAGCTCTGGAAGGCATTATCTAGAGGTGATCCTGCATCTGCTTCCATGGTTGTTTCCAAGCCATGGCTCATCTGATCTAGTTTTGAGGATACTCCTGATCCAAATGAGAGATCTCCTGCAACCACCTTTTTTAAAACTGTGTGATTCAGACAAGTACCTCCACTGAGGAGGGAGGTGAGTTAGGAAGCAAGAAAGAAAAGCCTCATCAGGACAGATCCTGGCTCTAATTGCTGACCTATTGCTCAGTCCCCGTGCAGAAACAGGACAGGCCACAGCTACTCCCAGCACCAGGGGAGGATGGGATGATGGGACATTATCCAAGGGGGAGATGGTCACCTGGCTGGTAATATTCATGAAGACACTGAGCTATTAAGTCTATTCTGCCTCACTACTCCTCCCCTCAACCTCCTCCCCCTCAAACCTGGACTCCATCATTTGCTGGAAGGAAACAAGCGAGAGGAGCTCCACTGCTACTGACACGAGATGAATAATTTACAAAACGGAGAGCCAGGGCCAGAGCAGCTTTCACAGTAAATAAAAACAGTTCTTTGTTGTCAAAAGGAGAACTGGATCCTTGGCAGGGCCTGGTGACAAAGCAAAGCTCCATATGTGGGGAGACAGCCGTAAGAGGCTGAAAGCATCTGCTCGGACATGCCTGAGAAATAACCCAGCGCTCTCCTGGAGGAGACCAGTGACCCCTCAGGACAGAGCACCCCAGAGAGCACCTTGGTTTGTGCTGGGTGGAGGGGCCCCTGAGATGCAGAGCTGTGCACCCACGTGATTTCAATCCCACTTCTGGCGCTCGTGTTTTGTCCTCTGCTGTCAGAGCAGCCGCTCAGGGAGCCTGGCTCTGGTTAAGGCCTCCCTTCCCACTCCCCCACCCCACGTTGTTACTGAGCAGGGCTTTTCTGTTTCGTCTCACTTCGCTTTTATTATGGCAAAGCCCTATAAAACTATCAAGCAGAACTGGCCGAAAAGCGGTGTTTCCAGGGCCTTGAAAATGTACGGATTTAAATATATATATATATATATAAAACCTGGGTTTTATCCAAATTGAACAGAAACTTTTCTCAGGTTTTTTTTTTTTTTT
>VZTG01006671.1:335140-348198 GCA_013397845.1 Melanocharis versteri | reverse complement strand
TGAAAGGAGAGCAGTTTCCAGGAAGCCAGAAGCTCCCCAGAGCCTGCTGCAGCCTCCCAGTGAAACTCATGTCAGAGCTCGTCAGCATCAGCGGGCAGCTGCAGAGCTCCCAGCATCCCTGGCCTTGGGGCAAATCCACCAGGTGCATCCGCTCGGGAGCCAGGGGCTTGTGCACGCTGTGATTCTCCTGTCCTGGAAGAGATCTGCCAGGACTACAGGTGGGTTTCCTTAAGCTCTCTTCCTCAGGCATGGGGAAAAGTCGACTGTGCTCAGCGCCGTTCCAGCAAAATAAGCCAGGCTTAAGGAATGATGTTTCATGGGAACATTTCTGACCAGCTCAGTTCTCTGGGATAAACCATCAAAGAAGGAACTTGTTGGCTGAAGGAGCATTTTCTTTGCAGGGATATCTGATCCATCTGCAACCTGACTTCCCTCTCAGGAGCGTCCAGTCCCAGCAATCCTTTCTTGTTGCAGCTGGCTGCCAACAAACACAACTCCACGTGGAAATGACAAGACCACGACCACCCCACCGGAGCTGATGGTTGCTGGGCTGATGTCAGAGGAAGGCAAGCCCAAACATCCAAACTGCTGCTTTTAAAAGCAGAAGATGCTGGTACCACTTTATGACCTCGCTGGGTGTATCTTCCCTTCACGCACTCAGGCCCGGTGACGAGAACGTCCATAAATTAATAGTTTGGATTACTTTAAAACAGATTCCTCTGAGTCAGCCCATATGGATGTGACGAGCTGGTGAAGCATACAGCATGCTACAGCTTGGCATCATGCCTGCAGCTCCTTCCTATAAAATGGGCAGCTTTTAGAGCCATTTAATCACACTTAAACAAGCTTTTTATCTCATTTGTTCTGCGTCATAACTCTCCCTCCAAACACTATAAACCGCTGTGGCAATTCCATGAAGTACAGGCCAGCCTCACATTTTAGTCATCTGCCTGGCTCTCACAGTTTGTTTAAATCAGTGTTTCATGACAAATATCTGTTTTCTGCAGGTTTGGTGGGGGTTTTTTTAATGCAGCTCTTTTTCCACACACGGCCCTCAGTTCATTTTCTCATGGTGAAGTCATCACCCTTCTCAGCCACCACATCCTCAGGCTGCAGGTGCAATTCCAATGCCTCCAGCTGTCTGGAAATGGTAGCTAGAGGAACATGTAAGGATTCCCACTGCCCAAGGGACCCCCAAACGTGGCACAGATGGCTTTGTGTCACCCGCTGCTCTGCACAGAGGGGATGGGTAAGATGGTTTGTTTTCTGTCTGTCTTTCTTTCCGTGTTCAGCCTCCCTGTGCAGCCCAAGTGCCTCAACCCTTACATGGAGAGGTTCCTGCTATTTGTTTAGATGCCATGAGTGATATAAAAAAGCCCCATTGATGGGTGCAGAGTGGGAAATACACTTCACATTGATAAGTAAACCAAGCAAGCAACCCCGTGAGAGTGTCTGCCATGGGGGCTTCAGAAAAGGACAATGACCCAGCCACACAGGTATTTATTTACAGGCCACATTTTAGCCTTTATTTACATTTTAAAACCCCAACAAGTGGCAAAACTTCCCCATTTGTCACACTCTGTTCCACCCTGTGACAAACCAGGATTAACTGGGTGCCTAACCTCGCACCTGAAAGTGCCAGTTCCCTCTGTCCAACAGAAATTGCCTGTCACGGGACCTCAAGAGTTAAAATACCCTGATAAGCTTTAACCTCCTGAGCAAGAGGGAGAAAGACATCTGCTTTTTATTTTCACAGCCCGGCATCTCTGTGCTCCAGTTCTGAAAAATCTGCATTCCATATCAACAGAGAGAAGTCCTCATAATTTATGCAATGATACACCAACATATTTAAGGGGTCATATTTTACTCTAATGAGAGAAATAAGGTATCATTTCCTCCACACTAGGAAGGAAGAGTTCTTGTAATAAACACCAAATGGGCAACCCTTAATTTCTGTAAGGGCAAGGATATTATGTCAGCAAAGACTTTGAGCTTTAGCTACCTACCAAACAAATCTTTACCAAAACAGACGTGGACACCATAAGAACATCCCAGGAACTAAAGGATGCAAATTGATTTCAATAAGGCTAACCAGGAGAAAAGCAAGACTGAGAATTTGTTGTGTATCTTCCTGCATCTTTAGGTAAGTGAGGTTATGCCCATTGAGGCTGAATTAACCTTATTTGCTTGTGCTGCCTTTTCTGTAGTCATCATCCTTCCCACACTCTCAAAATAAAACTTTTTCTTGGCAGAGGAAGGACCAAAATCCCTAAGAAGAAAGGCAGAAAGGGTTTCCATCTATAAAAAGATTCAAAATTGCAAAAGATCTGTGTAAATACAAATAGTAGAGAAGCCTACAGGTAGAGGAGAGAGATTAAAGAGCAGCAGCGATGGAGGAGAGGAGGTTCTGTTCTTTGGATGGTTTCCCAGTGGGAGAACATAACTTTTAGACAGCAAAAATAAATGGAGATCTTCATTTCTGCTGCAGTGCTAAATGGCTTTTAGCTGCAGATGGGACATGCAGGGAACCAAAAGAAAAGGGCATTTTCGAGGAGAGGGAACAAAACAAATGGAGTGGAAATCACCCCAAAAATACCCTGTTCATGCTGCAGATCCTGTCCAGCTGTAAATGACATAACAGCCTTTCTGTGTAAGGCAGCATTTGTTCATATACTTGAGTATTTAAATAATTTACCTAAAGGACACTAATGTATTAATTTCAGAATTATTTATACTGACCCACAAAAGCAAACAAGTTAAACCATGAGGAGTCAGCATACTAAAAAGAAAAATCATTTTGGAAATTGTTAAAAATACCCAAATAAGGCAATAAAGGCAAGATGAAATTCCAGTTCCACTCTGTGCCATTGTCTTAGAGATCATTACAAAGGTCCATTCAACCAAAGATCACACTTGCATGCGAGGAAGTCCTCTTTATGCACTGCTAATTGCTTCAACAATCTATAAAATTAATGGCTAAATGAACTGCATTTATAGTGATTGTATCCCAGATACTATTTGCATTTAACAGAATGTCCTTTGTTAGTAATTCCTAGACTTACAGACTGTTTGGGACAAAGCGGGACACGCACCAGGGAATGTGCCTCAATCCCACAACTGCACCACAGACAGGGATGCACATCCTTCATTGGGAGGCTGCAGGGCTCCTCGGAGGCAGAGACCTTTCACCACCCTGCTGTTCCTAAATCCTGCGTTTTGTGCTCCTGAGAAGGAGGCACGGCAGCCAAGCTCCCTCCCCGGGGCTGCTCGGAGCACTCCTCGCCCCTGGCTGTGGTGCACCCTCAGCTCTCCCAGCCTGGCATCACTCACTGTTCCTACTTGGCACGCAGGGAACATCCAGAAAAAATGTAGGGACAGCTCAGATTTGCTGACTAACACTTCTCTGCCAAACGCCAGAGGCCAAGCCAAGCCACATCTCCAGATTCGCCCTAGAAATTCGCCACCCGTTTCAGTTCAAATCATTGATTTTTAAAGGGGGAAAGAAATAAGTGTCTTCTTTTTGACTAGAAATTTCCGAGGTATTAAGAACTTCTTTTGCTCTCTCTTCCCCCATCTGTGATACAGAAGTAAATCTTCCTCTTCCCTTAAATCTCTCTCTCTCCCTTGACTCATCTCATACATTCCTTCACTTGATAGTCCAGATTCTCATCCGTTCCAGGCCTCTTTCCATGCCAGATTCTTGGGGAAGAATTTTCTTTTCTTAGTGTGCAGCTGAATTTCTCTCTTCTTTTCTCCTTGCTTACTTTCCCAGGTCAAGCCCACCTCTTCCTGTTGAATGTACTAATTACCATTCTGTTGCCACTCTCCATGCACGTTCCAATTTCCCTTCTGTTGCATTCAGGTTTCCACCTACCAGTTTCTCACTTCTGCTGAGTTTATTTAGGCTCATTTTATTCTTTATCCGTATTATCCCTCCCCCTCTCTTTTGGCTAGTATTTTTCAGATTGGACAAAGTAGCCATTTCTCTTATTGCAAGCACAGGCAGGCGTTTTGCATGTTTTAGATAAAGCTGTGTGCATGTGCCTGAGTTTGAATGAATATAGATGTAGATACAAGCCAAAACTTGTGCTTCCAAGCAGGAGCAAAAGCATGGCAATAAATTTCCCCTTTTCAGAAGAAACTCCATTTAAAGAACAATAATTTAGGGAGCCAATGCACAAACCAATTCCAACTTCTTCTCATGATGAGCAAAGGGGGAAGTGGATGAATAAAATCTGAAATGCCATGGAGAAACGTGACCCACACACCATTATTTGTCTGAGAACCACTGAGGAGAATGACAGCTCTTCTAATGCCTTCTGTGGCCCAGGATCCCACTTGGAACGCTGGGACTGACCCTTAAATGTCCAGATGCCTCTGGAAACCTGCAGGTTCTCCTCACCACGGACAGGATTCAGTGAGCAGGTTGGTTACCTGCTCTCCAAAGGCTTGCAAGCCCCACTCCAGAAAAGTTCCAGCTGCATCCTGGACACCAAGATTCCCTTTTGGTCAAAGATTATAAATAGCAGCGGGCAAATCAGTTGCCATTAATCATTTCTAATAGCACACAAGGCTTTAAAACAGCAGTCAAAGGAAAGAGTAATTAAAGACATAAATATATATGGGAACTGGGATGGGGTACAACCTTGGGATTTGCCAGACAGATATTCATTTCCTCTGGCTTCTTTGCTAGAGATTTCCTAGAGGACATACAGTGAATCCAATCGATCTGGACTTCAGTAAACTATGTCATACAGGGCCACATGGAAAATGGCTCTTTGCAGGAAAAAATAGGAATTTGTACAAGCTCTGAAAAAGTACATGAAGTGTTGATTTGTATGAAAGGAAACACATTATGTGGAAAGGAAATTCTTTGACTAAAGGGAATTACTCATGGAGCTCTTCAGTGCTGGTTCTTGGGAATGTTGCTGAGAATTCTCATTAATGACCGTGGCACATAATGTAAGAAATGTGCTAATGAAGCTTTCTGATGACCCCAGGTTCAGAAATGCTCCAGAGAAGTGAACAAGATTAACGGTAACTGGGTGATCTTGAGGCAAGAAGTCACAGAAAATGCACAGAAATTTGTGGTGCAAGGTGTGAGGCATCACATCACTGCAACGTAGCTGTGATGAAAAGACTGGGAGCACTGGATAACAACATCTGAAAGGAAGAACTCTGGGATTAGCAGAAAGGGAAACCACCTTCAGGAGCAGAAACCAGAAAAGGATGGCGTAATTGGTACCCCAAATCAAATCTGGTTTAAATGAAACGAGGGGCTCAAAGCACATTGGCCAGAGAACCTTGAAGAGCCTCATGCCATGCCTGGAATAATAAGGCAAAAGCTCCAAAAGGCTGCTAAACCTAAAGATACCTGTTCTGATCACCAGCCATCAGTGAAGGACCACAATCTCCTCCCCCTGCCATCAGCTTTCACTGATGGCGTTTTCACGGCCACCTGGACCCAGGTATTCTCTGCACATGCCTTGTCTGCCAGAAATGCCCCGGGCTTCAAAGGTGAGAGGCAGCTCTGGGGTGGGACTTGCAGCATGTGGGGAGGAGGTACAGCCTGGGGAGTGGGAAGTGTTGCAGACCTGGATTTAAGAAGGCCTTGCCAGTGGTTTGTGAGATGTGACAACAACGGGGAACACTCTGGAAGCACCCAAACATCCAGGTGAACATCAGTGAGGGAAGGTTACAGCAAGCATAAGGTGCCCCCAAAAGCCATGGAGTACTTCAGCACCAGCAGGATGTTAAAATCGAGTGAGCAGTGCCATAAAAGAGGTGGTAAGAAGCCAAAATTAGGCGAGGTTTCTACAAAACCCCCATCTTTCTGTGATTTGACATCTTAGAGAGAAACAGACTTTTTTTTTTTCTGCTTTTAAAGTAAAAACATTCCCCGCAGTGAACACAGCCTAAATATTCCAGCATCCTGTTGTTGTATCCAGTCCAGGAAGTGAAACCAAGGCCCTGGGCCTGTAATTGGGGCCACATGGGTGTCCCTGTGCTCACACTGGAATGTTCTGACTCCAGCAGCCCAGCCACGTGGCTCCAGGTGACAGCTGAGCCAAGGTACCCAAGTTGCTTCACTGTGACCCTGGGCAAGTCATGATGAGTCTTCAGCTCAGTTCCCCATCTGCCAGCCTGAGGTGATCATCCAGCTCTCACCTGCTTACACCCCATCAGGGCAGGGAATCTGTTTTCTAAACTGTGCAAGAGAACCCTGATTTTGGCTAAGGCAACCAAGTGCTACAGGAATTACAGATATCGTAGAAATAGAGCCATATTATACAAATTATTATAATGAAGAATCAGTGGCTATTCTCCTGAAAAGTCCCAGCACTCAGGGTTTTCATGGTTTTGTTTTTAGAACAGACTAATCACTTTCACATCATAAACAAATAATGGTTTTAATAGATTCCATACTTGTGGAACTTTTACAACTAACATGCAGCAAAGCTCTTGCCCTTCACAGGCTTGCTTTTTTTTCTTTTCTTGCTGAAATAGCAAAGCATATTCTGCAGCAAATTAAGTGTGATTCACGTGGCATTTTGTACGAGCGCGCTGTGGATGTGGCCTATGAAACAAGCTTTGTTAGAATTCTGTAGCCCTTATGTTCCATTTTTTTTGTGTGTGCTTATAATTCTAGATACGTTTTTGCTGCAGTTTCATCTAGGGAACAACAGGGGAGCCTTTCTCTGTCCAGTGTAACACCTATGGATTCCCATCGGTGCAATAACCGATGGGAGGAGTCGGATGCTGCCCTGTCACCCCCGCGGGCTCTGTGCCTCCATCCTGCCCCAGTGCAGAGTAAGAGCAGAACCAACCCTTATAAAGGCACATGTGGGCTTTCACAGGCGAGTTTAACTCTTGATGAACCTCTAGGGCTCGTAAAATGATGTCTGCTTTCCCAGATTACTCTGAATTTCCTTGTTGTGCTCATATCCATCCTGTTTTCAGGCAGCAGCTGAGGCAGCGATAACCCTCCAATGGGATGAAACTTAGGGAATTCCCTTGGCTGAGGAGGTATCACCACCACAGACATCCCTTATTACTTTTTTGCTGCATTCAGTATCTCTGTATCTGTTTGAAAAACCCAGTTCTCTGGAGAAAGGCTCAGCTTAGAGCGACCCAGGCCAAAGGGAGCCTCTGTTGGGTGATCCTGCATATCAAACCCAGAAATTTCAGCTACAGAACTTCTGCTGGCATGAAAAAAAAAAAAAACCCTAGCACTTATGTGCCTAACATAAAACATACTGGACTGAGAGGCCCAGAGAAAGGTGGTGGAGACAAGGTTAATGGTTTTAACTGGGAGTGAAATCCAGTAATTAAGTAGTGACCCATGACACTTGAGAAGCAGTAACAGTTTGTTGACCACAAGAATGATTGCTCAGAGCACCTTCTTAATGTTGTAAATGCGAAAATGATTTACAGCATGACCAACAGGGGAAAAAAAGCAAGTTAGCAGGCAGACAGGATTGACAGTGGTAATTGTTCCTGACTGCATACATATGTGGAGGTAGGAAAGCAGAAATACTTTTGCTGTGTAGCATGGTAGCTATATATCAAAATTATCAACAGCAAAGGATTCAAACTCCTTGAGCTGGGGTGATTAAAAAGTGTGCAGACACTGCTCACACCACCACAACAAGAAGCCTGAAGGGGGTGAAGGCTTCACTCTGGATTTCAGTAGGGCTGCTTTGCCTTGGATCTGGAGTTGTGACAGTATCAGGGTCTTGGGGACAGAGCAAAAAACAAATTATTAATATCCAAAATGAGCCTCAGTACACAAATGGCTCTTCTGAAGAAGAAGTAGGAAGACTCTCAGGGGATTTCAGCAGCATCTGAAAGCAAAAATTGGTTCGGATTTAGCAACAGTGAGATTTAACTGGAAGTCAACAGAGAACTAGCAAAGTGTTTGGGAAGGACACAACACTTGTTTTGCAGTGAACTTCGCTCACTGGCACACTGAGGGTGGTGATGTCCAGCCTTGCAGTGGCACCTTTTGTGGTCCTGAGAGAAAATATGAATATCAGAATATCCCTGCTTCCTCTTGGCCTGTAAAAAAGGAAGACAATTGAGTCTTCTTCCCTTCGGCCTCAGCTGGCACCACTGGCAGCTCACTGGGGAAGGGATGGTCTTCTACAGCATGGCCTAAGGTCTGACTGTCTCATAAAGCAGGATGGAGGCTTTATGTTACTATCAGAAGCAGAAAGGTTTGTGTTGCCCGAGTTTGGAAATGTTCCGTTTATTTAACGTGAGAGAAATGGCTTTGCAGCTTACCAGAGGGTTTGGTAAATGGTCATGGAAACAGCTGGAGAGCTGGAAAGGAGTCTCCTTTCCAGACTTTTTTTTTTTTTGGTACCTGAACCTCAGCTTTGTTTTCCTTTTGTGAATGATCACAACTTGCTGGGTCAAGCCAAAGAGGTTTTCTGAACAGAGTAGGTCTATCCAGTGCACCCCAGGGAGACAACAAACATCTCACCCACACCAGGCTCCAGAATGACCTGGATTGCCACTCAGCAGCCCCAGCACAAAGCTGCTCTTCTCCCCTCTCCAAAATGAAAGGTGGTGCAGGAGATGTAGAGGTGACAGGAGCACGGGTCATCATGAGGCTGAGCAGAAGAAAGAGCAGGGCCTTGTTTCAAGCGTAATTATTTTTATGCTCGGCTTTTTCGGCATCTCTCAAGGCCTCTGTTCCACCATCTCCTGTTAAAGCCGCTCGGTTTTGTTGTGTTTTTTAATATGGCCATAACCCCATTTTATGTAGAAGGGGAAATGCTGGCTCCCTGTGGCTTTCATGGGTTTTCATATTGGTGTAATTCAAACAATATGATGGCTCAACTTGACGTCGTTTCCTGGCTGCAGCGGGGCTCATGGTAAGCCAGAGTTTAAACTTTATTGGGGCACGTGATGGAGCAGCAGCCAGCACCACAGAGAGCCCTGATGAAGGCAGACAGTGGCCAGGCTGGTCAACTCAGCCCAGCAAGGACTCTTCATACCCCAGGTAGGTGCCCTCTGGCCAGGTGAGCCACCCAAAAATCTGCCATCTCCTCCCGATGAGATGCAAACATGCAAAGGGCCACAAGCACATGAAGAGAGACTGAAAACACCAACTCCACTCCCTCTGCAATGGGCAAGTAGAAAGCACAGGTACAAAATGTCTGTGCTACATTCCCAGCACCTGCGAGTTGGCTTTTTGTGACCCCAAAGCCAGTCTCAGTTCTCCTCTTAGAGTCCTCAGAGCATCAGAAGAGTCAGTGTTTTGTCCCAGCGAGGACAAGAAGCATTTGCACTCTGGTTTTAGTTATAATGAGAGGTGGAAAGACAACCTAAAACTTGAAGAACTAAGGTTGAGAAGAAAGAGGTGAACCAAGAGCAGTGTCATGGCATTTGTGCCTGTCTCCAGTTGTAAGCATTTTTAGCAAATGCCTGTCTTTGTGTCGGGTGTTTGCACGTCCCTGAACATGAGCACATCTAAGAGGCAGGGCTGGTAGCACAACCTCTTACTCAGCTTGCCAAACATTTCCAATTATAAAGCCCTGTTTTCAATTGCTAATAACTTTGTTAAACTTAAACCACTTGGGCTTCAATTTTCCATGCCAAGTGTCTGCCTTGGGCTGAATTTTTTGTTATCCCTTCTTTTTTTTTTTAGCTGTCAGCCAATAAAAAGGTTCAGCTGTTTCACAGAAGATGGCTAGGGAAAATACAGGGGCTTGCAACACAGAAAAATCGTAGGAAATTTGTCTTGCAAAATTCTGGAGTCTTTCTGTTGTAGAGAACGGACCGGAAATCTGAAGTACTGAAAAATCTTATTAAATATGAAAGAGCAAAATTGCTCTGAAAACCCTTTTTATACCCTAGCGACACCTCTTACACCTCTGCAACTCCATCTTTCCTGGACACCTTTTTGCCTTTTGCCCTGCTGGCCATGGCAGGACAGTTTGACCACTCCATCACAGCCCAGCTGCACTTGGAGTAGGGGCAGAGAAAACCTGGTTTTCTTTCATCCCAACTCTCCTATTATCCATAATCCTTCCCTTCCCAAAGTCAGCAATCCTTGCTTTAACCTGCCACCTCCCTCTCTGTATCCCCGCATTTTCCAGTTCCGGCAGGGAATGCAAAGCCAGGTACAGTGTGAAAATGTAGTCCCTCCTTACAAAACCCACGTGATAGCAAAGATGTGCCATTTCCCCTTCTCTCCCTGTGCAGCAGTACCTTCAGGATCCCTGGAGTTTGCCCACTTGTTAATATCCTCAAAGCTCACATCTGTTTCCGATCGGTTTATGTGCATGGGATTTAATAACAAATATGTTCCCCATCAATCCTGGCCCTTGCCGTGCCTGCAGTCCCTAACAGGCTTACGTATTTGCTGATCAGATCAGATGTTCCCTGTGGTTTGTTTGTCAGATTTGCTGTTTGGTGACTTTCTTCTGGTAAATCGGGTCTGAAATGTGAAACACGTCGGGAAGTAGCGTGGAGCCACCAGCACTGCTGGGTTCAGGGCAAACACAGTGAGACAGGCATCCTGCAGCCCCACCCCTCCTGGATTTACATTCCTGGCCTGATACACAGATATTCCGAAGGGGAGGTTCACATTCCTCCTTGTATCACACTCCTGGGAGATGCTGGACACGTGGCAAATGATACTTGTGCACCTCTGGGCCCCAGAGGTGCCTCCCATGGCATGGAAATGCAGCTGAAAAAGTCATTCATACAGGCAGGTGTGGGAGGATTTCAGCCTGACAGGGCTATAAACAGAGGGTGCAGAGTTCTCAGCTGTCATGTTTCTTAAAAGGTGGAGGAACCACTGAAATAATCCAGGTCTAACTCCCCTAACATCCACTTAAAAGATCCAGGAGAAATGCTACAGTTCAGAGGATTGTAAAACTGGAGATGCTGTGAAAAGCACAGAAAAAAAAGGTAAAGAAAGCAGTTTAATGTGCTTTTCAGGTGGTCCTTCCCATGCACAGGTCTAGAAATAGAGCTGGACTGGAATGTCAGTGGGGTGGTTGCTGATATCAGCTGGGGGTTGGGAGCCTCAGTATAGCTCAGGAATATTCAAGAGATGAAAGAAGCCAGAGATGGGGAAATCAGGAGCCCTGCAGTGGGGCTGTAAGCTGAGAGATAGGAAATGGGAGTGCAAACACAGTGGCTTCCAGCAAGGCTGACATGCTCTTAGAAATGAAGGACAACACACTGGTGGGCCAAAAGACAGGTACAGAAACACAGGTTCTACCACACTACAATAAAGAGAAAATGCCAATGTTTATTCTGCTTTCTGGGGGAAATGCATCACTTTGTGATGTTCTAAAATTACAAGTCCTCATGTAGTGAT
The DNA here is from genome assembly GCA_013397845.1 of Melanocharis versteri. Classification (NCBI taxonomy): domain Eukaryota; kingdom Metazoa; phylum Chordata; class Aves; order Passeriformes; family Melanocharitidae; genus Melanocharis; species Melanocharis versteri. Next base: position 336,860 of record VZTG01006671.1, on the reverse strand, counting down.
TATTTTGAGAGACACCATTACATAGCCCAACTGTCACTTTCCTACAGACAATTCCCCTTAATTGTTGAGAAGATAAATTTTCTATTAGAGACAAAAAGTCCAAACCCATGGTTCTGAAAAAAAACCACTAAATTTTGGAGGAAAAGTGCCTGCCCAAAGCCTATCATCCCAGCAATAGACACACAGCCCCAGTACAGTAGCAGCAGAATTCAGACTGAGGCATAGCCATCAACTCCCACCTCATACATTCAAGAGGCCCAGAGGGAAACCCAGAGCAGTTTAAGACACTGAAATATTGTCTGAAAAAGATGGGGGTTTTCTTTTCTTCATGGTGAAAGCGGCTCTGCCCCCACACAAGGTGTGCTCAGAGTCAGCCAGCAGGATTCATGGAAGATAACAGCACCATTGACCCTGCAGAACACAGCCTGTGAACATTTCTTTTTCTGTTTTGCTTTCAAACAGCTCTTGCAGCACTGAGCAGGCTCAGAGGCAGAAATTACACGTGAGTTGGAGCTGCTCAGCTTGAGAGCAACCCAGGAGAAGGAATTGGAGTATCTTGGAGAAAGTCCTTGCTTGGTCTGCACAGGCAAGAGCAAATTGTCCCCTCTCACGTTTTGGGCTGACCAAACACAAGCTGAATAATCTAAAGCTGTAATGGCCACCATGCCTTGGGCACTGTCCCAGCTGACCACCTCTGGCCAGACCTGGCTATGGACAGGCACACATTCCCTGGCCAAAGCTGTGCTGATCCCCAGTTTCAGAGTCTCAGAGTGTAGCTGGAAATCTGGGAGAGCTGCTCTCCCCCTACGGCCTTTTCAGCTAGAGACCTTGCAGGGTGCAAGGTGGAGACCAGCAGAGGCTGGAACAATTACCCTGACCCGATTATGGGCTCGAACGAGGAGCCAGCACAGTGCTGGGCAGTGGGGTGTGCAGGGATGTTCCCATCAAACCCATCAGCTCGGTCTCGGGAGCAGCACAGCCCACAGAGTCACGAAGACAGGAGAATGTGCATCGCCACGAGGGAGAATTCAACCCACGCTCATCCTTCAAACGCCAGGTGGGAGGTTTGACCTTGGGCAGCAGACCCAGGGCCCACAGCACAGACACACAGTGCACACAGCAGAGGAAGATGAAGTGCTTTTGCAGGTGACCCCAAGCAAAGTGGCAATCCCCAGCCAGCCAGGGTATCCCAATCCCCGCTTTGGGTCTGCAAGCTGTCCCCTGGGTAGGATTTCCAGGCAAACGGGGTCGTATCTTTCACACTTTTGGAGCAGGGCTATAAATTACGGCAGAGTAACTTTAGTCTGCTCTCTCCGTGCTCATGGCGCCTGCTGGGGGGTTACAGCTCCAAATGGGGAACGTGTGATGTACGGCTGGGAAGGGACTTCCCTAACTGCTCAGTGAAGTGGTCACAAATAGGAAGAAACTGCAGTTTCCTACAATATTTAGCATTATATAGGCCCTCAGCAGTGCCACGCTTTACTTCTTCATTTCTAGCATCCCCCTTTGAGAGTTCTACCCCACTTCATCATCATAAACATGTCAACAATCAGTCCCCGTGGAGGGCTCTGCTGTTTGTTCTTTGGCTCACATGGAGAAAGCATGTCCCTGCTCCAGCCCCCAGCACACATTTCTGTATCCTCAGAGGGGCTGCAGTTGGAACGGGGCCATCGTGTGGCTCCCGGACCTCGAGAGTTAACGAAGGAAAAAAAAAAAAAGA
>VZTG01006671.1:212080-335102 GCA_013397845.1 Melanocharis versteri | reverse complement strand
AAAAAAAAAAAGAGAGAAAAAGCAAGGAACATGAACTTGATAAATACGATCAGCTGCCGGGAACGTGCCTGAGGCCTCCTGCTGCTGTTGTTGACATCAGAAAGCTGCGGAGCCTGGGAGACGGGAGGAAGTTTTATTGTCTCGCTCCTACCAGGAGCACGCGATGCTGCTCCAGCTGCCGGGTGCTACCCCAGCCACCCGCCTGTCACCGAGGAAAAAGGACATCACTTCTCACCTCCTGCACCCAGCAGCTTCCCCCTGCCTCTCCCAGAACCTCGCAGAACCTTTTGGCGGAAACCAGCGCTGGCCTGACGTTTCCCCAGACTAATTTTTTATTACACCTGAAGTTTCCTGTCAGCCACCTGACAGCTCCCCTGCCTCCAGGGCTGCTAATTGGGGTAAATTTTGTGGCCAGACAGGGAGCAGCTGAGCCCAGGGAGAGGTGCCCCTCCAGGATGCAGCTGTGTGTTGGTGGTTTTTCTAGAGTGGCTTCAGCTGGTGGAGCTGGGCAGCCCCAGCTGAAAGTGGTTTCGTGTTTTAGGGAGAAAGAGGATCCAAAACTCAGCTTGCTGCTTTAAGTCTGTGTTCCCCATCACAGCTTAGCAATCAAGTTCAGCTTTCCTTAAATTCACCGATGCAGCAAGTTGGTCTATCAAAGGGACAGGAGTGAATTTCATTGATATTGATGGAGAAGCAAGCAAGCCTATACTAGTTAATACATATATTATCTGAATACTAATTCAAGCAACTGAGCTGAAAAGAGTTAAAAACCCATTGGTGAAAAGGGAATCTGAAGCAGTATTTTAGCAGGGGCATGGTGAATAATTCTGCAGTGACAAGTCATGAATGTATGTGATGAAGACAGAAATACCTCAGAATATCCTACATAAATGCACTTTAAGAGTTTTTTCACCCTTTTATTTTCTTCCAGGGTGCAATGCTCCCTCACTCTTTCAGGTCCATGGCGCTTGGTATAGGACAGGAGGGAATTATTTTCTTTCATATACAGAGTTTAGGCCCCCTGAAAGGGGCTGGCTGGACAGTTATGAAGATGTAAACACTCTGTATAGACCCAGAACAAACTTTCCCAGTGCTTTCCTAAAAAAATTATGGCGCAGGCCTTGGCTGGATGAAGCACAGTGAGAGCTCAGTTTTCATGGCTCATTTAGTCAGGGACTTTTCTTCAGGGACAGCCAGCAAGAGCACTGAGTTTGATCACTTTCTTCTGATGCAGGCAAAATTATTCTGGGTTTTGAACTGAGATTGGCTTAATTTACAGGACTTTTAAGAGGCTTCAAAGTGGTCACCTGGAGAAGAGTTTCCAAATCTGCCCCACTCCAAGACAGCCAAATCCTTTCTCACATGAACTTACAGCAGTAAAGTCTTTGAAAAAGAAAATCTCTGTTCAGAAATGCTTTTTTAAAAAATTGCTTGTCATTCAGCTATGGCTGCGTGGGAATGTCTTCTGGCCTCAGGTCTCTCCTGGCCTTTTGTAGAAAATGCTCAGATCTCCCTTCAAAGTAAAATAGTTTTTTCTTATTAAAAAACACCAAAAACCATTACATTTGGCAGAAACAGAGAGCTCCTCATGAACACTCTGGGTTTTTAATGGCCAAAGCCCTCTGGCAGCAGTGTCCAAGCAGCCCTGGTGTAGGATTGTCAGGGGCACTCAGGTGTGGAGGTGCTGAGAGACCTGTAAGTATCTGGATCGAGAGATGGAAAGAAAATGCAAAATGAAACTTCTTCAGTAGCTCAAGGGCTCCTCTTCCAAAATCACTAGAAAACTTTTAGTACAAACTCCAGAGCCTGATTTGAGTGGCACTGTGCTTTGCTGGGGAGCTCTAAGGAGCCCTGGAGGCAGCCAGCTGAGATAAAGGGCCACAGCCAAGGGCTTCTGTAGAGACAAGAGTTGCACCACGAGGCAGATATTTTGTTATATTGGTATGGCACAGCACAAGGTCCTGTGAATGGGAGGAAAGGTGTCTTTGTGCACAGTCAGGGCTGCTCCCCTGCAGGGATGCAGGGCACACAGGGACGCAGGACGCACAGGGATGCAGGGCACACAGGGACGCAGGACGCACAGGGATGCAGGGCACACAGGGACGCAGGACGCACAGGGATGCAGGGCACACAGGGACGCAGGACGCACAGGGATGCAGGGCACACAGGGACGCAGGACGCACAGGGATGCAGGGCACACAGGGACGCAGGACGCACAGGGATGCAGGGCACACAGGGACGCAGGACGCACAGGGATGCAGGGCACACAGGGACGCAGGACGCACAGGGATGCAGGGCACACAGGGACGCAGGACGCACAGGGATGCAGGGCACACAGGGACGCAGGACGCACAGGGATGCAGGGCACACAGGGACGCAGGACGCACAGGGATGCAGGGCACACAGGGACGCAGGACGCACAGGGATGCAGGGCACACAGGGACGCAGGACGCACAGGGATGCAGGGCACACAGGGACGCAGGACGCACAGGGATGCAGGGCACACAGATGTAGGACACACAGGGATGTAGGATNGGGCACACAGGGATGTAGGACACACAGGGATGCAGGGCACACAGGGACACGGGACGCACAGGGACGCAGGACACACAGGGATGCAGGACACACAGGGACACAGGACGCACAGGGATGCAGGACACGCTGCTATCTGGGATGGGCAGGAAAATGAAAGGCACGACCACCTCACCTGTGAGCACCCAGCCTCTCACTGCTCTGGCCCCACTCTGTGAGTATCAAGGAGAGAAATGCAGCCCTGTGCTGGTTCATACCCCAGCTGCACGATCCTACCCATCACAGCTTCATTCATTATGACCCCTCCGTGCCCCAGCAGCACATCTGGGGAGCATTCCCAGCTCCCTGCATGCCTTAATCCCTGTCTCTCCACTCAGCACTGCCCTAACTCCCCGTGAGTGACCTCCTGAGGGACAGACCCTCACACCTGAGCTCACAGCAGCCCAGGCATCAGGGTGCAGGCAGCAGCTGTCCTTTTGCATCAGCCCCTGCAGAATCTGCACCTAGAGCTCTTTTACCCCGCATACACCTGCTCCCTAAATTCTCTCCTAGTTCATGAAACAGCCTTTCCTATCATTATGCAGCTGAAAGAAAATAAACTTTCACGGCCATTTTTATTACTCCATTTAAAACTTGTTTGCCACCTGTTTCATTTCTGTGTTAAAATATGACATTAATTTGGGCCCAGGCTAACCCCTCCCTTGTCGTCAAATCATTGCACTTAGATTAACCAAGACCATTTTTTTTTTCCTATGTAAATCTACTTTCTTTTCCATGCTAGACATGATTCTTGGCAAAGATGCTGAAGAGAGGAGCTTGGAGGAAATTAATAATATTTTTGATTCTAGAGAAACAAATGTCAAAAGTCAATCTTGAAAAGATAATACCGCTTCAATTGACTCATATGTTTGTCAAGATGCTGTGACTCCGCAGAGCCCCGGCCAAAGGAAGAAGCTGTGATTTTAAGCTGCACAAACTGTTGATCTTTTGCATTGTTTGGACTTTTGCAATCAAGTCTGTATTTGAGTTAATAAAAATAAGGCAGTTACTCAACATTTTTTATATCCAGGGCAGCGAGCAGACCAGCTTTCAGAGACACCAGCCAAGTGCCTCCAGTTAAATGCAATCACATGCGGCCACTCTCCTCCCTCTGACAAGGCAGCATTCCTACAAAAGGGGCTCTCCCTCACTAATCCTGTCATTAAACCTGCAAACCAGATCCTATCATTTTAATATTATTTTAATCCATCTGGCAGTAACTCGCCCCACTTTCATTGCACACCAGGACGAATTGATGTCGCTTCATCCCAGACGAGGGGAACCCAAACTGCACCTCAGAGCTGTCACCAGAAACACACAGAGCAAGTGGTCCACAGCCCTGTGATGTGTTCTGTGTTATACCTGGGGCTCCAGGCCTTCCCTTGTTAGAAGGGTTTAAGGTCTCCCTGGTAAAAGCTCTATTTTCCCCCTGGGAAGTCCCACACAGGGTATTATTTTAGTGGTCTGTCAACACAACGCTTCAGCCTGAGTGGGGTTGTGCCATCCCAGGCATATATTAATGAATCACTCCAGCAGAAGCATCTTAATGCAACCATCCTTTTAAAAAAATCAATCAGAATTAAATGTAAACCGCAAAACCAGTGAGTGGATGTATTGTTAAGAGGTTTTGATTAAAGCTTTTGAAATTAAAAGGATCAGACCAAGGATCACAGAAACATACCGCAAAGTCATCAAAAGAAGATGAGGAGCAGATTTTGTAGCCCTTGCTCTTGAGGGAGATAAATCAGTTCTTTGTGTTTCATGTAAGGAAAGGGTTGCAAAACTTGGCCTTTGATACACGGAAAATCTTCTTAACTGATCCTGAGTCCTTGAAGCCTGTTCATCCTTTGGTGTCTCCCAAGCGAGGAGTCTCTGGTGGCAGGACAGCTGCCCCAAACGGAGGATTCTCTCCTGTCACTCGGCTGGATGTGCCAGGGGGAATTTTGGGACACCACCAGCATGGTGACAAGCAGCAGATGCTGCAGCTCAGCCACCACTAATTGCTGGAAGCAGAGAAAGCTTTTATAAAGAAGTGATACCACTGAGTGAGACAACTTCTTGTGTTGCCTGACGGGTACAATTTAATGCTTTTATGTCATAAAGCTCCTTGCACTGAATTGCTTAGGGAATAAGCACTGTGCCACATCCTGGTTTTTACAGGAAACCTTAAACATTGACATGAATTTTTGCTTCCAATCACACTAAAAATGAGTGCAGATCATCAGGCCTGTAGGCACTTTAACATGGTCAAACCCTCATCCACCTAAAATCCCTTCTGAAACTCCATTCTTCTATTTATCTACCGAGCTTCCTGTTTCTAACCTAATTTCATCTAAAATCGACCCCTTGCTTGGATGTGCAGGTATAAAAATTGAGTGTTGGGTGCAGCTTCTGGATGTGAGTCTGAATGTGCACTGTGTGAGCTGAAGGCAGAGAGATGTAACTGCCCTCCTGCAGTTACAGAGTCAGCAATTCCTGCACAGCTTGTGCAGTGAATAGAGCCCTAAATCCAGATGCCAGCTCACAGATAGTCTTTCTGTTCAATTACACCCAGCTTCTCATTTTCAGGCTACCCTAAAGCCACAGAAATTATTCCCCTTCGCAATATGTCTCTGCCAAACTAAAACCTGGTTAAACACATGCTTGAAGAAGCCACCTGAACTTTTCTATATTTACCACATGTTTGAAAGTCATATTTATGAGTGACAGAGCAAAACAAAAACAAAACAAAAACAAAAACAGGTTCTCTGCTGAGAATTTATGTGGCAAGCTTTGCCTTCGAGTGTGTTTTTATGGGCTGGTTATAAACCCCTGGAAACAGAAGGGTACATAATGAAAACATTGACAGATCCTTACCTAGGATATTGCAAATGAGCACACCATAAAAATGACTAATTACAGTTATTGTAAAACAGCTTAGCTCTCAGGCCCAGCTGCTGAGCTCGACAGGGAGATGCTGACAGTGATAACAGAGGTTTGGCCTCTGCTCCTGATGGATTTTCCTACATACAGACAGGGAGCTCCTTGTTTTGAACCTAATGAAGGGTCAAATAAATGGCCACGACCACAACAGGAAATATGTTTGATAATGTTGTGAGTTTAATGGCAAGAAAGATGTTTGCAGGTTATCTGGCCTGCAAAAACACCTGCCCATTTTCACGGCCTGCAACAAGTCCACTCACAGTCCCAAGCATGTTCCAGCTTAGTAGACCTCACCTGTCTACCTCAGCTGGGGTTTGAGGATGTGTTAGACCCTATACCAAACCTCCAGACTCCTCTAAGTGGTTTTGTCTGGTTTGTGAGAGTGGAAGGAAGTCCCTCAGAGGCTCTGAAGGGTAGCAGAGGGATGAGGTGAGGAGCTGGGATCTGCCTGGATGGAGTCTGTCCTTATGAGAGCACATAGGAATTAGGTAACTGCTGCACTGGGCCTGGCTTCACCAAAAAAAAAAAGGCCAAAAATAAATGGAGGTTAGATGACAGGAGTACCAATGCATCAAAGGGGTAGTTGGTTTGGTTTACACATTTGGAGAAGTGTAGTTATTGCAAACCAGAGTTTCTGCATGACAGCAGGGATGCTGCACTCTCTGCGTGTCCTGGAAGGGGTCTGCTGGACTGGGAAACTGCTCAGGCCAGGCTCCACCATTCCAGCATTGAGGCGTTGAGGAAAAGCCTTACATCCTTTCCATCCATGCTGGAACAGCTAATGTCAGCTGGCAAAAGTAGCAGGAAAATGGCTCTGGGCTTGGGGAAGGTTTTGGAGAAAGACAACCTCCCGCATTCCCATTTCTCCCTGTCCTTCTTCATCTCCCTCTGAGCCTCAGCCTCAGTTCCTGGTTGGGCTGGACACAGATCCCCCCAGCGCTTTCAGAAACCCCATGCCCAAGGTCACAGCAAGCTGCTGTGCCTGAGGAACTGGCATTGTATCTGTTAGGAAAGTGCAGTGGAGCCGGTCAGCTTTACGAGGGATGGTGGAGTATTTCTTACTGCTGCAATAAAGGCCTCAGCAACAACCAGGGGACAGAGCCTGGCCATGGACACCCCCAAGGCCTAAAGATAAAGGGTTGGATTACACAAAGCAGCCTCTCATTATCCACTCCTTGATACTGGTTGGTAACAGTGTTTTTTAAGGAATCCCTTAATTAGGTTTTACAGTGCATAGGTTAGGCATTTTCCAGCAAGGGCTTTATTGTAATGGGTTGCACATGTTCTCATACTGTACACCAAAATGAAACTTAGCTACAGGGCATTTCCTTCCGCTGCTCTTGCTGGGGAGCAGCTTTAACCTCTTTGCAGACACAAAGCCATATTTCACTCCTGAGAGGCCGCGGCCGCTCCCCTCTCCCATCACTTGGGTCAGTTCAGCCTTTAACCGTGCGGGGAACTCGCCAAGGTGCCGCAGGGAGCAATCCTGAGGAGGCAGGGGAGAGGTCAGGCAGAGATGGAAGAGACCCAGGAGGGTAAAACCCAGCAGTTCCTCACTGCCAGCAATGCCCAGGAGTCTCCAAGGAGGAGCCTGGAGCTGGTGGCCACAGCACTGACCAGAGCCAGACTGCCACAGGAATCACCTGGGAGCCTCCTCCAGCCCCAGCAGAGCTGCACGTCTGTGTCACACCTCAATGCACCACAGGCAGAACTGCTGGAAAAAGGTGGGGGGAAAAAAAATTCTTCATGGGAATGAAGATTGGATTCATCGGTAAAAGAGAAACCCCAGGCTGGAATGGCCAGATATTTGGATAGGATTTGTCCAGAGCCATCAGCTGTGGTAAGATGTTCTCCTGACCCTGGGCTCTGGACATGGTTTACACAGAGCAACCAGAGCTGCTTCTTTGGCCTGTAGGGCTTTTTTCAGCTGGAGATTGCTGTGAGACTAAAGAAATGGAAACTGTATTGGGAGGTGAACACTGCTGGGTCATGGGAGGAAGCCGTGGATTCCTCTACTCTTCCCTAATGATGCAGCATGACCATCAGGAAAAATCTCCAGCTATGGCTGAAGTGTGCAGAATTTACTCCAGATTTTGTGAACTGGCACAAAACTTGGGAACTTCCGACCATCTTCCAGTTTGAAAACGTGGATATTGAAAAGGGCTTCCATTGGCAGATTCAGATCAGGCAAATGGAGACACATTTGCACGCAACATGCAGGGAAGAAGTGGGATTCCTTGCCATGGGATGTAATAGAAAAAATATGTTTAGATGGGTTCAAAGGGCGAGTGGACAAATTCTTGGAAGAAAAAATCCTCCAAAGCGTCTTAAGCACCTAAGTAACCACACTGTGTATGATGTTCCTGTGAGGCCATGGCATCATTTACACACCAGGGCTGCAGAAATAGTTTCTGTGGAAGGTCCTGTGGGAAGAGGCTGACAACCTGCACAGCTCAGTGCACCTCAGCCCTGCCTGACAAATGTGGGCCCTGTTCTGCACGTCTCCAAAACCTCAACCTGCAGCAGGGACCTGCTGATCAACCCAGCAGCCAAAATCCACGTTACCCTTAGAGCTGCTGTGGAGGGATTAAATCTCAGTCCCACAGAGAGCCAGGGATGTGACAGCTCTGTGCATACCAGGAGCCTGGCTGGAATGACATCTGCGTGAGTGTTTCTGGGAACTGGAATTTGCAGCTGGGCTTTCCATGGCACCCATTCCTGTTTGCACTTGGACCTTTGAAAATCAGCCTATTAGTATGCTCACATTGAAGAAAGGAATTTCTGTTGTCTTTATGCTTTAAGCCTGAATTTGTCCTGAGGGAACAGTAGCAGAAAAAACAACCATTTATTTTTAATAGACACCAGCATCGTTACTTAGGTCTGGTGAGCTTAAAGGATTGAGAGGTGAATGATATCATCAGGGAAACAATTTCTTCCCTCACTTTTTTTTTTCACTCATCTAAGAAAGGAAAATCCCGCACAGGAATACAAGGGCCAGGCTGCGGCGTGCAAACGCTGCTTTTCAGCACTGCAGACCTCGTTTATCTTGTCTGCTGCCCCTTCCCCAAGGCACAAACTTCCCTTCTTGTGCTGTCCCTTCATGACACTCGCCAGGAGATGAACCAGGTGACGGCAGAGGCGCCTGCAAACCCCCACATTCCTCCCTCCCCAAAGGAGGGGGAGGCCACTCTCAGCGAAGGAGAAGTTGGGATTTATCTATAGTGACAGCCCCCCACCCTCGGACACCTTGGGGTCACCACAGGCCAACCAGAGCACCTCGACTTGGCTGTGACCTTGCAGGAGCCCTGGCAAATCACATCTGGAATGTGTTTCAGCTTCCAGAGCAATAAATGAATACACTGAGCACAACAGGGTTGGAGCAGTGTTGTTTGAAAGAAAAGGTAATGCTTTGACCCTTATTTGGCCCATGACATGTCTGGTTATTCCACCACAAGTTGTGGAAGTGTGGCTTGGGATGGGGAAAGGACAATAAGGTATTTTATCATCAAATAATACAATTCATTTCAAGCTTCAGTGGCACCCAAGAATGGGAAATGTAACTTCCCCACACTCTAAGCCACTCCTTTTCTTTTGTCTCCTGATACTCAACAAGCAAACAAGCAGTGGATTCACACAGAAACAATCAAGATCAGAAAAGCTCGTGCCATTTTTCAAGCAGTTTGGCAAATCCCGATTTTAGAAAAATTAGAAAATGACGAGTTTCATTTGCAAACCATCAACTAAAGGAAATCCAACATATAGGCACAGCATCAGCATTAAAATTACTCATGACCTGTCTGCCCTTTTTCCTTTACTTTTCACCACAGAAGCGTGATTCCAGCACCCTGCTCCCTAAAATAAGACAGGTCTCTTTGAAGGATGAGGCAGGGCTGGCTGCAGAGACCCCCATACCTCCCTCTCAAGCACTGCCTGCTCCCTTTCTCAGCGTTCCTGATCCCGTGGCCACCTCCAAGGGCTGTTATCTTGGCCACAAGGAAAAGCACAAGCATTCATATCAGTTCTATGAGAAAATCCACAATCAGAGGGTATTTTCTGTTTCCTGTTGTGGCAAAATCCAATTTTTCCTTGCACAGCATCCTTCTAGATGAGGCAACGCTTGTTTATTTTCCAAATACAACTGGAGTAAAGCCTTTTTCTTGAACCTAAAAAGTTTTGAGATTGCAGGTCTAGATTTGGAAGTTGGCCCTTGCCCAGCTGATGCCACTTTTGTTTCCATTTATACTTCACTGTCAGCACGGACAGACAATCTCTTCCATGAGGTCCATTAATTTATTGCTTGAATGAATAGTTTTCCCTTTGGAAAGGCAACAGCTCCAAGCTGTGAGTTCTCATTTTAGAGCTCTCTGCCCTCTCATGCCCTCCCTGGATCCACCCTGGGGGTTTCTGACATCTCTCTTTGGGCTCTTTCGGAGGCCTCACCCACCTGACATCAGTGAGATATGGGGAATTTGAGCCAGGAAATTCCACCAGAAGGACTGGGGGGTTAACTCAGAATATATCCCTGCTGTGGCTGAGAGTGCTGTCTCCCAAAGAGCCGATGGCAGCAGAGACAGGGTTGGGCACAACTGGTGCTGGAGCCACCAAACCATGGCACCATCCAGCTGCAGGGGACAGTCCCTGTCCCTCCTTTTCACAGGCTGCTGTTGCCAAGAAAGAAATTCCCCAGCATTTAGGTATTTGGATCCACATGCTGCTGTCCCTGGATAGCCACAGATTTCCATGGTACCATTCCCACCATGTGGCCAGGTAGGTTCATAGCCGTGGAGCCTTCCTCACTCCATGTCTGCTGGAATTTCATCATATCCACTCTGCAGTGTTGTGCCTGTTGTTATTTTACAGAAGGACTTTTCCAACCAGCCTGGTTTGTTAGCATGTGTAGGGATGGGAGGGAGAAGACAAATGGCTTGACAAATGTCTTCACAGAGGCTGCAGAGAGAACACAGCACACCACAGAAACCAGCTCCCCATTTTCATTGCAGCAGTTTCAGGCAGTTTCTCACTGGCTTTTTCTGCCTGGTTTTTAAATTTAAAAAGCCAAAGAAAGAGAAAAAAACCCGACCACCCTCTTGCTGAATAACTGACTTACAGAAAGCTGTCGCTTTTTCTCTGAAAGCACTGAGAAACAGGGGCCTTCAATAGCTTCTTTGTGCAGTTTTATTTTGCAGCTCCCAGCCCAAGACAGCATTTCCTGACCTGTGAGGATATGCTGCCCTCTTCCCGTCTGGGACGCTGCAGCTCAGCAGTGCCATGGAGACACATCTCCATGGATCTGCGGGATTAACCCGGAGAATCAGCAATCCTCCTCTTCCTCAGCTTCTCTGAGCAGTTAGGTAAAGGGTTAGGCAGGATTTATTGAAGTGTAAGGGACTAGGATGGTGTTCAAGCAGGCTGGTCCTGACCTCAGGTCCCAATCTGTCCTCCCTCCTGCCCAGGTTGAAATGCTGAACCCTTCCACCACCACCCCCTATTCCCTGACACTCTCCTCACCTTCCCCATCATCCAGGAAGGAGATCTCCTTCCACACCTAGCAAATCCCATAAAAACCAAGAAAATTTCCAACTATCTTGTACCAAAGTGCCATCATTTGTGAGACTCCACCAGGAATTTGAATGTTTTGAGGTGGACGATATTGATGAGCGAGCAGGAGAGCACCAAGACCCTGCTCACCCAGTTAAGAGCTGCAAGCCTTTACCTTCCCTTTGTGCAAGGGGGACAGATGAGGACTTTCCACCTCCAGGTTGTGACTCTGAGTTGTCACACCTGCTGCTCCCACAGGTGCCTGTGTGACGGGAGACCCCCTCCAGCAATTCCCCTGTGACTGCTCTTATCAGCTGCTGAAGATTAGAGGTACCTTGGAATAGAAACTTCAAGGAAAAAGGGAATGGGGTAATTGCATTTCAAAGAAAGTGCTTGAAAGAAACCTTTGAAGGACCCTATTCAAAGGTTCATGACTCGATAGAACCGCTTTAAAAAGACATAAATTCCTGTTTGGGTTTGGGATTGGCTCCCACCCCAGCAGGACAGAAAAGCTGCTGTCTTTGTAGGAACACAGTCCCAGCACAACACAGGAGATGAAATCCATGTGATAACATCTGAAATGGCTTTCAAGTAAAAAATCCAAAGGTAATATATTAAGGTAAGGCCTGCTCTGAGCTATGTATGAATAACTTCCGTAAGAAGACCTGAGCTTGTGCCCATGAGCTTTTAGGCAGTATAAAGGGAGCTAAATGTTTGTTGTGCTGGCTGTATATCAGATATCCCAGTGCAAATCTGCAGCCAACTTTTACATCCCTTACTGCTGCAATGTTTCCACCTGATTAAAACATGGCAGCTGCTTCCCAGCCAGCACAGCAGCTGAATTCCATGGCCATGCTGAACTGCAGCCCAAAGAGGGGCAAACCTTGGGCACAGCTTAACTTTGTGCTGCTCTCTGAGGGCACCCACTCCTCCCCTCTTGTCCCAAATATGCACCTTCCTGGCAGTTGCATCACCACACAGGAGTCACCAGGCTTGACAGCACCAAGATATATTCAGGCTGGCAAATTGCTAGTAATGGCTCAAATCAGCTCATGAGCGCAAAAATATTCTGTCTGTCCAATTTCCTGGTACATTGTTTCCTGCTGGACTTTCTCCTTATGTTTGGAATTTTATTTTCCTTGGCAAAAAAATATTTTATTTCGAGATGTACTGAGGAAATAGCCGATGTTATCTCTTCCATTATAGGTGACTTCAAAAATAATATCTCTAATGATGCGCAAACCCCCATTTACGCAAGCCTGGGTTCAGCTAAGCCCTTAGCCCGTGAGCAGTGTGAAGAGTGTGTTTAACAGGATTCAGCAGGATGTGTTTTTAAGGATATTCTCAACCAGTTTGCTGACATGGGGTCAGAGCTCTTGGCAGTTCCACTCTCAGCCTCGTTTTGCTATTTCGCCATTCCTGTTCGGGTGCTGGGATACTCTCAAGCACTGCCTGCTGGGGTGCAGGCTGCCTCAGCAGGGGCCTGGCAGTGGCTGCTGTGACAAGGAGCAGGCAGAGAGTGCCTCAGCCTCTCCCCTGCAGCATCAGCATCTCGCAGGGCTGCACAAGGAGAGAGCCAGGCAGGAAGCCAGGAAAGCTTGAGTTATATCCCTGATGCTGCCATTAATTTCTTATATGGCCTTGGGCAACTTGTATCACCTGCCAGTTTGGGTTTTTCCTTAGATAAAGTAGGGAGAACAGTTAACATCGTGGATTTATGGAGCTTAAAGCTCTACAAAGAAGAGTCTGGTCTGGCTTCTCTATATCAAAAAAGCCTTTAATTTCTCTCAGTTGTGCCTGAATCAAGGCCAATTGCCTATGTTTGACCAATATATATCTCTCCATCTCTTACAGAAGAACAACTTATCTTCATCTGAAACATCAAGAGATGGAGAAAAGCCAGCACTTCCCTTGGTATTTTCCCCCCTGTGATTAATTCCCATCCCTACTGAGCATTCAAGTTTCATTTCCCATTCGAATTTTTTGGGATTCTTCTCTCAGCCACTACTTCTAACAATGCTTTTTTCTGCTAAATGAAAGTGTTTGCCTGATTTGGTATTTCTCCCCATGGCTTACCCACACTCATTGGTGGGCTGAGGGCAATAATGGCAAAGATAATTAAAATCTGCCCTGTGCTTTGAAATATTAAGCCCATCTCTAAGTCCCATTATCCTGCTCAGTGTCAGAGGTACCACTGACAAATACTTGACTTCAGCCTTTCAGGCGGCGCGCGGCTGCCAGAGAAAACCAAGAGTGGAAAAGTACTATCCCTTCAGAAAAACAGATGTTGCAGCTCCAATTTGTCTTCTGCCAAGACAAAGGAGATGCACTAAATTGATCTTTTGTCAGGGATTTTGTTTTGCTTCCAAGATGAATATCACAACAAACTGGGAGGCACCATTCCTCAGGGTGCAATGCTGTATTGCAGAACCGAGCCTAAATACCCACGCTGAGCATAATTTAGGGAGTCTGAAACTCTGTCTGCAAAGGGGGAGATAAACTTTTTTCATCCAGTAGTACGTTATCTAAATAACCCCTCTGTCTCAGCCTACAGAGGCTGACCACTCAGCTTCAAAGCCAGGCAGTATCTTTTGGGCCTGATGCTGCTCACCACGGAGTGCCTGTGGTGGTCCTCAGCCCTGCCTGGTGGCCTTCATGGGGCTGCTTGGTCACACGAAAGGAAAGAAGGAATGAAGGGATGGGAAGGACAACCTGAGACATCCTGTGAGGTGGCTGGAGGGCTCTGACCGGAAACAAGCATTTTTACCAGGCAGAAAAACTCCTCTCAAGTGATGCAGCTGGATAAGGGACATGGAATACAGGATGTCCATGAAGTGCATAAGGTTCCAGGACATTCTCTTTACCCACAGACCAGAACACTGCAGCTTACAAGCTGGCTTGTCCCCAGGTATCATGTCTGCTTGTCTTCATTAATGACATTCTCCTGTGGTACTTTCTGCTCCTTACACAAAGTGACATCTCCATTTCCCAAACAAACCCCTCCCAGACGTGGATATTCTTCCCTGATGTGAAACACCACATGTCTTCACCAGCCACTGCTGTGTTTTCAGCAAAAGGACTAAAAATCCCCACCTGTACAACCCCCTTGGGATGAGGGGCAGCATGTAATTTAAACACATTGATTCAACGCTCTGTAGAACAACAAATTGCTCCAGATTTTTTTTACATGGCGAATCTAATTAACAGATTGAAACAAGCACAATCGCCAGACTGTGGTATTCTTCCCACATTTCTTCATCCACCTGAATAACTGCAAGTAAATATCACCAATGCCCAAATCTCTGTGCTACGGCAATTTGTGAACGAGTTTTACACACACTCTCAAGGTATAATGGATCAACGAAAATAACTGGACAAACCAGAGACTTTAGGCTTGCTTTTTTCTCTGCGCTGCCAGGAATCTTTTACAATGGTGGAAAACACACCAAATGCACAACCTCAAGACAGCAGCAATTCTCACTGGTGCATGGAAGTGGTCCTGAAGCAAGCTGACTCTTTTTCTGCCAGGGCTAGTCTGCACAAGGAAGTTTTGTAAGCTTAATTATGCCAGCCAGGAGTGTGAAAAAACAAATACATCATCCCTACAAGAGAGAGAGCTGCGCCAACAAAAAGCCCTGGGTGTGGATGCAGCACTACAAAAGGAGGGATTTATTTTTTTTCTTCCTAGTATAGTTAATTTTGTTTGGGTAGCTCTGATAAACTACACCAGCAAAAGAAACCTCTTGGCTTGAGCAACTATGTTTCCAGAGCAGGCTGCCAGTCAGTGATATCTGTGTGTCAGCACATTCCTCCTGCTGGAGAGGAGAGACCTCACACCGAATTCCCTGAAGTCTTTACCTGGGATGGAGGAAAGCTATGAGCAGGATCAGGCTATTCAATATCTGAAAGGAGGCCAAGACACCGTGTGGTGAGGGGAAAGCTCTGGTGCTCTGAGCCCATCCAACAGCACGTTCCTGCCTGACACGCGTCCTCTCGGCTGCAAAGTGAATTTCTTGTCAGAGATGATCCCCAGCCAGACATGCAGCCATTCCTGGGATTCTGGCATGACCTGCTGCCCACATCCATGGCAGGCTCCTGCTTCACGTGCGGGTTTATATTTGAATCTCAAGGGTTTTGGTCCTGCCTGTTGTGGTCCCAGCAGGCTGTGGGATGGGTACCCAAGGTTGGAGCTACACCACGCTCTGGGGATGTGATGGCAGAAAGTGTTTCTTTTAACCTAAAAAACAGTCTCCCTGGAGAGAGTTTACCTGGAGCCTGCAGCAAGGTGTATTCAGGCAATTCACCTTTCCCTTCCAGTGCTACTGAGCCTAATGTTTGCCTCATGTGAGCCTGATGTATTGTCACAGACTGGCTGACCTGCTGTCATCGTGGGGCTGACTGCAACACGGGGCAGAGCCAGAGCAGAGCCAGAGCTACCTCACAGGGAAGCTTCACCCGAACAACCCCATGCCAAGTATGTGCCACCCCCCACTGCAAATGGGGCAAGCTCTTGGGGCAAGCTGCATTCCCCTGCCCTGCCCTTTTCTGCAGGCTCGTGTCGGTACGGTGTAGGCAAACTCAGGCAGGATGGTCTGAGAACCTCTACATCCTTCCTGCTCTGATTCTCCATTGATCTCCTCTACAGCACACGGGCAAATTCAGAGCTCTCTGACAGGGCTTCCAGCCTGTGGCCAGGGCCCCTTCCTTCGCATCCTCTGAAGCAGCAAGTCCCACCTTTTCCTTCTTGCAGAGCTGCGCTGGCTCATTGCCCTCACTAATCCGGAGGGAGGTCGTTTGCTGGGCTTTTCTTCCTCAATCAATCCGCAGAAACGGGCTTGCATGAGGCTTTGTGTTTCTGCAGAGCGAATTCCACAAGCAAGGTGTAAAAGTAATTAAAGGCGCCAGGCCCCAGCGCCCTGCCACCGCCACCAGCGAGCGGTGCCACCTGCACAATGAAAGCAAGGGGGGGAATCTAAAATCCACAGCTTTCACAAAGCCACCTCGTTTCTCAGCCCAGCTCTCGGGGGGCCAACAGATAAACAGCACTGCCCCGAGGAATTTCCTTCCTCCAAAGGTGGGAACTGCCCCAGAGGAGCCACGGCCTCCCATCCTCTGATGACATCAGCTTCCTCGGGCCTGGGGTGAGGGGACTTCAAAGGAGTAGTTAGGGGAAAAAGCCCTCCTGGGAGAATCGAGAAGGCTTGATTCCTGGCCTGAAGGCCACGTGGCAGAGCCTGGTTGCCAGTGGTTCACCCCAGCACTCCCAGAGAGACCGTAAAAAGGGCAGGAAGGCTTCAGCACAGCGGGGGAAGCCACGCAACCACGACCAGCGAGAAGCTGCTGCTGCAGAAAGAGAGTCCCAGCACAACCTCATCTCCACCAGCATCTCAGCTAATCCACGGACCTGCCTTGCCAGAAGGCCAACAGTTTCCTGGGACTCACTGCGGATTTTTGCATGTTAAGCCCAGGTTCATTCAAGGCAGTCTCTGTCTAATGATGTGACACGACACTTCCTTCCTGCTACAGCTTCCTCTACCCTTAAATCCTGAAGAACTGAAATATCTTTCTAGTCCCCAGCCCTATCCTAAATTTTGTTGAAATTTTTCCAAGAACTTCCTGGGGGAAGAGGAAAAAAATAAGGGACTGGCAGGCAGACACGGTGACACTGTGTTCACATAAGCTTCATTTCCTTAGGAAACCAGGCTAAAAATAATAGTCAAAAATCTTGGGCAATTGCCTTCAACTCAACATCTCTCTCTAGACAGGAAGAAAGGAAGGAATTAGCAGGCTGTAGGTTATATTTCAAGGTTTGTCTACATGATTTGAAGCATAGAAATTAGAAATGAAATTAAGAAGATATATTAGGTCGTCTCGCCCCTTCCCTGGGGGAACAAACCTACAGCTGTTTCCCTCAGCATATATTTTAGTGAAGTGTGCAGCCCAGTTTCAAATGATCCAAATGATGGAGCTTCCATCAGTTTTCAACAGGGACCTATTCCTCTCCTTACATATCATTTCCTTTTTTCTTCTTTTTTTTTTCTTTTTTCTTTTTTCTTTTTTTTAAAAAACAATTTCAACCTTTTTATCTATTGCCCATGTTTCATCTCATGACTTCCAGCACACCTCTTAATTGTTTTATAAACTCACTGGAGTAGAAAGGTAAATAGCTCTATGCATGCCACCGACATACTTCAAATAGCATCACAGGGTTCATTTCATGCTTTTGGCTGACTTAGACGTTCTTATTCACTACAGCTTCGTGTTTTTAACTGTGTTTTTCCTGGAAAAAAAAAAGGGAGGGGGCTTTGATTAATAAATTCCAGGGTTTTTTTTCAAATCTGAGTTTTTCAGACTCCCCGCCCTGGCCACGTTTCAGCTTGAATTTGAAAGGCCCAGCCCACTCAAAATATCCTCAAGAGGTTTTTCTCACTCTCCTTGACTTTTCAACTTTAGTTTTTGTTATATAATTAAAAATTATTGCAAGGGAAGGATTACTTTAATATGGCATTATTCCCAAAGAATAGGTCTCCTTTCTTGGCCACACAGCTTCTTCTGTCATACAAGAGACTGTTCCTTTTTGGCTGAGTGGGACCTGTAGATTTGGTGACATTTATCTCAAGTTGCCAAGGGGAGAGAGTTGAATCTTTGCTGACTATCACAGTTTTCTGGAAACTTTAGGGCAAACCATATTTCCCAGTTAAATTAACTTTTCCTCTCCAAGCTATGTCTTTTGAGCAGGTCTGAATTTCAGAGCAAAAATGCAGCCACTGATCCAGCACAAAACTGAGGAGGTACCCAAGGAAGAATTACCACTGTCATATATGCATGATAGAGAAATATATTTCTGTTTGCTGCTTTGCAGTTATATAACATGAAAAAATGTTTTGAGGTGTAAACAGTTTCAGCTTCTCCACCCCAAACACAAACGCACAGAGGCTTTGACCAAAACCCCCATCTTTAACATGCCTATTCCACAGCCAGAAGCAGAAGATGTGAAGATGTGTGAGTAGACATCGTTTTCTTGGCAAAACTGCACTTGTCAAGAGCCAGTTTCAGAGAACTTTATGAAAACAAGGTTTCCCATCTCACAATTCCCTGACTCGGAAGAGGAGCTGGTTTCTGGTATTCTCACACCTCCCTGATGGAGAGCAGCACCTCCACAGCTGCCAGAAAACACAGTGAGGAAAAGTGCACATGTTTGAGGTTCACCCCTCAGGAACTCCTGGCTTCTTCATGCACCCCACAACCCACAAGAAGCACTACATCCCCAATATTTCTGTGCCTGATCCCCTACTGGCAAATGCCCCTTGTAACCGGGAACTGCAGGGAGGACAGAAAGCCTGGCTCTCTAGATGGGATGGAGAATACTGGGAATATTTTATGGGTCTTGAGACCTCCACAGCCCCGCAGAGCAGAAGTCCCACATCCCTTCTCCATTCACACATCTGTCCCAAGATTAACTCTACTGATGTCCTGAGCCTCCAGCCTCACGGAGCCTAATGCCACCCACATTTCCCATAAAACCAAGAAATAGATTCAAGGCCATATTAGGCATACTTAGAGATGCTAAAAGAAGGTTCCAAGAAGTCTGAGCCCTTTCCTGAGTGCTGACAGATGTGTCTGAGTCACCTTGTTCTCTGCCATTCTCTGCTGAGTCACTTTATCCCGAAGCATCGGCAGCAGGCGGAGAGCAAGGAGGAGGAGGGAGCACAGCCAGCAGAGGGTAAGAAACAGGAGCAGAGGGCACCAGGCTGGACCTCATGCCAGCTCCTCTGACGTCTGTTCCTGGTGGGAAAAGTGCTCTGGGAACACAGCTTTCGTGAGGGTCAGGCAGCGACAGGAGAGAGAAGGATGTTGATACCCAAACCCAAGCAGGATACTCGGAAAGCAGCAATATCATACCGAACTGAGATTGGATTTTGGAGTGGCCTCGTGCCAGAATGTGTGTGTGTGAGAGAGCATGTGTGCACATGTGTACGAGCACTGTGTGCACACGCACACGCTCCACGCAGTTTTGTTTGGACGAGCCGCGTTTCGGCAAAGTCAACAACAACTAATTGCAAACAAACTGCACTTTTATTCAGCCCCCAAACCAGCTGCTTTCAAAGCTGTACCAGTGGGAAATAAAAGCATCACTGGCTGTTGCTACATGACCCAGTAACTTCGGATGCTGTACCTTCTGTTCCATCACTGTGCTTTCCAGTTTCTGGCCAAAATGAACACTGAGGTGCTGAGAGTCCATTCATCTTCTTATTCAGGGCTCAGCACCACTTTTCAGGAGCACTATATAAATTCAGAAGTTGCCTGAAATAATAAATAACTGTGACAGGTACAGAAACAAGGCCTGTAGCTCTAAGGTTACTGTTTCCCCCTCCAGAGAGGTTTTTGTTCCCCTGTGTCTGCAGGACAGAACATTCCAGCGATGTTTCAGCACTGATGGGCCCTCGAGCCTCAGCCAGGAGAAAAGTCAGCTTTCTGGCAGAAAACCCTGCACAGCTCCTGGAACTGAGGGAAGAAAAGGAGAAAAGATGAAATACTTTGTTTACCATATCATGACATCACCATCATCACTGGAGAAAAATGCAAGTTCATCTTTCTTCCCGGGGATGGTCCATATGACCCGAGTGATTATCCCTGCTGGATAGCACGGTGTTGTCCTTCCCCTCCACACCAGCACACGCAGACGTGTTTGACCTCGTAGCCACCAGCTTCAGCAGGGTGCAGATGCAACCCACAAAGCTCCCAGTGCTGAATTCTCTCTGAAAGATGTGATGTTTTTCCTCTTGGTTGAGCCTGAACGTGCACCTGGAGCTGCTGACTGTGGCCAGCTGTGCCATCTCCTGGGACAATCCATGGGCTCTGTGGAGTCAGGGGAGGATTCCTGCCCAGAAAGGCTTTGTGCTGCCCACTGTTTTAATTATCAGCTTGGGCTGGCACTCAGAGCAGGGCAGAACATGCCCAGGCCTTTCCAGAAATCAAACCATTTCCTCCAGAGGAAACAGTTACTTCAGCTGGCATCTGTCACTCAGGTGCTCAGAGGAGTTGTGGTTCTCTGAAAAACAGCTGGTTCCAACGAAATGTTTGGCTTAATGCAAACATGGATAGGTTAGCAAAGCCTTTTTAATATCGGGTTTCTTCTCCCTCCTCCTTTCACTTCCCTTCTAACCCTGTCCCCCCAAACTCCAGTTATTTGTAAGGGCTCTGCTATTTTCTATATATCTGTTTGTGTCCTCTGGTAACTAAGCAGTGTTTGAAGAGCTCACGGGACAGGTAAAGCCAGGATATCCCAGTTCATCACATTTTACCTTTTTTATTTCTTCCTGGTTTCGCTCCCATGGCCTCCCAACAGATTTGGTCCATCAAAACCAGTTTTAGGCTTCATGCCAAAGGGAAAAGGGTGAGTTTTCTACTGGAAAGAGGGGCCACTGCTCCATTCTGGGAACAAGGAGTGTCTGAAAGTGTGCAGAACTGTGTGACTGTTCTGACAACCAGAAATGCACTAAAAACACAGTGGTAAATGGCGATGCAGTCATCTGAGATGTCCCTGCAGTGAGGTTTCCTTCCACCTAACTGGAACTCTGATTGAGTTGTCAGAAAGCTCCAGTAAATCTTCCTACTCACACAAGGCCAGAGCCAGGGGAGTGCTTTACTGCCCTGAGATGGAATGGAAAACCAGAGCTCCAAAATCCTTGCAAAGGGATCATCTCAAGAGGGGAAATGGTGTGGATCAGCTGAAATGTTCGTTCTGTTTTTAATGCTACAGGCAACAGCAAAGCAAGATAAAACTGTAAAAAAAAAATCCAGATCTCATGCTTTCCATATTTGAAGCCACTTGGAAATGTTTTCAGGACTGGGGGATTTACCGAACTGGCCCTTGTACATACAAAAACAGGCAGGTTATCTTAGATTAACATTTTCTGATTACAAAAACCTACTCAGAAAATTCCTTACCGAACATTTTACATAATTACAGCTGCAAGAAAATGCCAAAAGAAAGCGTAAATAAAAAAATCCTGGCAGATTCCCACCTAAATAAAAAATAATGTTTTGAAACAGTAGTTCGTTAAGACACTGTGGAAGTCAGGGATCACTCATCTCAAGGCACTGGTAGAAGCCCAGGCAAAAACGTGTTCAGGGGTAACAGCACCCAGTGCAGAGTTGCCACATCCCTAAGCTGCATGTGCCAGATGGACTAAAGATCATTTGGTCCCAGCAACCTCTTTTTTCATTATTATCTGGAGAAAAAAACTCTGCTGTGTGGAACTTTGTCCTGGAAGTGAGCAGAGCACCCAAACCTGGAGGGGCTCAAGTGATCTCATCAGGCACTGCTGCACACCCTCACTGGACACAGCCTTGCACCAGCCCCAAACAGCCCAAAATAACCTCAGTCTGTGCATGCAGACAGGCAGGATAATTCAGAAACACCAGCTGAAAAGGCCATTCCTTTGTGTGAATTCAAGGGACAGTAATTCGTTCAAATGTTGACTCGTTATGGGGCTGTCCTTCACGATTGCTTCAAGAGTAATTTTGGCCTCAACAGTTTCTTTAATTGAATCCGATTTAGATGGGAGTCCACCAGCACTTCATTTTTATTTGAATTTTATGGTTCAATTTAGCATTTCGTTTCAGTTGCAATCTGATTGTATTATACTTGTTCCTCGTGGAAAACCTATGCACCTATTACCAACAGCACATCAATTCAGGTGCCGTCTCCAGGAACATTCTCACACGTACGGGAGCCTACATTTCATGTGTAATACACCTACTTGTTGATAAGGCTTGTTGCACGACTCAGTGCCATGGCCTTTCCAGAGGAAGTGTTGTTTCAGTGCATAATATGTCACAAAGGCAAAGGACTGTGACTTTTCCTGCTGCTGTAGCGCGTGGTGTCTTTGGGGCTCATCCTCAGAGAGGTGGGGATGATTCAACCACACACCGGGCACTTGCTCCAGCGCAAGTGTTGATCTGAGAATGTGTTCCTTCTCCAAAGAACTGGTACTCACGTGTCTCCAGGGCTTCTTTTTGCATGAATAAAGGGTTCTGTCTTCCCTTCCCGTGTGGATTATAGATGCTGAAATAGCCTGGCAGTGCAATATTTGCTCCCTGAAGGCATTCAGAAGAGCTGCAATATCTCCAGAAGCACTGAGTGTTCATGCTGCAGCACCACCACATCCACTGCAGTTCCAAGAAGTCAGCTGAAGCCAGAAAGGCTGTGACTGTACCGTGGGGGACACTTTCAGGCAGTGGGGATAGGACAGGGTTGCCTCAGGGTCTCTGTCACCAGCTGCTTTTGCTCCACGTCTGAGAGAACAAGGGGAGGCGGTGACTCCATAGGAGGCTTTTCTAGCCCTGTGATTTTACACTCACACCCAGGATCTGGGTTTTGGGATCTGCCTGCAGGCAGGGTGAGTTGTCAGACACATCTACACTGCTCCACATCAACAGCAACCAGTGCCTGAGCTGCCTTACCCAGTGCACAGCCTGGTTTCCTGTGCCACAGTGAGCTCCACACTCCTGTGATCAGACAGAGCTGCCTGGCTTCAAGTCAGGTTCACTGCCGCAAAAACCAAGTAGATCAGTCCAGATTCCAAGGCCTGCAGGCCAGATCACTCTTGAACACTAACAAATTAAGAAGAAAATCAGATTTAATTAATCTTCTTTTTCCCCCCGATATTCTTCAAGAGGTTTTGTAACATCTGAAACTTTTATCAGAGTTGACAATGGTATAAATACCTCCCTGCCAGCTCCTAGAGTGCTAGCAAACAATCTTTCATCAGGCAAATGAACTCTTACAGACGGAGCAAGATATAAACACCCATATGTAAAGCACATTCTCTGGACTGGGTCCACCATGAGCAAAACCCTCCTGCTTCCCTGGAACCAGCAGCACAAATTCCCTTTATACATCCTTAAGTGTCCACAGTCCAAACAATAACACATTAGCATGCTCTTGACACTGCTGTCAAAATAAACAGCTATTTATTAACATTCTACAGGGCATTATTTTTAAAAGAAATCAATCAAGCAATAATGTCAGAAAATAATATATATCCCTCTGTTCCAGAAAACAGCATCTCCCTTTTTCTTAAGACAACATCTGGTCCAGATAACAGCTGCCAAGGGTAGAGCTAAGAGTCACGGTGATTGCTGGTGCTTGCTGGTTGCTCGAGTATTTTTGAGAACAACATTTTTTCACTATATGGTATCACTGCCAACTATTCCCCGGGATCCCAGGAGGACAATGCATTCCCTTTCTGCTCTCGCTGGGTAAACGGAATAAAGGCTGAACATGGTGTTTGCTCTCACCCGTCAAACCTGCACTAAATATAAAAAGATATTAAAAGCTGCCTCCCCCTCTCTCTTTCTGAGGTGAAAACCTCTCCATCTTCACACAGGGAGACTTTTGCTGCCTTTTGTTCCTGTTGGTCAAGCAAATTTAAAGATATCAAGGAACCTCTTGAGAAAACCAAGAAAGGAAGCGTGAATGCAAAGTGAACTTACAAACAAAAAGCTATTTTTAGTGTTGGGGGGAAGCTCTTAGCATTGGACAAACAATACAAGGAAGTTTCAGACACTGACTGCTGAGGAGAGCTAATATCCCCTTGTCGCTGCCCCACCTAGTCTGGATACAGGAATGCTGCTGCATTCTCAGGCTTCCCACCCCCCCCAAATTATCCACCTTCCCCTCAGCGTGGTGCAAAAGGTCAGGGCTTGGGCTGAGAGCACCTGGTGGGCTCTCACACGCACAGAACCTCACCCTCCTGCTGGCACAGGTGATCCAGGGTCACAGCGTGGCCCCAGCCTGGGCTCTGTGGCACTGCTGGGGGTGGCTGCTGGGGCTTCCATTTCCAGTGCCACCAGATGTGGTAGCAGAGCACAGCTGGAAGCACCCACGAGGCTGAGGCCAAAGAGCAGAGGAAGCCTTGGGTACCTCAGGCACAGAATTAGGACACAGCAGCTGGACAGAAGCAGGAGGAATGACATGGATGGCCTTGGGACAACACAAAAAGGACCTTCCTGAACACGGAGCAAAATGTTTATCAATGGAGTCTCACTGCTGCTCAACAGCTGTAGATTCAGAATATAACAATGTCACTTTGGGAGCCCCCACAGATTCCCCTTTTCCTCCTAGAATTTCGGCTGTCCACCCCCACAGACAACACAAATAATATATTTGTCAATCAGGTATCAATGTGCAGGTCCTTCGGGGTGGAAAGCTTGTACACAGGAGTTTGTCCAGTCTGTTCAGTCCTTGCTCCAGATGAATTCCTGTTTATTTATTCATTTGCAACCAGAGCGAGTAGTCAGTGATCAATAACAGCCAGTCTTCCAAGATCAGTGAAATAAAACCACACATGAAGGACACTGTTTCCCTGGAGACCTCTCCCAGATCTTTGCATTTCTCAGAGACCTGAACCAGCGTTCAGGGAACAAAAGATCCTGGGACAGAAATTTCAAGGAGCAGACAAGTTTTTGCTTTTGCTGCTGGTTTTGCTGTGAGCTTACAAACACTTAAAGCCAGGCTTTGATGACAGGGTCAATCAGAGGCTGGATGCAACACGGAACTGCACAAAAAAATAGAAGCTATACAGGATTGCTCAAGTCCTTATGTGGCCCTGGTGCTCATATAGACTCACAGGAGGTCGGTCAGGGACGTTTTGCAGATCTGCCTGCCAGAGGGAGAGAGGGATATTTATTACATTGCAACTAAGCCTCACCCAGTGTGCCCTTCCAGGGACAAAATTCAGCTTTGTACTGGGCCACAACAGAGAGAGTGCAACCAGGAGGTTGAAGGAAGTGGTTCTGCCCCTGTGTTCAGCACTGGGGAGCCCGAGTTTGGATACTGCATGCAGCTTTGGGCTTCCCAGGAAAAAATCCTGAGGAAAGGGAGGGAGCCAGTGAGGCCAAGGCACGTGGCATGGGACAGAGATGGGGAATTGCAGCTTCTGTGAGGTTATGAGCTAACAGAGAATATCAAGCCTGCTCTCTCAAAGGTGCACAGCTAAAGAAAAGTTGCAGCATGGGAGATTCAGATCAGCTGCAAGGAAAAGACAATTATACCCTGAGAGTGGTAAAACACTCAGACAAGAACCCAGAAATCTTATATCCGTGTATTCTTTCAGCAAATCTTTATCAGTTACATAGGGAAGGGCCTCTGCACCCATCAAGCACTCAACTCTCTTTGACCTCCCTAGGTGTGTCTGGTCTGCTCCAGGAAGTCTGCTTGGCTTTTTTTTGAATGGCACTTTTGTCACTGAATGAATCCCTTGGTCAGTTTTCAAAGAAAGTCACCTCTAATTTTGGATTCTGATCCTCTCCTAGAGGTTTTAAAATCACTTTGTTTCACGGATATTTTGTCCTTCTTGAGTATCCCCTGTGTGAGAGGAGAGGGTTGTTGGTTGCTGCTTCTTTCTAAATGATTTTCACATGGTTTTCAGTGGTGTGGGGGAACAGTGGCTGCAAAAATCCCCCAAAGAAAAATTATGAAGAATTTCTTTCTGATCTGGCCCTTGGTTCCAGTGCAGGGTTGGTCTGTATCTGCAAAGGGTTTAGGATTAGCTGATGGAAAACATTTGAGCAGCTCTGATAACCGAGTATGGCAAACAGTGGGATCAAGCTCGCAGCACTGCTGGTCACACATTGCAAATCACAGGCAGTACCAGCCTCATCCCCTGCATGTTTCTGCTTCTGGGCTGCACTGACTCCTGCAATAACTCACCCACCAGTCCCGAGAATGCTTTGGGATCCCCCTTCCACCCACCAGCTGACAGATCTGCAGTCATGCACCAGTGTCCCCCCAAACCCCTGCCCACTGATATCATACAAAGAGGGGAAGCTGCTGTTTCAGAGCAGGCACTCCAAACCCCAGCACAGTCAGGAGGTTTAGTGGAAACTGTGCACTGACTCTGAAACACTTTGGCTGCAGATTTGTTCAGCTTTTTGGGAAGAGAGATTGCTTGGAAAGGCAGCACAAGTGAGCTAAGTATAGTAGGGAGTGGTGCATGAGCACAAAGGTGCTGCAGCCTAAAAACTAAAATACACTGTGAAAGACAAGACTCTGAAAGAATAATAAAATTCTAGGATATCGTCTGTCATTCATCCTCACTTTTCTGCCCAATTCCATGGGTGTGTAATGCAGCGCTGGCTTGAGGCACAGCACTGTTCTCCACACACACCTGGGACTGCTCCCTGCACAAGCATCTTTGCACAGCCAGGACCAGCCTCACACCCAGGGGAGCCCAGATGTTGGGCACAGCTGGCACCCACATTAGGAGAGGCTCTTGAAGTTGCTGTGGAATCTGACCACTGTTGAAGCCAAGAGAGGAGTGGAAAAACGCCTTCTGCTCTGTCTTATGTTTGAATTCCAAAGCTGCACCTCACTCCTCTCTGATCCAAAAAGAAACAGCAGTGCCACAACCATAATTCAGTGCAGCTGCTGTTGAACAGTGCTGGGGAGATGTAAAAACTGGTGTTACTATGAGCACACACTTCACCTCTGGGATTAAGCTGCCTGGTTTCCTTCCACTAACATGCGAAACTCACTCTTTCCCACTTTCCTCCACAGACGAGCACAGCTGATGTTGCAGGTACAAAGGAACCCATTGGCACTGATGTCAGTGGGAAAACCCTGACCCCCAGAGCACTTTGCTGATTCTCAGGGGCTCACTGAGCTGTGCATCACACCCAGGAGCACACACAGCCCCTGACAGTGATGTGACACCTGATCTCCCACGACACTATTTGCTTCTTATCCCCAATTGTACCTCCAGGTCCATGGCTACAGAAAGTGATGAGGCAGCAGCTGCCATAGTCTCTCAGGGTAAAAAAGCTGGAATTTTTAGCATGGATCAGGCCCACAGCCCTGTGTCACAGGTTGGCCAGCACCAGCTGGGCCAGGGGAAGGTGTGAGGCACCCACGTGAGGCAGCTGTGATGCCTCGCTGCAGCCTGCCCGCCTTAGGAAAAGATGAAAACAAATGAGTTTATAACCTTTTGTCAGCCTGTCCCAAGGATGTAACTTCACAAATATTTAGGTCAAATGGGGCACACCCTGTGCTGCACAGAAAGAGCAGGAAGAAAACCCAGGGCTCCAGCTCTCGAATGCCACACTCTGTGTGCTAGATAAGATAAACTGGTGACAGCCACTTGCTATCGCTGTGGCCGCTGCCCTGCTGGCTCAGCCCAGGAGCTGAAGGTGGCTTAGGACAAAAGTGAGGTGAATACTTGCCAGTGCAAGCCATCATTTTCAACATGACAGTCACAAAACACTGCAGTCAATCAGAGAAAAACAAGGATGAACGTAAGCTAAACTAGGCTTCTCTCTGGTGATGTTTTTAAACTCAATACAGTTTATATGAGGGGTTCACCACAGGGAAAATCTTGCCTGGATTCATGGGAGTGCACCCACTTTAGCCCAAAAGGTCACAACAATGTCCCCACAAGCATGTGGTGCCTGTCTTATCCCAGGTTCCTTTCTTATCCCAGTCTGCTGCTTGTTGGGACAGGAGTTGTTGAGCTCTGCCAGGTCCCCAGCCAGAGCCAAGAACCACTGACAGCCGCAGGCTGCTTCTTACTGAGCCATGGCAGGTTTCTCAGGTATCACAGGAAGTATCACCAAGGCTCCTAATTAGCCTGGAACTCTGTTTCCTCACGGCAAGGCCTGATTGGGATAAATCCCCGTCTCGGCAGCGCCTGGGGCTCTCATCCTGCTCGTGGAAATGGGTGTCCACTGCCCGTTCCAGTACAGGGCGGAGGGAGGATATAACCTGGCCACAGGGATTTGTCCTGAGGGCAGGGAATCAGGCTGGCTGCAGCTTCCCCACTGCTGGTCCCTGCACTGCCAACCCTGATCCGAGCACCGGGCAGGGCAGAGACCTGCCCTGGCTCCAAGGCCACGCGTCCTGTTGGCAAGGTGGGACAGAGGCAAAAGCAGATGGGAGCTCCTGCTCTGCCCCAGTCGGAGCAGAGGCACAGAGAAATCTCTTCTGTGGTTTGGCACAGACTGGCATCCCGTGTCCTTGGCATTCCCAGGGTGGCACCACTGCTGGCACACGGGTGCAGCAGAGACATCACACAGCTCTGTGAAGGGGACAAAGGCCAGCTCAGAGGCAGCCCTGAGAGCTGGCAGCCTGGCCCACGGCTCTTTTCCTCCATCAGCTGTTCATCATTTGCCTCGGCTGTGTTAATTCACACATTTCTCTCTCCCAGCTCCCATTGTTTCCGAGCAGGGCATTGTCATGAGGCCAGTTCTATATTTACAACAGGATGTCAGCCTACGCTTGCAGTTGCCTCCTTTGAACTGGATACTTTTACCTTCTATGTTGGCAAGGACGCAATTCAACAGAAAGGTAGAAAAATAAACATGTGTTTATTTAAGACACGCTTGGTCGTATCGAAACGCACAAGTGGCACTTCTTCCCATTGGCTCTTCACCCTCCCGGCCACAAGAGCACAGGTCTTTTCATGACATAAACAAAAGATTATTTCCTAAGAAGACTGAGAGTTTCCTTTAAAGGAAAACAAAAAAAAAGAAAGGAGGAAGGAATCTGCAGAATAGCCCTTAGGAAGTTGCAGCTCTAGAGGCCCTTTAGTCCCTCACCAGCAAAACGTTTTTAAATATAGCGTGGCCTGCCCAGAGCACAGCCTGAGAAATGCCATGTACCCAGCAAAGAAACCACTCTGCAGCCAAGGCCAGAGGGTGCCAGGCTTCAGGCTCATGCCCCTCGTCCTGATAAAGGCCCAGGATCCATGACCAGGCCTAAGAGCTGCATCTTTGAAATGGCTGCTTCAAAAGGTTCAAACATGATTTATTGCATTTTAATTTCCACACGCTGCCTAATTTTTTTGTTTGTGCATCAAAGCAGCCAAAGCAGGCATGCAAAAGCCTTTATCCACTGAGAGATGCTGCCAGCCAACTTCAAACCAGGCTCAGGACATGAAGCACCCACCTCCTCTGCTCTTCACCCTAGGATCACCAGGCTTGCTCTGTGCTCTTCAGGAAATGAGATGATTCCAGGAGATTTAAAAAGCCCCAACCTTATTCTCCTTGCAATGCTTTCTCAAGGCTGCTCTTGGCTATGAATAACTTCTACCTGTTATTTCTTGGACAACCGGAGCTCTGTGAAGTTATGCTTGTGTGAATCCCCCCCACCTTGCTGAGATCACGAACCTCCATGTTCAATTGCAACAGGTTAGAAAGTGGCTCGGAAACTTCTTTTTCTCAAAATAGCAATTTTTTGAGGCAAAACTAAAATGTTTCAAAGCCCAAGTGCTGTTCATGCCTCATGGGAGATGCAGCTCTGCACCACATCCCTGTTTTTGCCATGGGTGAGGAGTGAACTACGTTTCCTCTGACACGTTGTGATCTCCCCAAGCAGTGAAAAGGGTGATGCACCAGTGACAGGAATGGCTGGGAATCCACCCAAGGAGCCTGGCTACTGATGGGAATAGGGACATGTGCAGGCAGGAATGGAAGACCAATGAATGGGAATTTCAGGACGCAAATGTTTCATCCCGGTCAGGATTCCTGTCATAGTTTCTATTTGGATCATCCCACTTCCCAGATACAATTTCCCTCTTTCCCCTTAACCTTCCTGGAAAGTGGCTCACTTTGTGATGGTGGAATTAGCCAAAACTGAGCCTTCCAGGCAGAATGTGAGTAGGAGTGTTTTGTCCAACGTTAGTTTGGAGCTGTCCCCTGTCACAACAATCTCCATTTGATGCTGTACCTGCTGTGCAGCCACACGGTGACTTTGTGCTCCAGGACACTCTGACCTGTCTCCCACACACTTTCCAGAGCACACACGAGTATTAACTGCGTTCAGCTGTAATGAGAAGCTCTGAAATAACTCAGGCTCTCTGGCAAGAGACTTCTGCTGTAACAACAGGCTTTGGCTGTGGATTTATCTGCCATGGAACCTGCATCCCATACAGCACAGGGCAACTGCAGCAGGATGAACCCTAGAATGATGTAATATAAGCAGGAAGAGCAGTGATTTGAAGACCTTCCCACAACAAGTGAGTAAAACAATCTCCTCTTTCAGAAGGCAACACAATTCTTGCATAAGGGTCCTTTAAAACAATATACAGAGCTGCTGAGCAGGAGTCACGGGGGGACCCTCTCTGATCCTCAGTTTGTTCTCAGATTTAGCTGATAGTTTCTCTCTGAGTGCTCTAATTCATACAGAGGAGCTCCAGGTTTTACTTGTAAGTGCAGAAAAGGCTGCACATCCCACTGGCTGCTGCCTGAGCCATTTGCAAGGGTAATGGTACTGACATAGAACATGCGAGTTCACTCCTTGCTTCCAAATAATCACGGTCCTGGTACCTCAATTTCCCCTCTCCAGATAGAAGCTGGTTCTGCTCAGGCCACATTTCCCATCCAGAAGGACTCTTTGGGGAATTCTCTTCAGAGATCGAAGATCAATATTAGAACAAGCTGTAGCTGTATCAGATGAGCTTCAATAAATGACAGAGAACACCAGGACAGACATGACAATTGTCTTTTCTCTGTCCAGTTTTCATATCTGGGATCCAAAGTTAACTCTGGAAAAGGCAGAAAGGCAGTTTATATTATTGTTCTGTCAGACTAGCTGTTATCCCTGGATTTAGGGCAAGTAGACGTACTTTATGGAAGGAAACAATATTCTCAGCCCTCTACTGCTGTTTGCTCCCTATTTCCTGCTGTCTTCAGACCTGGCTGTCTTTCAAACATCCCAAAAATTCTGAGAGGTAATAAGAGACTAGGAGACCATAAAAAAAAATGGTGAATAGTGACGTAATCAAGATATAAAGACATCCCAGTAAATGGCTACTAATGTATTTTGTAATTACATTGCTAAGGCAATATCTAATACCAAAGCCCTGCTTCTAACGTCAGAAAAAGGCTTTCACAGGGCAAGAAGCTTTTATTAACCTCTCACCCTGAGGAAATCACTACTGGTCTTCAGGGAGATGCACTACACAGAAAACCCTCTGTGGATTACATGTCACAAGAGCCCTGGAAATCTCTGTTTCATGGGGGGTTCTAGCAATGGGACAGTGACAAAAACATGCCTTTGCTGCAAAAGTCCTAAAGATTGTTAGTCTACTGCAATAGCCAGGGATGCTGCAGGTCATGACAGAAACAGGAAGACCCAGAGCTTTGTGGATGGGATCAGAGTGTCCAAGGAAAAACCACATGGCCCATCCAGACTGAGCCCCACTGTGTTAATCCTCTGCAGTGTGGCTCGGGAAAGGGATCCTTCCCGAGGGGAAAAGGGATCTTTTAGCCCTGGGTTAAAGGTGATTTGACTGTCCACAGGTGAGCCAGATGAGATGATCGTAGAAAAACATTTCTCACTCACTTCCAAGATGGTTTGGTTTGGGAGGAACCTGCCATAGTCAGGTGGTTCAAACCCTGTCCAACCCAGCCTTGAACATTTACCTGTACAGGGACTAAAAATGCATAACTCTTGGCAGAGTGCAAGCAGCAGAAACAGAGTAGGAAATGAAAAGGCCCAGCACTTCTCCAGGGCTATATTTCATTGCTGCACACCGAGTTTGGAGCGGTGGAAACAACACAAGCTGTGCGGCAGAAATCAGTCACCGTGGGCGCTCCTATTTCAGCGAGTGCTCCCGAGAAATTTATGGCTAATCAGGAACATGACATTATTGTGCCCAGCCAAGTGCAGATGTGAGCTCGCATAAACCTTTCCTTATCATTCCTGCAAGGGATGTGCTGCAGTCTGTCACTGTTCAATAAACAATTCCACAGCCAAGATCTCAAGCGCTGCCACATCGTGTCCTGATGATCTGCACTTAACTCACAGAGTGTCAGAGAAAGATGCAACAACAAACGCACAACAAACACATGGCCACAGCCCTTTTGTGCTGATGGGTTTCCAAAAAGGGGCAAATGTTGATTACTCGTGCATGTTGTTTTGCCTACAGACTCAGGAGTCATCCAAATTCTAAAGAAGCCAGTGGAAAACCTCCTGCTGGACTCGCTGGGCTTTGCATCTGCATTAGGTACATTAGACAAGTTTGAACTACCACCCAAGTTTAGGCTGTGTTTTGGGGAAAGACAGACAGCTCGAAAACATTCTAATTCACCGGTCTTGTGATTTTGCTTTATATTTTTGTTAACAAATTTTCTCTATTATTAAAAAAAAAAAGATCGAATGACTGGTCCACTGAAGTTTCCTCTTCATTTTTTATAAAAAAGAGTTGCTGGGGTACAGGTGCATTGCCTTTACAGCCATTTTCCCTGATTTCACATTTCTTCAAGCCCTTGTTTTCCCCGTCCCTCACGTTTGGCTGGTCACCAGACTGGCTTTTCTAGGATGCCGCACTGAGCATTCCTCATTTAGACACAGGGAAGGGCTAGAGAAGACATCTGGTGATCTTCTTCCTGCAGATTTAACATGAAAAGGGAATTGGGAAAAGAAAAGGTAGCCTTTCTCAGGCCATATCCTGCAGCAGCCAGGGACCCACCTGGTCCCTGGAGAGCATTAGAAAATCCTCAATGTTTTGCTAACTCACACGGCCCCTGAACAGCAGGGAAGGGCCAGAGCACAGTTAACTTGAGTTAACTACTGCCTAACTCTCACAATTCCAGTGGTCTGCTCCAAGTGCAGGCAGAGCAGCTGCCCAGGGCATCCATCAGCCCTGGGGCAGGGAATAGAACCAGATCTCCCTTCTTTCCACTGCTGGAGCTTGAACTGACAGGAGAGAGGAGCTGAATGCACCTCAACCTCCTCAGTGTGTGCTCAGAACTCAGGGGGTGTGGGCAGGGGGAGCAGGACCAGGCCAGGAGCACATCTTGGAGGGTAGGGGCAGAAGGGCTCCTGTTGTGCTGACCCATCTCACCAAACTCCATCCAACCCAGACTAAATAATTGCTTTTTGCCGTGGAGGGACAAGCTCAACTGTTACAGGGCTTAAATCTCTTTCTACCCTTTCCTTGTCAGACAAAGGTCCTATGTCACATACATGGACTGGAAACCTTTCGTGGATGATTTCAGAGACTCAGTCTGCAGAAAGTCAGACCTCTATTAGGAATATTTCTCTTCCCTGAAAGTTTATTCAGCTGTGACTCTGAAAGTTATGTAAGGGAACAAGACAAAATTAGAATATTGGATAAAAATAGCACTAAAATAAATGTTCGTCTTCTTCCAGCATTTTGAGGCCGCTTTGGGGTCTTTTCTGGTTCTTCACTTAAAGCAGCCCTTGCTTTAAGCTGGCATCTGGCTGAATGCCAAGGCATTTGCACCGCCCAGGCAAAAATTCACCTAGGATGGTAACAGCGTGGTTTCACATCCATTTGTGGCAATGTCCATGGCTGTGCTCCCCAGCCCTCAGTGCTTTACTACAGAGCTCAAACCCAGGTCCTGACAGTGAGTCAGCACCGAGCTGTCAAGCCAAGCTGAAACCTCCAGGAAGCAGAATGTTCTCTCTGCATACTTTCTGTACCACTCAGTACATTACATAAACTCCCAACGGGGAGAGCCATTGCAAGGGTTTGGAAGGATGTATTTATTCCAGCAGTAATTCTAGCATTCAAACTTTCTGACAGCTGCTGTGGACAAATATGCAATAAAAATCAAAGCCAATTCAAAGCTGGTATTCAGAGGTGGGAGGCTGCACGAACATTTGGGTTCTGGGCCATGCTGTGCTTTGTTCAGCATTCAGACAGTGTAGAGGACTGCAGCATCCCTTTTCCACACTCAAGTCAAGCCCAAGTCACTTTGGCTTCATCTTCCAAGCTTGGCTGTGTAAAGCTGGAGCTCTGTCTCCCATTATCTGAGCATTTGGCTGCCGTGGTCTAAAACATGACTGGCCCATGACAAGCAGCTTGTAGGAACAAGCAATTTGAGCATCCTCAGCTGCTCCAGTTCACACCTTCCCTGCTGCTGCAAGCACCAGACCCTCTGTCAGGGACAGGGACCAAGAGCTGAGGCCAGTAAAAGCTCCAGTCACCACCAGGGCCTGTCTGTCAGGGCCCTTGGGTACCCACACAATGCTCCTATTCACGTTCAGTAGAAATAAAAGTAGCCTGTGCTGCAGAGGTCCTGAGCTCGCTACCATTCCGTCCCGGAATCACAGGAAAATGTAGGTCGGGAGAGACCCCTGGAGGTCAGCTAAGCCAGCCTTCCACAAGGACAGCCTGGAACGTTTTCAGACGAGCTCGTGGTGACAGACTACTCCAAACCTGAGTCAGGTCACACGAGGCCAGGGGAGAGACCCTACAACCGCTCCAGGCGTTCCTGTGGAGAAGCCACAGCCTCCCCTACAAATTACCCAAAGCAGAGATGGCAGCAGACCTTCCTCTGCCCAGAGCCTGGGGGGGAGGTCAGGGACATTTGCCACAAGCCACCTGCCCACATGAAGTGGCCCACATGATTTAGTGACTTTAGAGAGTTATGTGTGACTGGCTCACTTAGCGAGGTTACATCGAATCACCGCTGTTCGCAGCACTCAGGAGGGAATTCCAACGATTCCTCCCTCAAAAGAGCTGAAAGTGTGGTGTGTCCACAGCCAGCAAAGTGGTTCTTGAAGCAATCACCTCTCCACAACCGTGCACTACACCCTTCAAGCACAGATGATTGGTGTTTCTACCCTCAGTAGGGTACCCTTTTGAGGGTCTGTGTTATCCGCAGGGGTAAATAAGAGTTCATACACAGAAAGTCTGGTTATTTTGTTAAGTGACAGGAGGTTTGTACCAAACAGCCCCTGAGATGGACAATCTGACCCCTTGCTTTTATTGAAGCTCTTCTCTCACATCCAGCAAGCATCGAGGTTATCATGCTGCTTATGCCAGCAGTCAAATTAATTGGTTTTTTGGAGAGATCTATAAAAACTGGTTTCAGGACCTGCCAGGACACATGCACTGCAGCTGGTCAGCTGCGGAAATACTTTACTATCTTTGACAGAAAATGCCATTTTTATCTGTAATCTTCTGTTACACTTTGTCTCAACAACCTGTGGAGGAAGAAAGAATTTGTACAAGGTCTCTTACTGTTCTGAGCTGCCTTGCCAGTTTTCAGTACTTTTGCTGAGCTGGTTGAAAGAAAAATATACACAGCAGAAAAGGATCCGTCAGTAGAACAGGGAGGAAATTGCATCCTGGAGCAGAGAAGGCTTTGAGTGATGTTTTCTTCAGTCTCCTGTGAAGCCAGGAAATTCATGGCCCTTTCCAAGCCCAAACTTTGCCCACCTAAGCTATCAGACCCTATTATAATTACCTTCAGTTTTGCTCATTTTTTCCCTTGATCTGGTTCTTCCCATCATGCTTGTCAGCTCTCCCTTGTCATCTTTGCCTCCTCTTGGATTCCCAGTATTTGAGACTGGGCCTGTTTTATCTTTAAAATACATATTAGCAGAATCAAATAACGATACCAAAAAAAAACCTGGAAACTCACAGAGGAAACTGACTTATCACCTGTGATAGATTTCAAAATTCTATACAGTTTAAAGAACAAAGGTCCTTGCTGAAATGTTCACAGTGGTGTGTCTTCTGGGACTGACATTGTTTCAGAAGCTTCTGGAGGAGCTGGATTCATCTGTGGTTTAGGGCAAGATAAGCACAGCAGGTGTATTCCCTGTCTCCAGCATCTTGGATTCTCTCCAAGCTGATTTCCATCCTCTCCATTCCAACGAAACAGTGATCACAAGGGTCACTGATGACATTTTCTTGGCAAACTCCCTATTCTCTTCCACTTCGGCCTCTGTTTGTGACACCCTTACATCTTGTCTCAGCTTTCATGATCCCCTTCTCCAACATTTCTTTCCTGGGAACGCTTTGCGTATGGAGCAAATTAAGGGACCTTCCCACTGGTAATTTGATTCAAATCAAAGAGGGGTGGGGAGGTGTTAGTTTGTAATTTTCTGCTTTGAACCAAACTTTCCTAGGAACTTCTAACAGTGTATTGTGGATTATCAGACTGAAAACTGCAGAGTTATCCCAGACTCACGTTCTACATGTGGTTAACTGAGGGGCAGAATACAGCAGCACTGGAGGTACAGTTCAGATCTCTGTCCTTGCTGTCCTTGCTTCAGGAAGCTACCAGGTTGAGCCAGACTATTGAACAGATGGAAATCCCTTCCAAAGCTGAGCTTGCACAGTCCATTCTCAGTCAGGAATGAAGGTTTTCTACTCACTGCAGGTTCCAGAGCCACATCTTTGATCAAATTAGATGGCTCAGAGGAAAGTCTAGCAGACAGCAGCCACATAGGTTATCCTAAGGAGCTCCTAAAAACGCCTAAAACTGCAATGTCAGATTTTAAGGAGACCAGATAATAGAGGAATGATGCGGGAGCAGCAGAGACTCGCTCAGCAGGAGCTGAATGACAGAGACACCCAGCCACCAACACATTGATGGTCATGGAATCACAGAACTGCCCAGGTTGGAAGAGACCTCAAAAGATCACCTGGTCCAAGCTTTGATGGGAAAGGGAGCCCAGACAAGACTATGTAGCACCTCAAACACCTCCCTGGGGAAGTTTGACTGATTATCCTCATGATTTTTTCTTCTTACTCTGTAATATTTCTTTCTGGTGTCAAGACGATGGGATCACCCTGCCAACAAGGAAGGCCTTCTCCACTCCCTAGGATTTATTGCTGGCTATCCAAACATTGTCTCATTTTTCTGCTGTTTTTTTCCCACTGTCCCTTTCAAGGTTGTGGAGCAAGATCCACCCAGGTGCAGATGTCAAAAGCAATGTTAAGAAGGTCATCTCTGGTCACAGGCAGCTCTAATTGCCAGTGGCAGCGGGATGCAGTCTTTTCCTCAGTCTCAAAGCACAGCACTTGAAATATCCTGTAGGATGAAAACAATGCCCGCTACAGCATTTCTCTCCTAATTTTTGGGAAGAGGGCCAGACAATCACCACAATTAGTCATACATTCCAAATGCAGTCCCCATTCTGAGTTTCAGCCTCTTGCCTGTCCTTGTGTTAAGGATGAGGCTGCGATCTCCACCTCGAAGAGGGTCTTTGCCTCAGTCACACGCTATCAATCAGTCTGGCTCCCAGTGATGAGGAAAGATGCTTTCCTTCCTTCCACCTTCTATTTGGACCTTCACCTTCCCAGTGGGATCGTTTTACTGGGTAGA
This sequence comes from Melanocharis versteri, assembly GCA_013397845.1. Taxonomy (NCBI): domain Eukaryota; kingdom Metazoa; phylum Chordata; class Aves; order Passeriformes; family Melanocharitidae; genus Melanocharis; species Melanocharis versteri. Next base: position 297,980 of record VZTG01006671.1, on the reverse strand, counting down.
GGAAGACAGAAATAGACAGAAAGAAACATGTCAATATGTGCATTGAAGAGGAATTAAAAACAAAACATAATGAAATACCTGAAAGCACAAGGGAATTTGCTGGAAACTAGAGGAGAGAGGAAAAGAAGCAGCTATCACGCCTTTTATTGCTGCACATGGAGCTAGTTTTGAAAAGTTCCTTCTCCCTGCCCTGCCTCCCTCCCCACTGCTTGCCCACTCCCTTGGGGAGGGGAAGGTAGAAAAGGTATCATTACAATATTAATCACCTTGAAAAGGGTAGAAACCCAAGATTTTAAAACCACTGCAAGAGGGAGAAGCGTCTTTAGGGGAAAGTTCAAACAGCTTCTTTTGCTTGACGACTGCTGGAAACAATATGGCAATCATTAGTTTCTCTCTCTCCAGTTCAGGGTCGTTCATTTAATTCACACATGATGAACAACAGACATGCACATAGGTCCAACAGCAATATTAAGGTTGTCTCTCTTGCCAAGAATCATGCCACTAAAAAGCACATGTGTGAGCCCACGTGGGTCTGGAAAGGGTTAATGGGCTGCTGAGGGTTCTCCTCTTGCACAGAGGTAAAGGAGGGACAGCAGTTCAGATGGAGAACGTGCTTCACTCTCACTGAGGGACTATCCATGGACATGGCAAGATCAGTTGTCTGGGAGGGTGGACGACCCTCTCACCTTCACCTGAGCCAACTGTAAAAGCTTCCTGGAATGTACTTAAAAGGACAGCATCGGATCTGGTGTAGAGGTACAAGAACCCACAAGTCCAGCCTGGTTTTTTGGGTAAACCCTGAAACCTCACAAGAATGTTTAGTTTAGGCTTCACTGCCCATTCTTGAATAACTCCAGGAAAACTGGGTCATTTTTTACCCTTATGTGGGAGTATCTCTGGTGACAAGAAGCCTTTGCTCCCCTCAGACAGGGTAGATTTCCAAAATGACAGCTCCCTTTCTACATGGACCACCAAACACTTGGGGCAGCCTGCAGGGTGTTCAAGACAACCCTGACTCCCAGAAGCCAGCTCTGCACTCTGCATTAGAGTTAAAACGAAACATGTCATCCAGCCAGAGAGCCTCCTATCCTCTGGCATCAGGCAGATCACTACAAAAACAGAGGCTGCTGTCTGACCTGAATTCCTATTTACATCTTCCCAGCGCTGTGTGCTTGTTCTCCACACAAACAGTCTGTGCCACTGAGTTCTTGGTGTCGTGCTGACCTGGAGCAGTGAGCCCTGTAGCATAAAACTGATTTGGTTTTAACCAGAAGCCACTGCACAGTGGAGGAGGATATTTCCCACTCCGGCCCTGGCATTGCCTGTTTGGTGACCTTGAACAGGTAGTGTTATCTTTCTTCATCTCTTTGTTAAACAGAGACACTGGCACTGATGATTCTTGTAAAGCATTTTGACGTCTACCAGCCAATAAAAGCCAGGTGTTGACATTATTGTGCAGCGAGCATTTACTCTCATCTGCTTTAAATCTCTGCCTCCTTCATTTCTGTTGAATAACCCCTTTGTTCCTGTATTATGAAACACTGTAAGTAGACTCACAAGTGCTCACAGAAGTGAAAAGTGGACACAGACTGATGGCGAGCCCCTCCTGCAGAGCAGGACTTCCAGGGGTGAAACCCCAGCTCCACTGACCCCAGTGGGAATGCTGCCAAGGGGACAACTACTTTATTGCTGATTCACGGCAAACTACAGCAGGAGAAGCATTTCATAGCATTTTCTGATCTGCTTCTTGAGGGTTCAGTCATCCCAAAAGTCACTATGAATAAGGATTACTCTTCCCTTTCAACAAATTGATCTTTCATGTAAAACTCTGCCCAGTTAACGATTTCTTCACTGCATGGTGGGGGTTTTTGTTTTTCTGGTGAAGTTACCACCATCTGTGGCCAAACAACACACTCAAGCCCAGTAACCTTTCAGAAAGATGACAGATGATGTCTGCTGCTCATTTCATGTGTTTTTGCCCAGTACGGTCTCTGAGGAAAGGCAGAAGGTGCCAAAACTGAAATAAGAAAGATAACATTGGTAAATGTCAGAGCTCCCTGGTGAGTGCAGAGGTCTCGAAGGTTTGGGAATGCTGAACAGATGACTCACTGGGAAGGGTTGCCACACGTCCTGTTTTTGACAGATGGGACACTGACATTGTATTTAGGATCCTGATGGCATTGTAGGAGCACCTAGAGGCCTTGATAGAGAAGGTGATGACTTTTGGGGCCTAGTGGGGTAGAAGTTATCGTGCAGGATGAGGAAATTAGATTTAATGTAAAACTTTGAGGCCAAATCCTTGCATGAATGTTTTGGAGCTGCTTACATCCAGGGCCTGGTCTACAGGTGCTGTGAAGGGCATCTTCCTTACTGAAAAGGCAGATTTTTTCATAATTATACATACAAACATACCAGTTCTCCACTGAAATGCTATATATATATATTTATCGTATTTCTTATAGAGCCTGCTACATCTCCAGTTATTTGGACCCACACTTCAGACCTGTTCTGAACTTAACTGGACAATGCAGAGATTTTGCCTTAGTCCCATGGACGGATTTCAGAATTATTTCTGTTCAGGTCAGTCCAAAAGCAATTTTTTTTTGTTTTATTTTCTGGCATTGAAAAATATGTCATGTTGAAAAATTAGATATCATTTCCAAGTGAACAGGCAATGTATCCTCTTTGTGAAATGCTGAAATCACAGTCCAACTTTCCCATATTTCCCTCTGCATTTTCAGCCAAAGCCACTGGCTGAATGCAAAAGTACATGGACAGCCCTAAATCCCACCCTATTTCTAATTGAGTTCACTATTCAACAAATAAATAAAGCCATGCAGCTCTAATGTAATGGTGCTTGTGATGACATTTTCCACATTCTGCTCCAGATCTCCATGTCATTTATCCCACCACAAGCCAGTGTAATACACCCTACAGCAGGATGAAGAGTTTGGAGTCTGCTACTGTCTGTGAACTAAAACAGACCTGGAGTGGAATCCTGACCTCAGACAATAGCAGCTTTGCCACCAGCAGAAGTGGGACCAGTTTATTAGCCCAGGATTTCTAACTCAGGCATTAGAGGCTTGCATTTTTGACAGTTTTAATCCAGAAGGCCTGAGCTCGCTACCATCATCTGTGGATGTGATTACGTGGGCAGACAGGATAAAGCTGGAGTACTCAGAGTATTTCTGCTCCACTTCTGCTTCCAAATTTGAAGCTGTCACTCAGCTGGTCCTGTCCAGGCAAATAATTGTTCTTCAGGGGACAAAGTCCCATGGCGAACACACCCCAGTGCCCTCCCATTTAACATCGTGCTGAAGGAATACTAATTGGTCCATTCCCCCCTCCCCTTCTTATCCAGTTGAAATAATAAATATTTTACTCATGATTTATTGGATTTCAGTTTGTTGAAAAGATCCTCCAAACAAATGAAGTTTTAATGGCAACAAACACCAGCCGTAGTACATTAGAAAATATAAACAGCAGCAGAGACCATTAAACAAAAACCACTTTGGATACAGCTGACACAGTGCTCAGCAATCTTCACCTCCTGAGGCCAGGGCCCAAGAGAGAGGGTCACAGCAAGTCCCTCATTGGAAAAGAAATCTAGGAGGATCACAGATTTAAGTCCTTTGGATGCTGAGGGTTGCAAGAGAGACTTTCAAAGTGACCAGTCCAGACTTCGGGCTATCCAGGACCAAAGGCAAGAACGCAAACATTGAATCCCAGAACGGTTTGGGTTGGAAGGGGCCTTAAGGACTATCTAGTTCCAACTCCAGGGAATTTTGCACTGGGATCAGGCTGCTCAGAGCCCCACCCAGCCTGGCCCTGATGGAGGGATTCGCTCTGGAGAGGAAGAGCCAAGGCAGCCCCCACACTCCGTGTTCCCTTCCCGCTGCCATGCCCACTGCACACCACTTTCTGCCAGCCCAGGCCAGCTCCCCTCCCGTGTCCTGTGCTCTCCTCCGAGCACGTGGGCTCGGGCTGGAGCTCCATCACTGCACGGACACCTGCACAGCACCTGTGTGGGGGCCACCCAGCTCTGCCTCACAGATGAGCACGTTGCCCTGAACGACCCTCACTGCAAGAAGCGCTGATGTGCCCCTCTTCAGGAGGAGGTAATTTGGGTTATTTTGCTCTGCTGTGGAAGATGGAGGCGCTCCCTGTGCACAGGTGAGAGGAGTCAGCACACGGCTGGGTACCACAGAGCAATTGTCACCCACTCCAGGGCACTCCAGCGTGTTCCTGTCCTGTCTCCTTCACACATCTGTCACATCTGTCTGTGCATGGGTAGAAGTGAGTTCTGTGTGCCTGGGTTTATCCTCAGTACACCCCCAGTTGCTCCCCTGCCCTCCCATCACACCGGCCAGCACGACTGGTTGTGCAATCACTCTTAAAGCCAGTGCTGTCAAAACAAACAGATCCCTCAACCACTTCTAGCAGGACGATTTTTTCTGACTCATCTTGACAGTATCAGAGTAGAGAGTGAGTACTGGCACTGCTACATCTGCATGCTCGAGGCTGGAGCAGGGAGAGATCAGGTGGAGAGACAAAACACTCCATTCCTTCAGAGAAATCACAGCAAAGTCTAAGTAGAAAGGGATTAAGTAGAGTTATCCAACAACACAACATTTGTCAAGCCATGTCTGAGGATGTTTCTGCACAAATCCTAGGGTCTCTTCTATCCACAGCCTTTCCTTAACTCATAGATGCTATTTAAAACAGCCTTGATGAGTGCACAGCTGGGTTTGCCACCTTTTATTCAAACAGGGGAAGCATGGACCAGTAATGTGTTCCAGAGACTGGAAATCAGGATGTTTTGATTTGAGATAAAGTACAAAACATGTGTGAGTGACCAAAGACACCCTGCCTGAGCCTTTCAGGAAATAAGTGATTTAAGACATTTTACCATAAGAGCAAGAGTTTACTGTCAATAAACCATTGTTTACTGTCTACACAAGAGCTGTGGCTACTACTTTATTCAAACATTCATATTTTGTCTACTTAATCCATTCCAAGTCACTGCAAACAATTTCCCTTTCATCGGCCGGGGATGCCTGGGAAAGGGTCCTGTGTGTTTATACGGAATCCAAGCTGCACCTTGACATTGCCAGCATGTCCAGGGCTCCAACCTGCCCCTGCAGCCCTGCATGAGCACTGACCTGAGCAGTCACCTCTTTCCTGCTCCCTTCCCAGCTCCGAGGGCATTCAGCAGGATTCACACAGCACTTTTCCGAGGCCATGAAATGAAGTCTGCCTCCCAGGAGTGTGGCCCCTGCCCATACAGCTCGTGCAAACTTCACAATTCAGCTCATCTCTGGAGCTCCCAGTCCAAACCCGTGGAGTACCCACATGGTTCAGGTTCCAAGTAAAGAAAAATAATGGGTTTCATTTGAATAAAAACAACCATAAAGCCCACAACAATCCACGGCACAATGTGAGTTCTTCTCCAACCTGTGGGCTCACCATAGAAAGGCTGACCCCACTGGGAAGAGTCATAATCCAGCTGATTGTAAACCACATACCAAATACTCACGATCAGATTTATTTCATGGTTTAGAAAATCACTAAGTCATCACTATGAGCACCACGCTGAGCTGCGTACTGAAACACATCATAATTAAACTGCAGCAGACCAGAATTGTTCCAGGAATGAACAACGTCAGGAGCACGACGTGGCCAATGTGGATTTGCAAGAGACAGTGCAACAACGGTTGCAGGGTAAAAAACATTCATTTGTTTAAATTATGAGCACATTAATTTCATTTTTAACTAAAGATCAGGGCAGGATTCAGGTTAAGAAGGCAGCAAGGAGGATGAGGTAGGTAAATGAAGTTATTAAAAATAATCACTTACAATAGCAAGGGAGAAAAACAGAGAAATCAAAATACATTCACTGAGAAATGTAGATGTAACCAGAAACAGCTCAAGGTTCTGTAATGAACAGTCCCACACCGGTAACGAGCCTAATCCGAAGCCCATCGAAATCAAGGTCTTTCCACTGACTTTGCCCTTTGTGACTGCACGACAAGCAAAACTTTTCCCATTACAGGCTGTCTGCTACAAAATCTTTTCTGTTTCTCTACACATTTTTCCACTGTTCTTAATAAAGTCATTTTCTTACATTATGTTAATATTTAAAAAAAAAAGAAAAGAGAAACCCTTCATAAATACACAATCAAGCCTGAGGTAATTTTCCTAAAATAATTTTTTAAATAAACTGCTCTGTACAAACTTCAGTCACTTCAAAATGTGCTTTGAAACTGAAGACTGTGGAAAAGTTAAAGAAGTGATTGCTGATAAATAGTTCCATATGATTTATCGAATATAATATCCTTCCCCCCACAAAAGAGCGATTTTTCAGATCTTAGAGCATGGACTTTTTGCCTGCTAAGAGATGTGTGCTGAGGTTTAATAAGGTATTTATATGCTAAAGATCTTCCTCCTGTTCCAGAACAACCTATACCTATCCAGCATCAGCAGTATTCTCCTAAATAGAAATATCCCTTAGGATGAAACTGAGCTAAAATGGTGGAGTTGTATAGAAGTGACATCGAAAAAATACTTTAAATGCTCCTCCTTGCTGTTGGAGCAGGAAGGATGCCCTGTTTTAGTTAGGTTGTGGCAACACTCAAAGGTTTATTCTATTAGATGTGATAAAATGTGATAACATCATGTTTACATGTCCGGCTAAATTCCACAGAAATTTTCCTGGGGTCTGAGGGAGAATGGAAGTGGTCACTGCCTGATAATATGATCAAACAGCAGACGGAGAGCTTTTAATGATGAGATTATAGGGTGCCATCTCTCTATAGCAGCTTGGAGAAGACAGAACCCCCTTCCCTCTTTCAGAGCTGGTCATCCCATTATATTGCACTGGGCCTTAGGAATATGTTACCTGGAAAGACTGAGTGTGTAAAACAAGCCCAAAAACAGGCCCCTTTTCAGCTTCTCTCTATTGCACCAGTTGCCTCAGAACTTGGAGCACCTCCCTGGCTAAGCTGTTCAGCTCTGGTTTAACACCTGCACGGACACCCAGCACTGACTGTAAAGGATTAGTACTTTCTGCCAGAAATGACCCAGGTTTAAACAGACCCAGGCACAGCCCTGCGCAAAATCCTCAGGTGTGACCATCCTCTCTCTCCTGCCAGAGCAGCACGAAGTCGTGCATGGGAAACGCACGAAAACAAACGGAGCAGGAGCCCAAACTTTGTGCTTGGGTTATTGCTAATCGTGTGAGGAGCTGGAGTACGAGGACTCCAAATTGGCTTCTCTTAGGACTCGTGTAAAGCAACAGGGGCCTGATGTCTGCTCCGTGGAGGGACAGCAGCTCCAGGCCACATTCCCTGGCAGGGTGAAATCATGCATGTGCTAACGCAGCTTTTCACAGCCCTGGGTCTGGCCACGATCCGCAGCCCCGCTCGGGCAGAACGCGGGCAGGAACAGGCAGATCCACCCGTGCCCATTTGTCAGATGTGAGCTCAGATGTCTTCAGAGTGCTTGGAAGGACATAAAGAGCGTTCCTTTCCAAGACCCTTGGCAAGGAAATGGCTGGGCTGAGCTCTCCGAGCTCTAAACAGGAAACAGGTTCTTCACTCTCAAGTGGCTCAGTGAAAAATATCATCCATAAGTGACAGTAATGTCTCTGCTCGCATGCAGCCAGAGGATGCCAGAAATTCAGGTGAGAACACGCGAGAGCCCCAGAGGCAAAATACTAACACTGGGCAGAGTGGGGCAACTGAGCTCCAGGTTCCCCTGGATCAGCACAGCTGATATCCAGCTGCTAGGACCTTCCAAATGTACCAAATGCTGGGCATTTTTGGGAGAGTCTAGGAGGAAAAATGAGACAGCAGGGAAAATTACTGCAAGTGTTCACCCTAAAACTTCCAGAACTATGACCAGCACGAAAACCCTTTCTATAAGAAGATTGACTAAAGGTGCCTTTGGATGGGGAACGTTGTCCCATTGTGCCACACGTCTCTGCAAAGTCACATAAATGTCCCCAGGTGTTCCAGCAGACGCAGGACATGGCTACAAAATGCTCTTGCAGCTGAAAATGCGGGGCTGGAACAAGATGATCTTTAAGGTCCCTCCCAACCCAAACTATTCTGAGATTCTACGGGCAGTAATGGTCACAGAGGTGAGGAAGAAGTCAGCTGAGTATGAACATGTGGAACTCACTCACATGTCTCATGTTCTTGTGTTTGTTATGGGAAAAAAAGGCTGAGTGTGGGTGGGCTGAGAGTCCCCCACTCGCACAATGTGGAAACAATAAATCACAGGAAGCCCTGGAGAGCCACCTGCGATTTTGAAGTGTGAAAAACCCTCTTTCTCCTGACTCTGATTCTACCTTCCATCTTAACCTCAGCCCAGCACAGGTTTCTTGGGAAGGCTCTCACAGCCCAATGGGCAGGGAAGCCCGTGGGTCCGAGACAACTGGCTGAACCCCTCAGGTCTGGTCTTGCTTGGTGTTAGTGGTTTTAGTCTTGACCCCACATAGACTTTGTGCCTGGACTCTTACACCTCTACGTCCTGCTTTGGCTATCCCAGATTCCCATGACACTCAGCCCATGCAAGGAATGTCACATCTTTCAGCACCCCAGTTCTGCTTTGCTGACTACAACAGGCTTCCTTTGAGGCCGCTGCTGGCTCACCCTTCCTTGGCACTTTTTACCTGCCTCTGCATTTCACATTTCTCTTTCCTCCCAAGATTTCCCGGAGGGGACTTCTGAAAATCCTAAATGCCCAGTGCAGGGCAGGGAGCAGAGGAAGACAGGGAAATTCATCGATCCCATCGTGGCCGGATTTCAGACAGCGGTTTCTGTAATTCCTCAGCCTTCCCTGCATCCTCTGGAAAAGGGGTCACCGTGTTGATTTATAAACTCAGGAACCAAATGCCTCTCTCAGGCCTGGTGGGTAAACAGGCCCAGCCTCCCCAGCAGCCTTGCACAGCTACATATGGCAAGCAGAGCTTCACAAAGGCTTTTGTGCACATTTCCCATCAGGCAGGCTCTAGGAAGACAAACTGTGGCCAAGGTTACCTTATCAGTGACCCCCAGCCGCTGGCCCTGCTTCAGTAGCCCCCAGAGATCCCAGTGGCCATTCCCAGCCACGCACAGATGCTCTCCCCTGCCAGGCTTTCTGTCCTGGGAAACATTTCAGTCCTTTTCCCTGGGAAATGGGGGGCTGCAATAAGCGGCATTAGCCTCAGGGGCATCCCCAGGGGGAGGATATTAACCTGAAATCAAACATTTTTCACCTTTTCTCTCAGCTGTAGGTTTTTCCAAGCCAGTTTGGAGTCAGTGCCCAAGGAGGAGAATGGCATCCCATTGTCTCCATCGCCAAGGCACGTAGGAAATGTCCTACAGGCACAGAGGAGCCAGTCAGGGACAGGGGACATCACCCTGTGAACTTCTACCATGAATAACAACTTTTCCTTTTCTCTCCTCTCTGCCTGCCCCAGAAGAAGTCTGCTCTTGGTTACTGCTTCCAAGGGTCCCCTCTGCTATCCTTATAAATATGAAATATGTGCTGCTATGTTTGCAATTATGAATGTTTAAGTGAAATCTTAATTGCAAGAAGAAAGGATTTTTAGTCATATTTACACTACCTAGAATGAACAATGACAATCCATATTATGTCAGATGTCAGAGCATTTGTTATTGTTGCTGTTGTTACTCTTCTGATTGGCTCTTAAGCCATAATTGAAGCCATTTATAGAAAAAAAATTGCACTGTAGTCTCTCTTCTTCTCATTTTTTGCGATAAAAATCAACAAGCTAAACTCTGCCTTAGCTACAAAAGAGTTAATGTAAAGAATAACAGTGGGAACCATGCTCTTCTCCAAGGGATATTTATTTGGTTTAAAGAACTCGTTCTTCATGCAAAGAAAATGAAGGTTGGAAACAGAAGAGAAACATCTGCCTTCTCCAAAGTTATGAGAAACCTTGTTGCACATTCCTAACCTTTGTCCTGTCCTTTTGGCCAAAAATCAATTGCTTTTCTTTTAAGGCAGCATATTCATATTGGGCAAGTGGGCAACCAGCTCATAAGAATCACTCTTCAGAGACAGACAGAAATGGGTTCACTAAAAACAAAGGGCAGAATATATTTTCACTTCTGGGAATAAATTTTTCACTTACCAGAGAGACATCTTTCTGGATGAAAGGTCTGATCTTTAAGATCTGGGTAAGGCACAAGATGGTTGCAGCAGACACTTAATAGCTTTAGGTTTTGGAGGAAAAGTCAAGAAAATGTCTTTAAAATCCTTTTGACATAATTTGCCCACTCTTTTGCATGAAAATACTCAGCAAAATGTTGATTCCTTTGAGACTGATGCTTGTCTTAGCAAAAGATTTCAAATTTGTACCCATTTCTGCTAGGACAGGGAGTGGCCCTAGCAAAACAGGTTTGAACCCTGCTCTGAGTCATTTGGGCTGCAGTGTCCACTTAGATATGACAAGAAATGTGGAGGAAACTGGACACCAGCTCATGTTATTTACGAAATTCTATGGCCTTGGCCAGTTTGGCAGGGGCAGACTAGAATAAAAGACTGTTGAGAAATTCTAGCATATCCAAAATCTAGCATTACTGAAATATTTTTATGCTTTCAACAAGTCCAACTGAATGGATATTTTCATTTAATCAAACTGCTTTTCCATCTTTTCAGCTACCTTTCCTATCTATTTAGAGGCATTTTTCTCGACTGGCTGAATACAACTGTAAAAACATCAAACTAAAGCACTTAAAGACACCAAATAATGCTTTTGAGAACAGGTAGCTTTACAGAGTCCAGAAGGAAAGAGCTGAAAGCTAAAATGTTTGGTTTATTCTGCAGAAGTGGGGCATAATGAAAACAGCTGGAAACAATTTCGACAGCAAGCTTCTTTTATACATCTCAACATCTCCCTAACCTCAGCATTCACCTTGAGTACAAATTGCCCCAGCAACTTGCAGTCCAGGATTAAGGAACTATTGCTTATTTAAATACAGATTTGCTGGGGATATCCACAGGAAATTTGAGGAGCTACTTGCTGAATGCAGACCATTGTTTGCATTGCAGCAGCACGGAGCAGACTCCTGCAGACCTAGCACAGCGTGCAGGGCACGGTGCAAACTTTGGGGGTGCCCTCCTGAGCTCAAATTGCCATAATTTTCCACGATTACTACAGCACCTAAGCACTCAGATCTTCACGTTGAGTTGAAAAGCTCCTTTTTCCCCCAAATCTGTCCCAACTCTATGCAGCTAATACCCAAAAAAGAAGGGTTCCCATCAGCTGTAGCAGATGGGAGCTGTGGGCACAGAGGTGAATGTGACTGGTTCAAGGTTACACAGGCAAGCTCTGGCAGAGCCAAGAGTAAACCCACATCTCTGGCACCAAAGCCTGTGTCACAACCAAACCCAGTGAGTCTCTCTGATCTTGCTTCTGTCTTCCTCACATAAATATTTGCATGGCCAGAATAAAACCGCATTGCATTTTAGTCCCCTTAGGAAAAACAACAAGCACTTAAAATATTTCTGCAGTTTCCCCCCCTCAAGCTTTTTAAGGAGTCGGTGGGGAGGATATATTTATATTTTTATTTTTCTTGGCAAAGAAGGAAAGAAGGAGCAGCCCAGGTGGAGTCAGACTCCCTGAAAGCCCTTCATTCTTCAGCTCTACCTGCCCTAGCATCACTGCAGGACAGCACAAGCACAGCTTGAGACCCAGCTCAGGTGAAGGGAGCAGGTCAGCAGTAGCAGGAAGGTTTTTGTGAGTGAGTCACTCGAACATTTTCATGGGAAAGTTGTGCAATCCATGCTGGATTACCCGTGCCAACTACAGTTCACTTAAATTGACCCACATCTGATTTCAGTACAAGCATACTCTGAACGTCCTAAGCAGGATTGTCACGGAGGATGAACGTGATTAATCCATGCCTCCCTGTCCTTCCCGGGAGCAATGAGAACATCTTGCTCCCTTGAAAAACCATGCAGAGCCATCTCTGGCTCTGCCAGAGGAATTTCACCTGCCTGTGCCAGCAGCATGCTCAGCTCTAGTACAAGCACCAGAACATGCTCACATCCACATAGAACAGCACAAGGTGGAAAAACTCCACACTTTGCTCTAAGCCCGCCTGACCCCCCTCCTGGGAGGACAACTGGTTGATTTTGCAGGAAAACCAAGCCCCCATCACAGCAAGGAGAGACAGGAGAGGTGCTTCCCTCCTGCTCCCCTGCGAGGAGCAGAGGGGGAGAGGGAAGGCATGGATGTCTTCAATATGTTTGCCAATTTCAGGCCTTTATTCCTAACACATGTTTCTTCTTTTATGCAAAACATGTCTCTTCTGTTTTCTGTCTCCTTGATTTCATTTTAAAACACAGTATTTTTATGGCATGAAGAGATAAAGATATGAGGAGGGGAGGGAAAGTGGTACAAAAAAGCAATTAAGCATGGTGGCTGGTTATTGTAATGCACTAAGAACAACCAAAACCATTCCCTTTGGAAAGGGGGGCCATTTCTCCTGCTGATATGACAGGATCTTCACAGCTCCCATTAACACAACTGGAAACTATCCAGGTAACACTTGTCTTGGTCAAAGATTAGACTATCATGTCTGAGATGAATGGAAACCTTTCAGAGGAAGAAGCAGCATCACTGCTGGATCACTCCAGCCTTGTCAGCCATTTATTTAATTTATGTTTGTGCTCCAAAATTCTTGTATTAATACGTGAAGGTTCATAACTGAAGCAATAATCTGCTTTAAGGAGCTTTATTGAATACATCTATGCTGAACAGCTGAGCAGAAAGAAGTACGGGGAAGCCCTAGAAATTCTGCTCTGGAGTAAATGGGTCACACAGTTTGGTTTTTATGAAATGTGCTTTGGAGATTTCTGAGATTGCAGGATATTCCCATCTGTCCTTTGATCCAGCCCTTGGGGCAAATACTATGGCACAACACTTCCAACTGTGCAACACATCTGGTACTGCAGACGTCCCCACAATTTGAATTTTTTGGTTGGAAATGGAAAAGTCCAGGTCCAAAAAAAATTTTTTGTGAAACATGGATTATACATGAAAATTTTGAAAGCTGAGATCAGGCTTTCTCAGGGAAAGCACTGCAGGCTGGGAGGGTGTGATACCACCCTCCTTCCACAGGACAAACTCTTCTTGCCAAGCTGCAGGCAGCTCCCACTGAGAACACGCACCTGTATCCATGAGCATTTTTAACTCGGGTTCAATCCAAGACCTCCTACAGTGGCCCAGACCTTGACACAAATTAAAAAGGTGCTGATTCCCTGATTCTCTCTGTGCAGGAGTTTTTCAGCTGCTCCTGCTCCCAAAAGCAGCTGCACCAAGAGCCTCCTCAGCGCTCAGAAATCACCCTGAGCCATGAGGGTGTGCCAGACCCTTCTCTGTGACACTGGGGTCAGCTCCCAAGAACCTTGCTGAGCTCAGCCCCGGGTCCTGCCAGTGCCAGGAAGGATTTGGGAGGCACAGCTCCCTGCATGCCGTGGGCCATGAGCACATTCCAGAGCACAGACGAGCGCCTCGGCCCTGGTGACAGAAGTTAACACGAGCTGCTGCAAGCTGGGACTCCTTTCCATGCTAATCTGGTCATAACGTTAAAACAAACTATTTCCGGACTGCAATTATTGCACCTCATAGAGAAATTGCACAACACTGGAATTAACAACTGCTCGAGTGCGTTTAATTACTAACAGATACCTTTAAACTTGTGGTTAGGAAACTGTTAGCCATTCCCAGAGCATGTGCCCCACCATCCAGTCCCGCTCTGAAGCATTTTCAGAATCTGCTGATCCATAAAACGTACCATTGGAGAAGGTTTGTTTTGGCAGGGGGCTCGGTTTTGTCCAGCAAACTAATGGTGTCCGTTAACACACCATTACATACCTCGTTAACATACTTGGCAACTGGGATTTCCCCTCAAGAATAAAGAAATCGTGTGTAAATCATAATTATTGTCCGCCTGGCAGTATCAATCATCACACACAAGGCACTTGTTCTAATTCTCTACCCGCAAAATTGTTCCTTGCAAATGCAACTGGGCTCGTCCTTGCCCGTGGCACCTTACAAGGAAATCACAGGCCAAGCCCACGTGCTGTGAGTTTGTAGCAGGCAATTCCTATCAGGGTGCAGGGCATTGGATCAGGATGGATTTGTTTTCTTTGCTTAGGCCATAGGCTCTTTTGGGATGCCTTTGGGGAAACCTTGCAGAGAAGGTTCTTTTATTAGAGGAGTTCAGCACTCGATTTTTGAGTGAGTTCAGCTCCATGCTGTGACACCTAGGTTGCAAGCTGGGCTTTCAGCAGAGCTCAGAGCTGGTTCTCTAAAGCTCTGCTGAGAGCCTGGCACTAAGGAAGGTGGCTGAGAGGTGGCAGCACAAACTAGTCCTTCTTTGAGTGTGTACACAGAGGGTTTGTTCCCCACTCCTAGAAGGAGATCCAGGACTGGTGGGTAAGACTTCATCCCTTGAGCTGATGCATCTAATCAGGTAAAAAATGGTTTTCTCACATCCAAAATAATTCTCAAACCTGTGGGTTGGACATTTAAAAAACACAGCAGCGATAAAATAATAGTACCAACAATATTGCCAGCAGATGTGACTGCCAAGGAACATTATCTACTTCATGGTTTATGACATAAAGCGTGATAGAAAACACTTGCAGCAAGAGAGACTGGCATTGCAGCCAAGGAAAAAATTCCACTGTGCAGTTAGAACAAATAGAGGGTCGGAATCTCAAGCACTGCAATTTGTTGGGAATGGGAAGGAGTAGCAGCTGTCACACACCTCTCAGCTCTGACATTGCTCTGGGGCAGAGACAGTCTGGATCACCTTGTGATCCTGCTTCCCAGGACTCTGTGACTTCCACTCTCTAACACAAAGTCATGAAGTGCCCCAGTCTTCCTTTCTTGGACAGGAAGGGATGGATGAGCATTCCCCTCAGCTGATGGAACAGCGTTCCCAGCACACTCCTGGCAGCCCCTGCCCTTCAGGGAGAAAAGTGAAGCAGCCTGGGCTCACCATCTCCATTGCTTGTGCATTTGTTAAAGAAAGAGAATTCCAACAGAATTCATGCTTCCCCTGCCAGCCCTTGCCCTGCAATGGGATGGTGGTAATCTGAAGGCAGTATTTAGTTGTAAAAACAACAACAAAAAAAAGAACAAGGAATTTGCACTAGAAAGATAAAACTTCTTTGACAGTTGCAAGTTGGGAGTCTCATGACAGTAAAGAATATATTTATTTTCTCTGTTTGCATTTGCACTTCATCTCGGGTTCCTTCCCAATACTCCCAGCCTGTATTGCTTGTAGAAAAAGAGATGTACTAGAGACTACGACAACAGACTGTAGTATTTTCAGGCCTTGATGGAAATCTGCAGTGTATTTTCCAGGCTCGTAAATCTCAGGAGAAGTGTTTCATTATTCTGCTCAGGCAGTGCAGAATAGTTGAGCTACAGATCCTCTCGGATGTTTCCTTTCTAGGCCATTCCATAGACAGGCAACATTCATTTCAGGAGCGCCCTTAAATTCTTTCACCAGCCCATTCCTCTTCAAACAAGTTAGAACTGAAAATTCCTCTTTCAAGTCCCATACAATAAATTGCAACCTCAACATTCCAGCCTGAAAGGAGCATTTTTCCTCTTCAAGCACTTTGCCTTGTAGGTAGATGAGGACAAAAGCCATGACCTTCCTCAGCAAATCCAGGACACCAGAAGCCAAAATAAACAGCTTTTACAGTGTTTGCTTGTGCTTAGGAGTAACAGGCACCGTTTTCTTCGAGAAAAAGCAGGATTACTTCTGATACCTTCGCTATAAGTTAATAAACACATTAATTGCAACAAATCCATGAAGTTCACATATAGATCCAAATTAGCCTTGTATTTGGTAATCCTCAGTTTAGGACCACCTCATCCAGGCACAAGAATCTGTGAGATCCTTTAATACTTTTATATAAGTGCAAAGGATATTAAATCACTTTGTTATTAAGCCATCTGGAAAATGTAAGCTGCGTTTTAGGAGTGACTGCATGAATTGTCCAAATGCAACGCATTTTTCCAATGTTCACGCTGAGGAAACAAAGGAGACATAGAAATACCTCAGAGGGGGAAAAACCCTCTTTTTTCTGACCTAAAAATCACAAAGGTAGCAGTTTTCTTTAAAGAAGACCGAGAAGTTGGTGCAGAAACCAGACTCCTCACTCAGTGCAATCCGTACTCTCAGGAGCAGCTCTGCAAAGCTCCACGTTGTTGACACAACCATCCTCTTGCTTTTGTCAGTGTCACAGAAAGGCATTTCAGCCTGGCAGGGATGTGCTTCCACTCACATCTCCTCTCACCTTTTAAAGCACTGAGAAGCCCCCAGAGAAGAGCCCAAAAGGTCAGCCTGAAGCAAGTGGCCATGCAGCAGTTTTGTGCAGTGGTCCAGTTCGGTTTTGGACCTGCAAAGATACCGACTTCAGCCATTCCTAGGGAACTTGGAGGCCAGCGGGGAGCAGGAGCAGCACCAGTTTTCTCACAGAGGAAGACAAGTGAGACGAGAGCATCCTCTTTTATGTCATCGCTGTAAAGCTTCTGTCAGGAGAAGGGAAGTAGGGGAAAGCAGGGTAAACAAATTAGGACTAATCATCAAGCAATAGATGAATATTTGCTGCACCTTTTCCATCTGTCTTTTCAGAGAAGGGTAGGCCTATACTGAAAGATGAAGTGTTTGACCTTAAGTGATGAATGAAAACATAACTGATAATTCAAACCTGCCATGGGGGAAGTTTAAAGAAGGGTTGCCCCAAATGGCTTCAGTATGTTCAAAAGCTACTGCCAGGAACGTGGATATTTTTTTCCTGTGTTTGTTGGTTGCTCTGCATTTAAAACATCTCTGTATGTTTGTTTTTCTTCCGGTCTTTTGTGGTTGCTTTGTAAACATCTGGGTTGGGTTTTTAGTCCTTTGTACAAGAAGCGTGTGTGTGTTAGTTTTGCCAATGGTTCTTATGTAACATTTGTGGGGATGAAGGAGTTGGTTAAATCAGCTCCTTTGAAAAGCCATCCCAAACACAAAACTATTCCAGGAGTATCTCACGAAATGTCTTCTTCCCCCTTCCATAATGTACCATCAATTTTTCCTAACTAGGTTAAAAACAGAGCCCTCTCTTTCAGCAGTGATTACTCTATGTGACACTTACTCCTTGCAATCCCATGTTCCTGCTGAGTTTTGTGGTGGATTTGAGTCACCAAAGGGCTCATATGCATTTTTAGTACAAATGAACTGGCACAGGGGACTGCATTTCCCAAAAATGGGTCCCTTGCATTTCTTCTCTAAGGTATGGAACACCTTAACCCAGCATAAAAAATGTTAACCTCTCCCAGAAGTGTAAGCGTGAAATTTAGCAGCAGAAAATAAATTGCTCCATTGCATTTTCCTGCAATAGATATGATGGGTTATTTGACAGCTAAGTTCCTAACTTTCAAGCTCCTCTGAAAGCCTCTGCAATTAACATTTTTATATTACCTCACACTAATTCTCCTCCAATAAATAAAGAGTTTTGGAGCTTTTAAGACCCAAGGAAACACTTTGTCTGTCAAACTCCACTTTCCTGTGCAATCCAGACCACGCATTTTTTACCTAGCATTTCCTACTGTAAACTTTGGGATTTCAGTTGTTCTGTCACAAGTTTTCAACAAATGTTTGGTGCGACTAAGACCTCTCTTGTTGGTGCAGAGGTCCAGCCCATCGTGCCCTGTACCCAGCTGCTGATCCCTTCCGACTGCCTGAGGTGACAGCTGCCTCTTTTCCAGCCTGAGGTGAGAGCCTGCATCAGTTTTTTGGGAGGTCACAGGGAGCTGGATTTTAAAGGAGAACCCCTCTCCTCATTTCCCTCGTGCTCCAAATGGAGCAAAGGCAGAGGAGATGAGAGAGGTAAAAAGGGAGGAGAATCCATGAAAGGAGAGCTATAAATACTGGAGGAAAAAGCTCTGCAGGAGAAGGAGAGCTGAACAGGCTGAGAGTAGAGAGGCCAATATTATGGTGCTACGTGGCTTGTACATCAAGATCTCTTAATGGGCTTTTCCTTAGGAAAAAAAATCTCTTTTCACAGGCTTTTGTGATTACAGGGTTCCCCCCTCCTCCATTCAAAAATGCCCCCACAAAGCTCAGTCTTCTTAATATGTTTGGTCACAAATGGGAACAAGCTGCACTTTCTAAATAAATATTTTATGGGGTTTTTTTCCTTCTCTTCAACAACGGAGTTCATGTAACAGATTATCTGAACCAAATGGGTTTGCAGTTTCCTACTTCCCCAGTTCCTCACCAGTGAAACTACCACAGCAGAGGCAGACCACACTTCAATACCAGCAGTGTAGTTGAAAGAAAATGTGGAGTTTCCTCCACTTTGAATTTGGGTCGGTTTACCCAGATTTTATTTACCACTAGACCTCTAGTCAGCACCAGATACAGCCCTGCTTCTCAGGAGCCATCCATGCTTTCATTTTGCACCCATGTCCCAAACATTAGCCAGGCAGGTGCAGTTTTAGGGAAAGGGATGGGTTGCTACACATCCTGATCTTAGAGGACACGTGTGGACAAAGGACTCTGAGACAAACCTGTGGGTACCCAAGCACAGCCACCATTCAAGCCACTCAGTGTTTTACATCTTTGCTGGCTCCCTGTGGCCATGGTTGCGAGTTGTGTTTGTCCAGATACACAGGGGGAACGAAGAAGTGAAAGCAAGCAAGGAGAAAAATTATGCTGTCACCAAGAAAATGTTATTCTGACTGTTACTGGAGTTGGAGGTAGCAGATAAATCTGTAATGGTGAGGAAGGACAATGATGGAGCACTACAGCCCTGACCTGAAATTTCCTGAGTTCATACAACATCTTAAGCTTTTTTCCAGGTCACCAGATGATGCTGGAGGTATCTATTCTGGTTTCTTCCATTATTTTCCCTCCTATGCCCCAATAACTAAATAACTAAATAACTAAATAAAGGGTTATGATTTGGACCGAATATTAATGATGGAGTTCCATTGAACAGGGAGGTTGGACTAGAGGACTCACTGTGGCCCCTTCCAATCTTACCCATTCTGTGATGACAGGATTTTGAAATATTCCAGCCAACATCCAGGGGTTGCCCATAAAAGACTACGTGACTTAATATCACATCTATGCTTGCCGTGCATGTATGAATCTAAGCCTCATGTCTTCTTTCTCACTATGCTAGAAGAATTCATTAAATAATTTCTGGATCACTGGAAGAAAGCAAAGCTGGAGGAGCCAAAACTTGTGTTTCTGTCTCAAATTAGCATTGTTTCTGTTCTTTGACTTCATGCAGGTGAAAAGGCACTTTTAGACAGCCAGAGATTTCCCTGAATGAAGAATAAAACCACACTGGCCGTGAAGAGGGAAATAAACACACATTGGCAAAGACCACACAAGACTAAGACAGCAAATATTGCAAGAGAACAACCCCCCCAAGCCCCCTCCAGGATGTCCTGTCTCGTTCATACCGTAGATGCCAGCACACAGAGTGACAAACACACTATTGTAACTCTCCCATGATGGAGGTTCTCAGTCTGTTTTGAAAAACCTCGGATGATAAACATCGTGGGTGACAAGCACCCCACCAGTGACCCCTGCAGAACTCCATCCCCAAGGTTAAAAAAACATCCTTTCATAATTGTGGGGTGAGACTGATGTGGTAAACAACCATCAATCCCTTCAGCACCTTGCTCAGCAGATCCTTACCTTCCACAGTGAAGGTGTGAATCCAGAACCATGGGTTGGTTTGGAGGTGGCTTGATCTGCTCATGTGCTGACCACAAAATGATGCGATACTCATACAACCAAAAAGGAAAATCTTTGAAGGGATTAAGCATAGAGCAACCAAGAAATACATTAAAATGAAAATGGTAATAAACTACAGGAGATTTAAGGGCTGGTAAAACCAAAGATCTGAAATTTGGAGAGTGCTGGTCGCAAAGGCAAAGCAATGGTCTGGTAGACCAGTCATGGGCATCATAACTCACTAGTATGATGCAAAAGAACCACGAAGACAAGGAACTTAATTAAGTAATAATAGGAGCAGTGGCAAAAAAACTGAACTCTCTGAGCCAAAATGGGAATTTTACTCTCATACATTCAAATTTCTAAAAAAATATATTATTGAAGTAACTAAGCCAGGCTCATACCTTGAAGAGGGAAGGCTTCTTAAGCAGGAAACGTGTTGGATTCGTCTCCAAGAGAACATGTGAACCTCTCCACCTCAAACAAGGTCCTCAGGGAGGCCCAACCTGTAGAGTCTCTGCTTCTGCTTGCCTTAATATTAGATCAATTTCAAAAACATACATAGGTCAAATGCAGAGCAGTACCCAATCACAAGAGACAGGGCTTCTGTCTGTACATAAATCCAAACTTTGACAAAATCTGGAGGAGCCATGTACTTAACTTTCGCCCATCTCTGAAGATCTCCAGGATAGAAAAAGCCGTGCATGTGGAGTGTGTCCCCAGCTCCAGAAATGAGAAAACATCTCTGTGTCCAGAGCTGAGGGAATGGGATCTGAATGTTTGTCAGTGGGATAAAAAATATGAAATTCCAAAACGTGATTTTCCAAACTTGCTTTTAGGCTGAAACGTGAATGTCAATAATCTACTGTAACAGCTAAATACAGGTTTGGTTTTTTTTAAAAAAAAAGCAACAAAACTGTTTAATCAGAGCTTTTGCACATAAACTCTGTTCTTACAGAAGAGACCAGTTTGTTGAAAGCCAAGCGAGTACCAAACCAAAAGTCTGGATTATGACAAGAGCTCTCAATAACTTGCCAAAATTGATCAGAATGGCACTGTTCTTTCTCACAGACAGTGCAGACCTCAGATAAGGCCTGAAATATTCACAAGAGGACCCAGCACCTGCAGACAACCAATACAGAGCCATTCACATGGACACGACCTCTTTTCTCCTGGTGGGGACACCAGGTCCCACACTTCCACTGTGGCTTTCTGTGTCATTCCTGATGTACACGGGCGCATCTTTGGCCAACTGTTACAGATAACGTGACTGTAGAAGGGTAACAGAACGAATCTGGCCAGAGGCAACTGAATAAAACATGACTTCAGACAGAGTCCCTCTTGGTTTTGCACTGTCAAGCAGCCAAGGCTACAGCTTGTAGCTGCATGAGGTGCATAGCTGAGATAAACAGCCACTGGTGACATTTTAGGCCAGCTGAGGTAATAAATGATCACTGACCTCCATCACTATCTCAGATGAGTGGAAAATATTGGTCAATTGGCAGCAAGTTTCCACGAGCTGACTTAGGATAACAGACCATGCCCTGCTTTTTCTGTGTTTTCGTTCCGAGTTTTGAATAGCTTTTTGTTGCAGAAAACTTTTAAACCAGAGAGCTCCAAGGCATCAGAGCCAGAACTTGGGTCAGGAATGCTCTGACCTTGATACAGGACAGATATGGTGGCTGTAGATTACCATTATTTTTCTTCCACGCCAAAACGAGTTCTCCATGCTGCGCTCGGAAGAGAGGAAGTTGTGATAAGCAATGTTTACGTGTGGTGCAAATCTGTTTAAGGTGAGGGCACGGCCAGGGACTGGCACCATTGTCTGACCCAGCACAGAGCAGCTCCAGAGGTGCTGGAGGGGCCGTTACAAGGCAATTTTCCCAAGGGATGTAATGCACTCTTTGATGGAGTTTGCCTAAACCAACCCCCCTAAAAGTCAGCACATCCACTTGCTCTGTGGAGCAGGGTTGACCAGAAGCAAACTCTGTTGGTGTTCACCTGCTGCAGGTCTGCAGGATGGCTCTGACAGTGGAAGACAAAACCCAAGGTGAAGCCAGAGGGATAAAAGTGCAGTATTTGTCAACAGTGCTGCAAACAGTAGATCAGACGCTGGAGTAGGGGTGGAAGTTCTTTGGTACAAAGAGACCCTTGAGGAGAAAGAACCAGGCTAAAGAAATCTGGTCCAAAAGGATCTTTCAAATCATGACATGGCCCTTCAGATATTAAATAGCGATGGGGTTTTTCTATGGGTTTATGGGTTAGACAGGAGTTTCACAATATGGCTGTGCTCAGTTCCCTCATACCTGATCCGCATAAAACATTTCTGCTACGATGGTGGGCCAAAGTGGATTCTGTGCCTTTCTGCTCTAAACTCCTCCAAAGATGAGAATATTTCCTGCAGATCGAGGCTCTCTTTTCATTTTGAAGTCACAGAAATGTGAGCTTCTTTGGCAAAGTTTCCTGGTTTGCCTTGCTGGAGTTGGAGTAACCAAAGCAAATGAATCAGGAGCAGGATGAGTAAGTCCATATCTATCCAGTTGATAACGATCTTACAAAGCTGTTCGAGGGCAAAAAAGTACATTCTCCTGTATTGAATCAGGACATCATAACTAAGAAGTGTTCCAAGTTAAACACATTCAAAAACTGTTTGACTCATGTTTCACATTTAATTCTAGATCTCTAAAAAAGTATACAAAAGCAAAGCTTGCCTGGACTAAACAACAGAACTGCATGAGGCACGTGGCATCAGCTCAGGCTTCTCTGGCCAGCTCTCTAAATGAAGTGTTTGGAAATAGGAGAAACACACAGATTTGGAAGTGGAATGGATAAGAGATTTAGTTTCTCCTTTTAAAACAGAGTCCTGGGCAAATCTGAAGGAGCCTGCAAAGCTTCAACAAGACATGCCTTAAAAGCAGCAGCAGCTCTGTCCACATAGACTGGTATTATTAAAAGCAAGGCAAAAGAGAAAGATTCCACTCAGTGCTGGAGAGCTGCCGAAAAGCCCACATTTGTGATGTAGTGCTTGGACTCAAATCACGTTAACAGGGCAAAATAAATCTGCAGAAACGAAGAAAGTCTGAACAGAGCGGACGTAGCCAAGGTCCAAAACAGGTCACAGATTCAAGTGGTGGGTAGTTCAAAAGGGAAGTATTTGAAACTCTAATTCTATATAGCAAAAAGCTGGCTCTGCTGCTGTGCTCAGGGTTTATTTTGAAGGTCACACATGCATTAGAGTATCAAGGGAGCAAAATCTGAGTGATCAACAGAATGGCAGAGCAAAGAGCACTATAAAGACTTCATTTCCCTCGCAGGTTCTACAATGGGCAGCTCAGTTACTGGCAGTGAGGATGTTATTTCTAATGTAAATATTTCGCTTTCAGCACAGCTGAACTGGGAGGGATTATAACCAGTAATGAATGAACTTCCAAATACCTCTCCAAGCCAAGAACCCCAGAGATGGCATGCAGAGCTGAATCCTTTCAATTATCCAGAAAGAGATGGAGAAGACTTTGCATGGCTCTTAGTAATTACTACTTCCAAAACTGCCAGCGATGCCTTTTCCCACCCATCTTGGCCAAGGCAATTATTCTTCCAGGTTCCCACTCTTGGCCCACACCTCCATGGTCAAGTCCATGGAAGAATGACAACATCCACCAGCTGCCTGGACAACATCCAGCCTGGATTATTACAATGAGCTTGCATGAGAAACAGGATTAGAAAAGCAGGGAAAGTCTACTGATAAAGCTGCCCCATTTGTTTTGATTCGAGATATTAAAGTTGTTCGGTAAATGTCTGTGGTACGTGGGAGACTTCCCTGCACCCTGAACAGCTCCACGGGATTTGGTCAGCTTCTGCTTTATTGCAAAATCAGAGAGCTGGGGGGTGATAGCTGGGTCAGTCTCAGTGAAGATCTTCTAGGCTTAGCTTTATTGTAATTTTCTCCTTGAAGCAGAAGAAACTATTCCTAGAAATCGCCTACAATGTGGTCGGGATGGAAAGTTCTTTGTGCAGGACATCACTGTTTCATTTACAGCACATCATAACGTTCCCATGCCTCGTAATAACATAAGCTAGCATCCGTACTCTCTTAAAATATGGTCCAACCAGATGGGTTTGCATATTTACAAGTCTAGCAGTGAAATACCCAATGCAGCAATTGCTTCTATCACATCCATTTTGTTAAAAGACTCTCTGGAGTATTATTCTGAAAACTAAAAGGACCACCCTGTGCTGAAATTGCAGGATATCACTGGACTGTGCAAACCGACTTAGGCTTGAGGAATTTATGAATGAAATTGCAGAGCATGGCTGTCCATCCTGCAGTGTGCAGAGAAGGGACCCAGCAACGGGGAGGTCCCTCCCCGTGAGCACTGCACATTTACCTGCCCACTGAGTTCATCCAGAACCACATCCAAGGGCTCAGCCAGTGCTGGTGTGTCTGTGGAAATCTCACACCAATAGATCTGAGATGGACAGGCCACTCATGCCTCTCTGGAGGGTGACAAATCACACAGCAGCAGACAGCCTACTCTGGTTTTATGTATCTGTCACAATATGACCACCTCTCTGGCCTTGTGACCATCGCTTTGGTCTGCTTTTAAAACCTTCGTGGTGTTGATATCACTGATGTCACACCCAGGCAGAACCTGAACTCAGGAATTCCTCTTTTCTATTCTGTTCTGCCTCTCTCTCTTATTTGCTTGCAGGCCCTTAGCAAAACAAATTCCGGGGAGCAAATTTTGTGTGGTCAGATGTGAAGAAAAGACACAACATAAGAGAAGTTGATTTTGAAGAAAACCACAGTATTTGGCTCCATCACAGTTGACAATACTCCATGAGATAAGAGACTTTCTACTGTCTTCCAAAACAAGGTGATTTCTAATCTCCAGGATCCTGTGACTGATGTGCCTTTGTTCCCATGCAAATAAAGCCTTTAACCTTCTCCTTTAGCCTTGGTTTTGGACATGAGGCAGGTGAAAAACCAAAGCAGTGATTACAAACTGTTCCCTGTCCTGGGAAGAATAATGACTGCAGAAAACACTATCCCAAGTGCCAAGCAAAATGGCTAAGGTTAGTATTATTTGTCATTACAAGAGCAGAAAGAATACTAGCTGCCAGAAGCTCTGTGCAGGGATGTGAAATCCATATTTTTTGCACTTTTTTTCTGTTTTGACAACTAGAAATAATATTTTTCAATTGCTAGATCAACCCAAAAGCTGTGGCAAAGCAGCCTTAAAAGGATTCAGAGCCTGCAAGAGCAGCAGAGAGGCAGGGATTTGAGAGCAGCTCCACACACCAACTTTGACCATTCCTGTGGATCCCGGGCCAGGTCCTGACCTCATTCAGATGCAGATAAATCCAAGGCCGTTTCAGTGGGGCTGCGGGGATGTGAGATCAGCGTTTGGCTGGGGGTGTTGGCTGAGCTGTGGCAGGTGGGCACTTGCCAAAGAACTCCGTAATGGATCGTGTAAACACCAGGATTGCTCACAACCATTATGTAACCTGCTGCTCTAGAGAGGGATTTACAAAAGGCACTGGTCTCCGTGGCTGTGATCCTGTGTCAGGTCCACCCTTGCTGAGCACAGGTGGTGCTGTTTCTGGAACTACAAGTGGACACTCTGTCTCCTTGCAGGAAGGGCAGTGCAGTGTTTCCATAACCAACCAGCCCAGGGTGAAGCAGCCCTGGGCTCAGTTCTCACCCTTTCCAGCCCCTCGCCTCACATCTGCTCATCCCTCCTGGCCAGCGTGGAGCTGCATGGTTTGGGATGAGCAACCATCTCTGGACTCTGGAGTCAGCTCGGCTCAGCTCAGCCTGAGAACAGCAAGGGAGAAAGCACCTCATGGAAAATAGAGACGAGATAATTCCCTCGGCCACCGGGCACACAGGCCAGCAGGAAGTGACAGGAATGAGACTGGGGAGGGTAATTCTTGAGCACGGCCTCGACAGCCACCCTTGTTCATCCCCTGCATCAGCAAATTCCTGAATATCTAATCCTTGCATACCTGCTCCCCCTCCCATCCATACACATCCCCACCACCACACCAGGCCCTGCTCCAGTCTTCCTCCGTCCCAGTTTATGTCCCCTTCAGTCATGTCTGGTGACAATAACTATAAAAATAGCCCAAATTAAGAAAAACAATATTCTATTCTGAAAGAAAATTGTCCACAATCCTCAGTTTAGTCTGATTCCTCACTCTTTTACATACTTTAAGAAACATGACCGTGTTGTAACATACTAAAAGATTTATTTCTAATATGAAACCCATATTTAGTATTGGTTTGGCAGTGGTAGGAAGGAAACCACAGGCAGCTGGCATGGATTAAGTGTTAGTTGCTTGATAAACCTGGAGTTGTCAGAACTTCCAACTTTCCTACTGAATCTGCTGCCATCCAGAGCTAAATATTTGAGAAGGGTGCCTTTGGATGAGCAGGGCTTTGTTCTTCACATCTGAGCTGCAGGGATACCAGCAAGAGATGTGTGTTTGCACACATAAAATTTCTATTAAAAACAAGAACTGCCTGTAGCTTCTCTAACATTCTCTCTGTCAGCTCCCTGGGAACAGCTTTAGATACACCAGCAGTACCCTTCTGGATCCTTCCAAATTATGAATATTACAAACACAGTAGCTCACTGTTTCCTGGAATAGCTTCACTATCTGAAATTTCCACTGTTTTGAGTTAGAGAATTCTGAGTCTTTTTCCTCTGAATGCCAGAGCCTGTTTATTGACTAGTATTCAACTGTTCTCTTAGGGAAATGGAAAAAACTCAGATTCATGATGCTGCCACCTGAATGACTGAAGTGCTTAGCACCGTGCAAAATATGAATTAGATATTCCAAATTACCAAATTCACTTCCAGTGACTCACTGGAAGTATTGGAGCTTTAAAATCCTCACTTGGTAGTAAAACACTGGCACCCAAGTGTTTCCACAAAGCTGACATGGGAGGCTTTTGAACATAGGCCAAACAAATTAATTTTGGAATTTGAAATAACATCCATGAGGATTTTTTCCTATTTGTTCAGTTCTAGTCACCGTTTCTTACTGACATACCTTCTGACTTGAAGTAGAAGCAAAGGCTCTTTAAAATGTCTCACAATTATTCATTTATGAAGTGTGGGACAGAACACTGAAATTGAGATTATTGCCCTAAAAATGTCAGTGCAGGTGTCTTGACATTTTCCATTCTCCACCATGTGTCCCAGGAACAGGCGTTTGCTCTCCCTCCACTCCATGAAGGACTGTTCCTTTAGCCTTGGAAACTCCAAGCACTCGAGTGTCAGGACACTCAATCCTTCCACAACTCCCAATGAAATTATTCAGTGTACAGACCAACCGAAACCAATAACCACCATATTCCCAATACTTGTCTTTTTTTATATATGGCTCACACGTTTTTAAGCGTTTTCCTGTAACTCGCAGTTCCACAAACTTTTAATTCCAAAAGCACCACAGGATCTTGATTCTAGGAGATGGTGCTTTTAGGAAGAAAACTCCAGAAGCAGGAAAGAGAGGAGACCCAAACCATTCCCAGTAGCACTGGGATGTGTCCTCTACGTTTCACAGCATCATCAGGGATTTATGTGCCTTTCTCCAGCGCAGAGAAAAAGCAGATTTACTTTGGACTAAGTCCTCTGACAGCCATTTGCCACAAAGCAAAGATGATTAAACAAAATCCATCTTAGGAGTCGGTTCCTAACAGGGCACCCTGCTTGCTTGTCGTGGGAGAAACCTGTCAGAAAACAGGCTCATGCTTAGCAAGTAATCTCGGATTTCACAGCTCTAAATGCAATTATATGCCAGATTTTTGTCACCCAACCTTCCATTAAAGCTCAGATATCAATAGTGTCAGATGCCAAGCGACCTCCCACGACCCCTTGGAAAGTACCACTAAACAAAGTTTGCTTTTCTTGGCAACGTTACAAGTGATTCCCATGGGAATGGAGCTGCTTTGGGCTCATCCACAGCAGCTCCAACTCGCCAAAGACCAGCAAGGAATCGTCCCTACAGCACTAATTCTGCACAGGAACCTATAAAATGGCCATGAACTGAACACAGCTTAGTTATAAAGCCTCTTGCAGCCCGGCTTCTGTGTGGGGAGAAGATTTCACCCACCACCAGCTGCCAGGACAGATGTAGGCAGCCAAAAGAATGTTGGTTTCTGTGGGCATCTCTTCGTTCCTCAGGTGTGTTTCCAACAATGAAGTCACTGCACCAATCCTCCTGCAAATATTTTGGCCTTTGGCTCACTTTCCCCACACACCCCCTTCAGATGCCACTAAATTAGAAGTGAAAAATATGATTTGGAGAGTGCATTTAACATAAGTAAAGAGATTAAGGGGTTTATCTGTCAACACTGGATTCCAGATGTTTTTAAATTAGAAGAAAAAACAGGAGACTAAGAGAGATGTTAATTATAAGCTCTTTTCTTCCCTTTAAAATATTTTAAAATATTGGTTAAAATACCTAACTTTTCCTGTAGGTTTTGGAGAGGGCTTAAAAAAAATATCAGCATAGATTTCAGACTAAACTTCAGTGTCTGCACTGAAGCTCGAATGTGCTTCTCCTGGTACATAACATCAGAGCTCCTTTGCATAACTAACATTCACAGAGGAGTTATTTCATAGAAATCTCTGTGTATGACTTCACCAGTGCCAAAGCTCAGGCTCAGAAAGATATTGAATTCCACTGGTTTTCATCCTTGACTCTCAATTTCCATCCCTAGTCCAGTTCTAGGAGTAATGAAATCATGGACCTGCAGCTGGACCTACAGCAAGCTCCTGTGACACAGTGAATAAGTTTAAGAAAAAAAACTGGAAAGGGAATGGAACTTATTGAAAAACAAGCAAATCCAAATAGTGGTTAAATTCAGAATTAAACCCACCATAAAAAGGGGAGCCAGCCCCTTCTGTTTTACCCATCTTCCATGTGGAGGACATCTATTTTAATGTTCCTTGGGGCTGCACCAGTGCCTTCTGGGATTTACTTGATCAGTTTGTGCTGGATTCCCACTGCCAATTTCTCCAAGAGTAAGTCTTGATTAATGTCCTGTATCTAATACAGATTCTGCTCCTGTAGCCTTCATATGCTCTGAAAGGGAAAACAGAAGACAGGACTGAAAGGCTGCTTCGCTGGGATTTCCTCTTGGAGATCCATCCCCACGTCAGGCACATCAGATGGCACTTCCCACCTTCCTCTTGGATATCAGTGCCATCAACCAACCTGATAAAAATGGTGGGAAAGGTTTGTGCCAACTGAGCTTTTCGTAGCTGAAAGGATCTGATGCTGCAGCACTGGGACAGATGGCTTTGGATAATAATAAAAGTACTCAGACCAATGAGTTCTTCTAGCACAGTAATTCCATTGAGACTGGGTGTTCTGAAAGAGCAACCATTAATTCTGTGACAACACCATGTGAGTTTGATCAGTTAATGACCTGATACAAAAGAGCTGAGAAGTTAATGTGTTTGGGGGGTTTTATTGCAATAATTAATTTTAACAGGAAAGAGCCCATTTTATTTCCTAACTCTAGATTTGGCTGCTAATCCCCGAATCTGGGGTGTGTAAAGAGAGATAAAAGCTGATTCATTATAACATTCTGCAGAGATTATAGAGAAGACAAAGATGTGATCCCTGACCTATGTTCCCTGTGAACCCGTGCCTCAAAAAATTTTGGGGTTTCTCACAGGATTTTAAGATGTTTTCTAGATTTCTACTTATACAAGTCAAGCCTGTCACCCAGACAAGAACACTGAGAAAGCTGAACATTTCCAAATGCTGGGCCTGTTGATGATGGGAGGCCTGAATCCTGCCCCTGATGCAGGTTCATGGGGTCAGTGTTGCTGTGAGCTTTCTTAAACTAGGCCAGTTTTACTGACTGTACCCCACAGATGATTTATTTTATCCAAATTAGTGATGTTTATTAGAAAAGGCCTCACCATGTCTCTTTCTAACAGAGAATTAACAACGTTCATCTGAATTGGGGACTTATTTCATCATACATGTAATATAAATCCTGCTGGCTCTGTTACTTGTTCCAGAATCTTATAAATTCTTGGAAGACTTAACTGTATTCTGAGTCCTTCCCTCTTACCTTTGGATGTCCTTCCTGGTCCCATATTCTTTTCCACAAACCAAGTAACTCTACCCCTCTCCTTGGCCGTGGACAGTTATTGAGCCTCTCTGTGAGCAGCAGCACGGACAAAGGTTTGATCAAAAAATCTGATCAGCAGGAGTGATGAGAGGTGACTGCAGAGAGCCCCCAAACCAGGTGAGACAACAGCACCTGCCTTGGAAAAAGGGATGGCAACACTGAGGGCACTTCCCAGGAAGCCCTAAGCAATTAATAGATATTTCAGAATTCAGGATCCATTCTCTCATAGAAGAGTTCCATTTATAGAAGACAATCAATTTCTCTTCTTCCTGTTGATGGTATCCCAGAGTAAACCTGCAACATCCCTCATATATCCCTTAATGAAGTACCTTTAACTGGGCCAAAAGCCATCTTAGTTTTTCCACAAAGCCAGCTGACATCTTGAGTTCATATGAGGCACACTGTGTTTTTCCTGGCATATCCCTGGGCCTTACTTCATTATTTTATATTTATGTGACAGCAAAAAAAAAAAAAGCTTATGCCATATGGATGTATCGGGGCAGGAAAAAGCAACCAAACTCTGATGAAATCACTGGAGTTAACTGGAATACAGCACTGTATGAAGCTGTGGCACACTCCAGGAAGATGAACTCGCAGTGAAGACTCAGAGCTGTGCAAACTAAACTGCTTTATGAGGAGCTTTGGACGGAGTACAAGCCCCTCTTTGTGTGTTCTCAAGCCTGATAAATCTGTAAGTGGATCTGCCTCTCACACATGTACAGCTGGAAGAACAGTCAGATTTTAAATCTTCACTTATTACAAAGCATGGTGATCCTTCTTGTGATCCCTAAACACGTCCATATGCTACAACAATTTCAAACTGAACTGAAAGAAGATCTTATTCTCCTCAAGAGCTCAAGCTAGAATGAGAAATGGGAGGATCTTTGTGTTTGAGAATGATGCCTCAAGTTCGAGTCAAATCAGTGCATTGTCTCCTGCCCTTTTTAGCCAGATGCATTAAAACCAAACCAAAAACTGGAACCACGTCCCCTGGACAAAGAACATCCTGTGAGCTGGAGGCACAGCACATCTGGGGGCCTCATGTCGCTGCTGAGCAATGCATGACCTGGGGACACTGTCGTTTTGTGCTTAACAACTCTCCAGGGGGAAAGCTGACATCTGAAAGGGACCAAAAAGCTTCTTCATGCGATGCCAAGGCACCCTCTCGCGTTTCACTGGGAAGTGGGAGCATGTGAACTGCACAGACATGAGCTCATGTAGCCACGCTGATGCACAGCCTCCCGGCCTCAGTGCCAAAAGCCTGTGCCAAGGCACAGGGCATCTCACAGCACCTTTTATTTTCTGTTTCTGTCCCGCCCAGATTTCCGTCAAATTCTGGGTTGAAATATCACTCAAGGTGGAGGGACAATGAGAGAAGCTTCACAGTCACTGCTTGGGATTAGTTCATTAGTCTCGTGATCTCATGGTGAACCCAAATGAACTCATTAACTCATTTTTTAATTGAGAATTTCCCTATAAACCATTCTTTGCAATTTACTCACCACACAGGTACCAGGTGTTTCTTGAACACTTCCAGGGAAGATGACTCCATCACTTCCCAGGGAAGCCTGTTCCAATGCCTCACCACCCTTCCAGTGAAGAAATTAAATTGCCCGAGGCTAAAAGCTGAAAAAACCTATCCCCTCCACACCTCAGGGCAGGCACACAGAGATGGCATGGGAATGATCCTTTAACACCAAAATTCCTTCACATCTTCCTTAAAACTATCTTGTGTATTTTTGGGAATGTTCTAGATTGTGGAGATGCTTCTTTCCATCTCTGCTCAGTGGAAAATTTCCAAGAACATGTTTAGACCTGGATTTTGTCAGAACTGCTTACAGTTTGTGGCATCCACGTTCAGTGACCTAATTACTACCATGACCCCTTCAGGAAGGCTGCCTTGGCTGCTTGCATGGAGAACTGAAAAGCTTTCTGGAGCAGAGAAATCATCCTCAAGACCAGCTAAAGTTGTTTTCTGTCCCTGCCACTTCCAGACGAAGCGCTGCTAAGAAGAGGTTTCACTTTTTAAAAGGAAACATGTTCTCAACGTGGTTTTTATAAAGGAAACCACATCACTCCTTCAAAAGACGACAAAGGAACTTGCATGCATGATTGATGAAATATCCTAACACCCTTACAGGGGAAAATGTAACAAACGCCCAGGCAGATCATAAGCAACACGCCCCAGAACAAGGGCTGACAAACAGCACACAGCAGTAATTCACATCGAAAACTTGACAGTGAATATTTACTTAATATGTGTTTATTTTAATTGGAAATAAAGGAAACGCTGGATGAGTCTTTAGGTACTGGTACAGACATTTTCAAGCGTCACACAGGCCGTGGCAGGCTAATTATTATTTGGTGTAAAGCATGAGAGCTCCCTGGATGTGGCTGTGGAGGAAGAGAGCCACTGCTTAGGTTACAGAACTCATTTTGAGGAGATGATCAGGTTTCAGCAGTGCTATGCAGACTCCCCGTGGCTCCCTGCCCTGTGTGTCACAGTCAGAGCTGTGAGGTGGTTTGTTCCATGCGACGGTGGGAGGCTGCCAATCTTAAAAACATCATTTTTGTTATTTGCAAACGCAAAAATTGCTTCAGGCTCGCTGGACATGCCAAAGCCTTGATCAAAATCATGTCCCTTTCATGGGGACAAAAACATATGTTCACATTATCCCAAAAAGAAACAAGGGGGCATGGGGGAGAACGGGGAGGGAATCTTTTTATCTTGGTTTAGCATGAAAATACCATGCATGGCTGCCAGTTGTTTATCGGCTTTTCCAGATCAACAATATGTTCTTCCTCAAGGCCTTTCATTGAAGACCTTTTGGTCAATCTAACTTGTATTAAATAACCAAAACCAAATGGGGAACAGTCTCAGGGTCTGCACTTGTCACGTGACCCTGCTGTTTAAAGAGCTTTTTTGGTCACCAACTCACAGCAAGAGTATTCTGGAGAATCTAATTCATAAATTCTCACTGGTTTTGCTTTGAGATTCTTCCCATGTGATTCCCTTTTTCTTTTTTTCCTGTGCCAGGGGAAGGAGCACAGTTTTTGCTTGGGTCAGTCATCTCCACTTCTCCACTGGGTAGTTCTGCTGCTGGTCCCCTCTTTGCATGGTTGGTCCCTTCTTTGCCTTGTGTGCCCAAAAAGTGAAGAAAAACTCAAAGAAACAAAACAGGGGGAATTTCAAGTCATGCCAAGAAAATCTGATCTTTACAGAAGAAGCATCAGGGACAGAGTGATCAGGGAGAGAGGTCAGGGACTTCTCTTCCAGCACTGGAGTCAGGGAAAACAGCTAAACAAAGAAAAACAAGGTGTCCTTATCTCCTGAAAAACACACCTATCCTTCAGCTTTGCAAGATCTTCCGTGAACAAATACTCTGAAGGAGAAGAGAGTGGTTTGCATAGGGAGAAGAGTGAATCAAAACAGGGTTTTTACAACTCTCTCCTCTGTTCCCGTGAGGGGGGGAAAACAACAAATACAAACACACAGGATGTATCCCAGCCGGGGGTAGGAGAGAAAAGCACACAGGAGATCAGCTTGTGTGGCTGTGATCACAGGGACTCTGTCAATCATTAAGGCAAAGTCTCTGGTATTCCTTCCTGCCCAGGTGAGTTCTCACACGCATTGTGGCAGGTCTTTCCAGATGGATGAGCCCTAAATGCCCACAGGCAAAGGAAGCCGTCCTCGCTGTTAAACTGATGCTGAGATGGAGAACGATAAAGCTGTGAAGGGCTGGCATTTGGAGTGACAACAGCAATCAGGACACTAAAAAAAGGAGAAAGCCATCAGTTATCTCTGTTTCCTTCCTAACAACATCTTCAAGGTGGTCCCGAGCTCTAGGCACCTTTATAATTTAAGGGTCACTGGAATGTGTCCTTTTTTACTCTCCATCCTTCTGGCAGGGGCTTCACCTGATAACAGGCACAGATAACACGGGCAAAGAACCTCCAGTTCCTGCCAACACCTGCTTTGCACTGGGAGGTGTCAGAGCTCCAAGCAGGGCTGTCTTTGGGCACTGTCAGCACTTGCAGGGCCGAGCCCTGGCATTCTGCTGTCAGCTACAGGAGTTTTAAGTCCTGTGAGCACTTCCAGGATGCTGAATTTTGCTAGATGGGGACATTTCTTCACCAAACTTGCCCCAGCATATTCTGACTGGCCAGCAGCCCAGCAACACTGTACATTTTAAAGCATTATATATCTTTTAAATGAGGTTTGAAATTGTGCATAGTCCCCTTCAGGTCCACATATTTAGCCGAAATAGTTAATTGAGAAAAAGATTTTCCAGGCACAATATCTGCAATGCCTCCTGAGAAAAACTACTGGAAGTTGCTGGTGTTCAATTAATCTGAAAGAAACAAACCACACTGAATTTAGAGCAAGTAAGGAAGTTAGTTCATGTTTTGAGCTCCTTTTATCTTTATTACCAGAGCTGTGGCTTTTTTGTCCTTACAGCTGTCTGTCAGCAGTGCTCCAACAGAGGGCCCTCCCTTGAATTTCAATCGAATATTCTGTTTCTTCAGAGAACTTAAAATGCATTATATAAAAAAAAAAATAGCCAAAGAAATATTTAGAGTCAGTGCAATTGAAATGAGCTCACATAAAATAAGGATGATGGAGAGACTCGTGTTTTAAAAAGGAAGATTACCACATGCCTTAGAAAATAGATGGAAGCCAGAGGACCTGCAGTTCTTGCTGTGCATTTCTAATCCCCCCTGCTTTCCCCAGTGTTTCTGTGCCCAAGCACTTGCTAGCAGAGTGAAGAGCTTTCTTTGGGCCTTCTTCAGCTCTGACCTTGGCTCTCAGTCTGTTGATGAGAATATGAGCATCATAACTCCTACTTAGGACAGAAATTGTAGCAAGTGAAAGTATAGGACAGTTCAATTTCTTTAAAGCCATCACACCCAGTTATTTTTCTCTCTTTTTATCAGACACCAGCATGGAGGGGAAGTGTGAACAGTCTCCATAAGGTGCAGGATGAATGGACACTTCATAACCCTAATTTCCAACTGAAGTCACTACAGTAGATATACTTGAGTTACTGACATGATGTTTTCCACCAGAGCAATAATCCAACTCCTTTAACATCAGGTGTAGACACGGTTTTCAGTTCTCACCAAGGGAACTGAGGGAAGGATAGAATAAATGGGTGTTTGCCCTCTGTCCATGTATAAGGCTATAAAAAGAAGTATCAGAGAAGGACGAGCAATAAAACAGTTGAACAACAGCGGGAAAGATGCTCAGTTTAGCAATGTTTCTTACCCTAGAAGTAGCCTGAAATGCCCAACAGAAATCATCTCATCAATTCATGAGGGATGGACAATATGAGGACAGTGATTAGAGGCCCTTTTAGACCTCCTGTCTGTGGTTCCTGCACCTTTGCTCCCAGAGCACATGCTGCACTCACTGCATTGAGGTATCAGCTCTCAGCCTGCAGAGAGGGGTGGTGAACAGCACAGGGGAAGATCACACATCCCCTTCCTCCCAGCCCAGTCCAGAAACTCTATTTTCTGACTCCAGGCAGTCACTGCTCTGATAGACAGCTGATGGAACCCCACAAAAATGCTGGATCGTGGCTGACATGCTGGCCTTCATTCCTGCAGCACTTCTGGGCAGATCATCAGCCTTATCTTTGAGCTTCCTGCCTCATGTCACAGCCCTACTGTTATTCAAACATAGTTTTGTATTTAATTTAATTTCCTTGTTTTTGTTTAGCTTTGATAAAGGAAAGGAAATCTTTTCTAATCGGCACGAAACAAGACCATTGACTCAAGACCAAGTTCAATGAGCTATCGGGGCAACAGGATGCTAATGGCTAATGCAAAAGTCTGAGAAAGAGTCATGGGAACAAAAGCCACTGGAGGGAGAACAACTTGTCCTTTAAATCCATAAAGAGGAAGTGGGATGTGGAGAAAAGTTCTGAGTTGAAAAGCCCTTTCAAGAGGCTTGACAGAGCTTGAGCAAAGAGCCAGGGTGAGCTGACAGGGAAATCACGATTAATTGAGCTGAGATTTTTGTGCATGTGCATGTGCAGGTACATAGGTATGAAAATGTTTGTGTATGTACATAATAGATATACGTGTGATAAATACATAAATACATGTGGTAAATACATAAATACATGTGATAAGAGGTGGTTTTTGCCAGGAAAGGGTACTGTAAAGGAGGACTTATCCACAATCACAGCACATCAAGGAATTCAACCCAAAGTACTTCTGGAGATGGAAAATATCTCCATTATCTCCCCCAAGATGTAGTCACACATATTCTCAGCACACCAAACAACCACTTAATGTTGATTGGATTGCACGTCAGTGTAGAATAAAAAGGTTTGAGAAATTGAAAATATAAAAGGGTCAGTTCTACCAGTCTAGGTCAACAGCTAGAGTTTGAAGCCTTCAGTCCTAACAAACAGCTGTATGACAGAGCCTCATCCACGAGTGTTTCCAGGAGCTTCAGAGAACGTTGGCTCATATCCCAGAATCCCTGCAAATTTCAGGCTAGCTGAGGACAGAAGTGTTCCTACAAGTGAACAGCATAAAGAGTAAGTCCAAGTCATAAAAATATTGTGCTAGCAGTTGAGAAGGTTAGAATACAAAAGCAAGTGAAGAAACAGATCAAGGTCAAACAGTCATGTCAGAATTACCTCAGTGTGGTGCATTTACAGCTCCTTATCTCCAGCAGAGACAATTTTTTATGTAAGAGTTCACATGAAAACCAAAACTGCAGCCATCAGAACCCTTCTAATAATCACCAACCAGACTTCCAGCCAAATTGCTTCCTTTCACAGTTCTTGATTCAATAGTTCTAACTCTTTTACATCTTCCCAAGCAGATTTGCCCTCATTTTCTCATCTCCACTGATGTATAATGTTTGGGTCAGGTCTACCTTCCAAACTACCCCATGCAAAATTACCAGTGCACTTTAACTGCATCATATCTGCCATTATAGAAACCCTGTTATGAAATCCAGCTTTTAATGCAGTGCTAGTTACTTATTTACTAGCTCTACAGGCCCAAAAATTCCCTGGCTCTCTCCATAGTTTGCTAAGGCTGTCAAGGGCATTTTTTTTTCCATTAGTTCTTTTTCTCCACTGTTACAAATTCACATTAAGGCCCTTGGTCATGCTCAGTCATGCTGTCTCTTTGATCAGCACCCAGGTCAAATACCATGAGAACAGCCCTTCAAGAAATGTTTGGCTGTTCTGTCTTCCATCATCCTAAATGTTGGCTCTGCCAACACACTGGCCAGGGATTTCATTACCTTTACTATATTAGGTTCTTTATAGGCTTCTAGCTCATCTTTCTTAAGTCTTCTCCACACATTTTCCCCTACATTCTCCAAAAACCTATCCCAGGACTTTGTTCAAGTTATTTAGTGACCATTCTTCCATCTAAGTAGAGATCCAACAACTTGGAACTCTGCAGCTTGGTCTCTCTCACTCTTTTGGACCTTAATGTCACCTGCAGAAAAAGTAACATCATTATCACTCTTAACAAGCCTTAGTTCCCTCTGAGGTGTTCAAACCCTTTAACATCAACATAATCCAGAGTATTTACTGACTCCCAGAAGAGCATTCCCAAGATGATCTTAAGCTAACAACCAGGCTTTATTTCCTTCAAATTCTAGCCCTGTTTGGAGTTTGGGTTTTTATTTGCAGTACCTTCTGGTCTACAACTCTCTTCTGAGCTGTATTTCTTCTCTCTCATGACAGTTAACTCACCACAATGGTCAAAAAGGAGATGTAAACCATTCAAATTCACACCATTCTGAGAATTTCACAACGAGTGTATTAATCCCACCCAGTCATATTAAAAGTTACAGGAATGATACTTAAGCATTTCTCTGACTTAACCCTTCACTGAGGTCAAACAGAGCAGAATGTGCAACGTTTGCCATTACAATCAATTCATATTTGCACCTTTCTAATTGATTTTTCAAGCTATCCAGACACTTTTTCTGCTGGAAGTCAATTTGTGACAAATACATAAGTTTTCTTCTACTTCCCTAAAAGCTAGAGAGCAAACATGTACACTGATAAATATACATATACATATATATATAAAAAATAACATTATTGTCTGCTCCTGAGCACTTAATGGATGAAGTGTCTCCTCTCCATGAAAAAAAATAGGGGTTTTTATAAAGCAGTTTGGACATATTAAGCTGTACAAAGAAGGGAAAATACTGCAACATTTCTTCCATTCTGGTTTCTCCCTTCTAGAGAATTGGGCATATTCACTCAGAATTTATTCAAGCATCCAAACCAAATCAGTTTCAAAAGCCTTTGAGTCTGTGTAGGCCCTCCTGTTTTCAATAATGCAGCAGGAACAGTATCAGCCCCTGGTGCTTTATTGGTCCTGAGAATTGTAATTGTCTCTCAAAGCTCCTCAAAATGTGGTATTTCTACAAAACAGCTGAGCCATCTGGATTACAGCCAGTAGGTCTTTTTTCCACCTCACTATTGAAGAGATCACAGTATTTTCTCTATTTCTTTAAAGTTACACTGTAATTTCCACTTTCATCCTTAATCCTGCTCACTCATTTCTCCACACATGGATATTCTTGTAAAGTGCATTCATATTATTAATACCTCTCTTCTCCCTTGTCATCTCTATAGTGTTTTATTATCTGACATGTCATTTAACTCGTCCTCCACCTAAATTGTAATTCTCAGCACAAGGTGCCTTCCCATTCTGAGACAAACAATTGTCTCTGCAACGGCCCTCTCAGGCTCTATACACAAAGTTTCAGCTGCAAGTTTCCTCTTTGAGTTTCTTAAAAAATCTCTCACTCACTATCAACAGGTTTCTAAAACCTTGAAGCTGATCTCAGCTAAGATCAGCAACATCTGGGGTTTCTGGATATGTCAATTATTTTGTCTTGTCTGATGGGCTCATGAATTCTGTTGTGTTGTTTGCTTCTTTGAGGTCATACACTGAGCAACAGTCTGAAGACTCTTTGGATATAACCTTGTCCTTTGAATAAATAAAAGTGTCAGACTGACTGACATCAGCTCCATTTGATCTTACAAATGTTCTACTGCTCTTCACAACTGTTAGATATTGCAGAACTAACTCATCTCTAGTACTTAACACCATTAGGAGATCATCCAGAATTCTTTCAAATTCCACATAGGATGCAGTTTTAATTTCATTAGAATTAAATTATTTCTGATGTAAGTTCATACAAATCATTATGAACAAAACAAATTTTGTGTTATACTTCTAGTTTGGAAAAAAATAAAGAGATTCACTGATAGCTTCAAAACCAAGAACTTCTGAACCCTGTCCCTCATGACAAAAACTTTACCCATTTTGTGCCTTTGAGTCTTTTCAACTCAGTATATTTCTGAAGAGAATTTTGTACTGTGGCTTTTTGCAATGACAGGATGCTATGGAGGTCCAGCCCTTTGTCTTAACACTTCTTTCCTATATTACAAAAATAAGTTGGAGATACTAAATTCTCAAACAATCAAGGCAATGTAAGAGACTTACTCATTTCATATAGTTTGAAGGATTTCTGGCCACATCAGCTCAGAAGTTCCATGTTCCCAAATCCCTGTCCTCTCCCTGTAGGTCCTCTATCCATTGAACTGGTTTACTGGGGATTTGTTTGTTTGAAGGTTTTCTCCAGTGTTTAACTGGGCTTTATTTGTCCTTTGTCCTACAAAATATCTGACTTAAGAAACACTTCTGGCCCCATCTCTCCTACCAACATTGCTCTTGCAGCCACAGAAGCACCTTCCACATCACAGATATGCAATGCATCTTTAAGGATTTCACAATGTTTGTGAAAGCCAGCTTGGATATAGTCTGAAACGCAAAGTGTTTGAGCCAAGGTTCACAAAAAGTCTGAACGTGAAACCATCTGGAGCAAGAAAGTGACAACCTTGGTCCAAAGATATTTTCACATCATTCTCCTTGGATGCCAGAAATACACCAAGATTCCTTTATTGTCCCTCAGTGGAAAAGGCACAGGTCTGCATGAGTGTCCCACAGGGAAGAGAGGGGATGTTTCAGACCATTTCAAACATTAATCTGGGTTTAGAAACACCGTTACAATAAAGAACCAGTGCATGCCTATACCATTGTGCTCAGCTGAATGCCAGCAGCCCAGTTCATTTCAGCATCATAATAGATCCTTTAATGCTCATTGCTGAAGTAGTTGTTTCTGTTTCACAGGACAAATTCCTACAGTTTCAGAGACAGGAGTTTAATCCTGGCATTGAGGAGTTCAAAACATTAGTTTTCAACCTGTCCATTTTCTTAGTACGATCATGTTTTGACCAATGAAAAACATATGAAATCCTACAGTTTATTTCCTTTTCTTTATACGATTATTATTTTTTTGCTGTCCTGGTGCTTCAAATGAGACAACTTCTGTGAACCTTGTTTGGAAAGAGATACCATGTGCTTACACATCCCAGGAGTCCAAATTGTTCTGATGCTACGCTTAAGGTTCTTCACTAGAAACAGCTGAACACAAATGGAAAGGATTAATGTCTTTGTTCCTTAATTATTAGATCAGTATCTATGTAAAGCTGAGATTATTTAAATGGGGAAAAGGCAATATTTTTTTTAAATTATAAAAATGTTTTTAGGACTAAATTCATGTAAGCAGAGATGCACACAAACTAGTTTGAATCACTTCTGTTTATAGTTGGTGGCACCTCTGAGTCCCTGAGTTCTGGGAAAGCAGCACTTACTGCAAGAGGACAGTGCACTCAAAATGTTCAAAACATTTTAAATCTGCAGTTCTCTGAGTTCCTTATGCTGAGGAAAAGCTCAAGAACAAAGATTTTCAATTGTGTATTTCACCTAAAAAAGACTGCGCAAGACCTCTTGAATACTTCCTCTCTTTTCATCAAGATATGAAGCAGAATTATTATCTGACCTATTTGTACAAAAACAATAGAAAGGGCGCCATTCTTTGCTCCCTCCCAAAAAGGCAGCCTGGGATCCCAGCAAAGCCAAGGGGGAACTCACAGTGATCTCATCGGCTGAACCGCGCTGACACTTTCCCTGCCAAGAGCAATTCTCTGCAAAGGGACTTCCTGCACAGATAAGGGCAGAGAAGCCCACTGAGCGTGTTGTTATTCCAAAGGCTGGCTGGTGAAGCGTATGGATGCTGAACAACTCCTGGAGACCAGCTCAAGAGCAGGAGGCAGCTGGAGAGAGAGCGCTTTAGAATCGGCACCTCAAGCTTT
Source organism: Melanocharis versteri (assembly GCA_013397845.1). Lineage (NCBI taxonomy): Eukaryota > Metazoa > Chordata > Aves > Passeriformes > Melanocharitidae > Melanocharis > Melanocharis versteri. The sequence continues at coordinate 256,839 of VZTG01006671.1, read as the reverse complement.
TGCTCCGAGCCCACGCAACAAATTCACATTTTCTCCCTTCTTTCTCCCTTTTTCCCTTACAAAACCATTGCTCTGAAACACGATGAGAGCTTCTGCGAACAGGCTTGGGCAAGAGAGGCCATGATGAAATAATTATTGAGTTTACAGTGTTGGTACAATCTTTCCTATATATATTTTAAGGGTGCCGGAGCAAGGCTGTATAATGAAAAATTGACTTATAAAAGCGTCATTCAGCAGTTCTGCATTCACAGTTGTGATCAATGTTAAGTCCTTGACAAAGACAGAACTGAAATTCTGTGGGTGCTTTGTGCTTACAACCAGTAGTTTTCTTTAAAAGTTGGTTTTGTTTAGAAGAGTAATCAGGAACAAAAGAGAGGCTGAGAAAAGTTGTAGTAATTGCTTGAATATTGTGTTTTCTCTTCTAGAAACAACTAAACAACTTTTTCATAAATAATTGTAGTGCCTATTAAAAGTTTAACAGGACTTTAGACAGCAACTATGAATGCCTATAAAGGTTCACTATCTGCCTAGATTTCAGGGATTCTGTGACACTTCTTGCTCTTTTCAAGTTTTCACCCCCAGTCTTGCTAAGGATGGTTTTGTCCTTCCCAAAGCCCCCTCTCTGTTAAGCCAGCCTGCCTCCATTTGCTTCTGCAAGCATCATTTTCCTATTAGAAACGATGTTTTTATTACTCTCCTATCACGCTGAGCAGTGGGGGATATTCCTTCTCCAACAGCTGGAGTGCAAGGCCTCTTGCCCTGTGGGGATTTGGCAAACCAGTTGCAAACTCAGTGGAGCAGGGAGCGAGATCTGCAGAGAGGACGTCTTGACTGTAATAGCACACAGATCGCTCCATTCCTGCAGAACTAAAACCAGGCCACTGTTTTGCTTTTTAAGAGACAATAGGTCTCTTTCTCCCCTCCTCCCAAACAGGCCAGGCACAATAGCTCCAAAATGAAAACCTTTTGTGAGTGCATATTATTTGGTTTCAAGCTGCCTGGAGTATAATGATGATTTTTTCAGCTCCTTGCAGCAGCTGCCAGCATTTCTGTGCAAGGAGATGGGAGTGCTGAATATCTTTGTGTGTGTTATTTGCTATGGTTTTTAATTTATTTTTTTAAAAAACTTTCAAAAGGCTGTTTAGGAAATTGCTGCCAGCCCTCCTGGTAACCCCAATGCATTTTCCTTATGGAAGGAAGTTCAGCAAGGAAAGCCACCACTTAGATTCAGAGAACACTGACTTATTCTGTGCTACAACAGAAACTTGCAAAGCCTAGGGAAAACTCTAGAGAAAGAATGAGGAGTGGAAAAAAAGCCTCTCAGAAACAATAGAAAGGCTCTTCTCAGACTCATACAAGAAATATTGTTATTCAGAGAAGAGTAAAACACACAATTGATTTGTCTTCCTCTCATCCTTTCTCCCACCTCAGTCCTTTTCTGAGAGAGGAGCTCCTGGAACTCACCTTTTATGCATTTCTTGGCAGGGGTTACGGCCAAGTGTGAGTAAGCACTAATGCAGCTCCAGGTATCTGGCTACATAAGTGGTTCTGCAGGGCTTAAATCACTTTTTTCGGGGTAAGAGGGGCAGTGTCAGTCCTCTTTTGACATTTTTGGTATGTATTAGCTAGGAAAGAAATAAAATAGAGAGATTTTCTTTTGCTGTTGTTTATTTTTGCTTAAGTTTTTTTTCATTGTACCACATTTTTATAGAGACTTTTCTAATAACTGAATCACTTCACTCCCAGACAGAACAGAACAGAGCAGGGACTTCCCTGGCTCCCTTTTCTGCCATGCCAGAAGCATGGGACACGTGTGATTTTGGTTTCTGGCACATGAATCCTTTGTCAAAGACTAGGCATATGCCTAACAGGTTACTGACCACTCAACCATATCTGCAAAGGCTGAATTAGAATCCCCCAGCATTCAATACTTTTGAATAAGTTGTCTCACTTGACTACAAAAAAAAAAACTTTACAGCAAAACTAAGGCCACACTTACAGCATGGCACAGGGATCAGAGTTCTGCCTTGAGGTGAGGCTGGTGATGGAGTGCACCTCTAGAAAACACACAGCTGTATTTTTTTGGCTCTAAAACTTATGATTTGCCCTGGCTAAGGTTTATAAACCCGTTGCCTCAATTTGGTGTATGAAATTGAAGCCGAACTCGTTCATCCTGGGGAAAGGAAGAAGATGCTTGCAAAGGACTTTTAGCTCTAGGTTTGTCCTGCTTGGGGAGGGAAAAGGAGAGAACCCAAACCCAGAGTGCTGCAATGCCCCATCTTTCACAACAAGAATGGGATCTGAGTGTGTTCTGGCTCAGGGCACTGCAGTCAAACTCTCTCAACATTGTTGAGCCTCAGGCTGTGCTGGATTTTAGCTCAAGCTTATCCCCAGCAGCCATTCCCAGTGTTGGCAAGCAAGGGAGCAGAGCTGCCACTATTCACTGTCACAGCCTCAACCAGGGGCCTCCTGCCTCGTGATTGCTGATTTCAGTTCATTTCTCTGATTTACAGTTTCCTGATTTGCAGGTTGTTAAAATACTTGTAAAAAACACTGGTCTGGAAAATGTTCCTAAATAATTATGTTGATGACTAAAAATCAGGCTGAAAGGGCTTTAATTCATTGCAGCTTATACAATAAGGGAGATTTAGGGAGAGCTTTTATTCTTGACTCATATTTTAATGTTTCATTCATGTTCATATCCTGTACTACAGACCCCAAAGTGAGTTTATATGGCTAAACTCTCATTCTGCAGTCAGGAACTACTTCATTCTCTGAAAAAGCTTTCTTAGGCAAGTAAATTTTCCTATGTGAAGGTTAGTGCTGTGTTTATGTCCTGGAGGGCTTGTGGGCAATCAGAGTATTTCCCCCTTTGGAAGAGGATTGTGGGAATTGAAAGATTGGTGTTTAAATATGATGTCTAAGCACCAGTGAGAAACTGAGGTTGAGAGGTGCCCCATTTAATTATGCCAATAAAGGTCACCACTGAGGCTGTGCTCGGGGATTTGTGCAGCACAGCCTGACACATCCTGGATCTGCAAACGTGCCAGGCACAGCCAAGACCACTTTGAGTTTTACCCTTGGTGTTGAGAGGAGAGAGATGTGTTGCCATTAGCCCAGGCTAATGTTTAGGCCTGCAATGGTGTCATCTCAAGTTTCTTATTTAACCAATCCCAGCTGTGTCAAATTCTTCCTGCAACAGAGCTGGAAGTTGGAATTAACCATTGAACCTCCCAAAACGTATGACTGATTTGCTCTATTGTAAGGTCTGGTTAGGACCATTTTGACATGTCTTCTGCTGGAAAATGTCTTTGTTAAAACTCTTCAGAAATGCATCTGTTACTTAATACCAAGACAGCTCGGAATATCGTGAGTGAGGCCTGGCCAGGGTGGAAGATGGGCTTTACCACATCCCAGGGGAATAAGTTCAGGCTATTGTGAGCTGTTTCTGGTTTTGTAATGACTCCCAGCAGGGAAACAGCTTGAGATTCACAATTTTTTGCCAATGAGATAAACATTCTCTGCTCAACTCCACTTGCCAGTCTTACGTTATTTACAGGCCTCAAAGAAGTTAACACAAGAACATGACAACATTCAAGCAAGCTTCTTAGGTGGGATGGAGCAGTTTCTGCATTAGGGGAACGTGGATTAGGGGAGTTTGTCCATCGGGTGCAGTAACAAACATCTTCATGCAGCTTTGCAGGCCAAGGCTGTCCATGAGCTTCCTTCAAGTGCACAGGCACTGCCCCAACGTGCCAGAGGATCAGAGGGGAGTTCACTCATGTGGAGGGAAACAGAACTTCTGGAAGCCTTGCTAATACAGAATTCCTGAAAGTTTGGAACTTGCTTAGCAGCTTCATGTGTTAACAGAAGGGTTTAAAAGAAAAAAAAAGCCTGGCTTAGTTAGTGCAGGTGCCTAGTCTGCCAAGAGGCAGCACTGAGGGAAGAGAGCTGATTTCAGCTGAAACCAATTACCTTGATGAGTGAAGCAAGGAGAGCTGTAGAAACACTGTCTCCTGGTGCATTGGGAAGTTAGATGTGCCCAGCATCTGCTTTTGTCAGGATGGAGCTAAATGGCACGTCCTACCACCTGCTATGGCTTGCCAAAGTGCTCTTTGTAGGGTGGAGCATCCTCCTTGTCCTGCTCCCAAGGAACATTTGTCAGGCAACATTTGCTTTGCTTCATCCTTCTCCATCTTATCACACCTCCTTGTGCACAACGAGGACGTGCCAGAATACTGTGCTAGCCCTCAGCTTGGAAAATGGCACACTGAAGGACTGCCCTTTGGCACTCTATTCCGTTACTAAGAGAAAATATTTCGTCTGCTAGAGGAGTTGACGAAGGAAAGAAGAGACAACGTCTTGATCGAAAGTTTCCATTGAATTTTAGAATGTAAGACAGCAAAATGGTGAAAGATGACCTAGTTTTGAGAAGGGAGAAAGGATGTTTTAAGAATTGGCATATCACGGCCTCATGATTATTATGGCTACAGAATGGAAGAGAAGAGCAACAGCTTACCATTAACTCCAGGTGAATTTGCAAAGTAGAGGCACACATTTCCAAGGGACGGGCATGTAAAATGTGACATTTATAGTGCCAAACAAACTGATCTGCTCAAACACTCAGAGATCAGCAAATTCTACCCTCTCCTTTAGCAATTTCCACAGGAGCAAGCAACTTCATTTGCAATTATCCCCTTGTGTCAGTTTAATTTACAGTTATCTCCTTGTGTGGAAGGGTGAGAATATGGAACCAGCGAGTTTTAGGATGGAGGTGAGGGTCTTGCCAGTGAAGAAGAGAAGCCAGCTCTGCTCTACCACAACTTTTGCCACTTACATCCCTTAAGGGACCCCTTAAGGAACTCCCAAGGATACAGCACAGAGGGAGGTAGAGAGTTTTTAAAAGCCATTTCCACTTTGTTAATAACGTGTGTGAATATTGGATTTTATTATTTCCTCTTTGATTTTATTACTACTGCAGATTATTCAAAAAGCCAACTGAAAAAGCCATTTATTGCCTGGGTTTGTTTTGTTTTTTAAACCTGTTACGCTTTAAAGCATCGTGAAGAGTTCCAGATCACACTCATAACAACATGAATGCTTTATGAATTAAAAGAATTTGACTGCAAGTCTGAACACCACTATAAATGGAGGGGTGGGAGTCCGTGTGGAGCTGTAAGGTTCAAGAACCCAGTGAAATTTTGCTGTGACTCCTGACTAAAGCACCTCAAGGGTCTGCCAGCCTTGCTAGGGCTGCCTGTCCTCTCCAAATGACCTTCCGTAACTGGACTGATGATCTCCTGATAAAAAGATATCAGGAGAATATCTTCCTGATCCTTTGGGTCTTGCTAGAAAACAGATGTTCTTGGAGTACCTGACAGCCTCACTTTGAACACTGGCAGGAAATAGATATTGGAGAACAGAAATAAGAAACCTTTTTTTTCTTTATTATTGCACCTGATGGTTCTTGAGCCTTGATACTGGGGACTAAGATTTGGGCAAGGATCCAAATTGGCTCTTCCTTATGAAATCCATTCTCCTGCTCCCACATGCACACTAAGGTGAGCATTAAGTCTGATGTTTCAGTTTTAAATCTCAATTCCGTCGCTTAGGTTCTGAGCCAAACATTTCCTGGGGGAGAGACAGGCACAGAGGATGAGAATCCTTCTTCCAGGGTACCTGTTTCCAGTAGATGTGTGACGAAATTACAGATCATACTGAGTGGTTCTGGCTGTTTTGTCCAAAACACCAGCTAATTAAGCTGCAATGTGTCCCCACCTTGACCAAGCACATGGCTTTTTGTACAGCAATCTTCACTAAATAGTGCCAAAGTGCAGGTGGCACCATGACCTAACACTGATGCCTATGTCACCTGCATTTCAGACAGCCATTTCTTCAGGTCACAGATTAGGTCTAATTAAGTCACCATTTTTCTTCCCTGGTGGCTCTCTGGTTTATTTTAAACCAAAGAGTTTAAGTTCAAAATTTACTATAAGTATTTAAGCACTTTCCCCCCTACAGTGCTCCTCCGAACAACCCTATTGAGCTTTTCTACCCTGGAGCAACCACATTTGACTATTTACATGATGTTTGACAACTTAAAATCCATCTTTTGTGCTGGTTTTCCAGTCCAGAGGGCAGTTAAGCCAGCTTTTTGTGACTTCAGGGATCATCTTATCAATTAAAGAAAAAAAATGACAGTTAAGTACACAAATCATAGTAAGTTCAAACAATTGTAATTTGAGCAACTGGGAAACTGTCAATCAGATTGCACCAGTTTAAGGTTAGAAAATATTCTTTTAAAAGGCTGTTCTTAAAACATGATGCTTCTGGACCTGAAAGAAGTGTTGATCCATAGGTATTCATATCTCTGCCACTGACCACTTCAGTATGAACTGAACACACAATCCAAACAAGGGTTAGATTTGCCAGTCAGGAACTGGCAGAAAAATTCTGAAGTAAAAGTACTTCCAATGTGTCAGGCCACTCCTGCAATGGGAATTCTGCATAAATCATGGCAGTGCTCTGTGTCAAATGTTCTGTAGGAACAAAAGCCAAACTAAGTAGTAAGTGACTTAAATAAGGCTACTGGCTTGCTTCAAATTATTCCAAATTAAGTCATTTTTGAACTTAAAACCTTTGCCTTAAAATAAACCAGAGAGCCATCAGGGAAGAAAAACCTGAGTGCCATGAAAAGTGAGCTCTGAGTTCATGGATATGATTCATTTTCCCCTTTTCCTTTCCATCCATTCAGGGGCCAGCCAAATGCATCTCCTACCTGGCCTTTCTTTACCCTGAAACTCAGAGTAATGGGAGGAACAGAGGAGGCGATGTGGCAGGATGTTTGTAGAAGTCTCTGCTGTGAGTGTCCTGTGAAAATATATACATATATATATATATGTATTCATACAGGTATAGTGTAGTGATAGAGAACCTCGGCCTAAACAATATGTGTGGTTGGTATTAATACGGGATTTGCACAAAATCACATCTCTCCATTTCTTCTAAGCTGGGGATGGAGAGACCCCTCACACACGCACACACACACACACATCCACACAACCCTCTCAGAGCATGGCACGAACATCTGAAGCCCCCACGATCACAATTTTTGTTGTTGATGCTTGCTTTCATCGCATCTGATATTGGCTCTGAACTGACTGCTTCTAAGAGCGTCACTCTTCGCGACGTGTATGGATATTAATCTTCCAAAGAGGAATTTCAATGGCAGAGTGGTCCCTTCAGGCTGACACAGGGGAGGTGATGCCCTGCCTGTTTTTAATTAGAGCCAGCTTGTTTAATGAGGTAATGTTCTGTTGTGCTGGGTTATCTCCTGGAAGACAGGGCAGCAGGCGAGCTGCTGGGGAGGGACACTTGAAAAACATCACGGGCAGGCTGTTTAATGTTAGCACTATCATTCATCACCCGAGCTCTTTGGAGAGCCTGACAGACGGAGCACGTCCTGTGGGGACTCCATCAGCCTCTGGCGTGCTGCTTAATGCAATTTAGCCAGATGTATCAAAGCAGCAGGCGAGACCCTGCTATTTGGACAGCATTTACAGCATCCTGGGCAAATAGTCAGGAAATGTTCAATAATGTGCCTTGCACAAGTGTGGCAACAGGCGGATTCTTAGAGCGACGGGTTGCCAAGAGAAATCCTGGCAGTGCCTCGCTCCAGCTTTTAGTCACATGCTGGTTTTGTTGTTATTGTTTGAGGGCTTATTTTTGTAAGGGCTCTCTCAGCTCGAGGTTTCCAAAGAGAGGATTGAAGGTGTCTTGAACACGCCCATCTGGTTCCTGATCAGGAGGATGGATGTGAGCAGCAGGATCCCTGGAGCGCTCGTGGATCTGGGCACGGGGCCTGCTGGAGAGCTGGGGCCTCCCAGCAGACAGAGCAGGGCAGAGCTCAATTCTGCAGCAGCCCAAACACTCTGCTCCCCATGCAAAAGGGATCAGTGGTGTTTGGGCAATCGGAGAGCAAATACCAGTCCAGACAGGGAATTTAGTGGGGCCTCTGGCTACACCTCTAGGCTACAGAATCCAGTCTGGTGTGCTGACAGCCTCTGTTTTGGAATCTAAGAGGGGTTCTGCAGAGTAGAGTTCAAGCACACCTAACTGTTTGACACTGAAATGATAATAATTCCCAAATTTTGCCATATGGACCTTTTCCCGAAAGCCTGAGTATACCCACAGACCTGCCTTGGGTTCTCAGCATGGAATATTGTGTCTGTGAGATCTGTCCATCAGTTACACAGATGGAGGATTGCTCCCTCAGGAGAGCAGAACCTGAAATAGGGCCAGCAGATACCCTGGGGAAAATGGCTTTCTGCTCTTTCTGCTCCACGTCCTGCTGCTCAGAGAGGTGGCCACTGTCCCCAGCTGCCAGAGAATCCCTTGCCATGATTCCCGTGGGCACTGAAAGCAGATGGGGTTTGTGGCACTTGTGTTTTGCTATTTAAGTCTACAGCTTCTTTGCCAGCAAAGGAAGAAAAGCACACAGTTAATGCTCTGCCCTGTGGGCTGCTGGCAGAAGATGTTTAACTTCTAGAGGGGGAAAAGTTCCAGTGGGCCTGGAAAAAGAATAGCTGTGATGTGTATTTTCAGCCTGAAGGCCAAAGCCTCATTAAATTCCCAACACAGAAGCAAAGCTGTCCTTTGCACCGATTTTTTAAATTATTATTATTATTATTATTATTATTATTATTATTATTAATTATTATTATTAGCAAAGCTCTACCCAAAACCACTTTTCTGAGGAGACCCCCCACTTCTCCCAGGAGCCAAAACTGCAGCCGGGGTGAGGGATAGACACACAACCCAGACACCTCCCCATGTGCTGTGGTGTCAGCTTCACCTGTGAATTCAGCTTTGGCTCAGGGCTGGTGCATAAAGATGTAAAATCCATCTGGGCCTTGCAGTCTTGGAAAGCTCTTTGATGGTGTTTCCAGCAACAGAAATGTAGCATGTGCAGAGCCTCGCATCCTGTTGCTAATAAGTCTGCTTTTACACCACTCTGCTACACTTATTAACTTTCATTTACATATTTTTCCAATAATCTTTTAAACAAGTGACTAGATGACCATAAATCCTGGAGAGTGAGGAGTGCAGGGTATTTTGGAAGAACAAGTGCTTGGGGCTCAGTTTAACCCTTCAGTCCCCACTAGAAAAGCCAGGGCCAGAGCAGCAGTGTCCTGCCATGTGCCCAACAGAGAAGGTTGGCAGGGAAGGGTAAATGCTTCAAAAGTAACAGAATTTCTTCTTGTGTTATCCCAAAAAAAATACAAAATCTGGTGCTGCTGCCAAGCCCCAAAATGCAAGTTAATGCAGAATGGGGAATTTGAAATGTTTTGCTAGCAAGTACGCACCGTGGTTCTGCATCGATATTCAGCTGTTGATGAAATCCCATCCTGGATTTAGCAACCAGGTTCACTAAACCAAGTCTCTTTCCCTGTTTGATGATATATGATGAGGCAAAGGAAATTTGGTATGGCTTTTTAAGGCAGGATAGAATAGGGACAGCTGGGTGGAGTGTGTCAAACAACAGCACAATCGAGAGCCACAGGCTCCTATGACAATATAGGGGATTATTGGGGTGGGAGGCTACCAACCCTGGATTTCTGGGTTTGAGTTCTCCCCCCCACTACCCTTGGAATTCAGCCTCCTCACTGAGAGAAACGGTGACAGCTTGAAAGATTGTCCAATATATATTATTATTTTTTATGCATATATACACATAGTTGCTTCCAATTACCCAGGAATAACTGTTTCCTCTACTGAGCCAGCTGCATAGATGGCTGAACAATCTGTCTGTTCAAACATACTTCAGTCAACTTTCTCTAGCTGATTTGGCAAGAATTTTTCTTCCTACGACTGGATCTCCTCCAGTAACAACTTAGACAGCCTTTTGACTTTGGGTCATGGCTGCATGACACTGAATCCTTTCATTTGTCTCTCTGCAAGCAATGATGGGAAAGCCAAAGGATTGCCATGCCTCTGGCTGAGAAAGGGCAGTTTAGTTCTTTGTGCCACACATCTAGGTGTCAGCTGATTTTACACCACGAAGCAGGGTAGGTTATCTCAAAAACAGGGGTTTGGACTGGCACTCAGAGGTTCAAGACCTGACACACATCCTGGATAATCACCCATTTTTGCATCTGGATGTATGGAAGTAACTTCTCACATCAAGTGGTTTCTGTAGGGGCGATATCCTGTTATGGCTGGAGGGCTCAGTGTGGTGATGAGCATCAGCGAAAAGAAATCTCAGTTCTGGGCAACCAAGAAAGATCTGGAAATAGATCTGCCAGCAGCAGCAAGGGTGAGCAGGAGGGGACAATGCTGTCATCAGGTTTGCTCCACCTTTCCCAGTCCCACCCTTTTGTGACAGCTCTGCTCAGGCTGTAGCTGTAAAGCCTGTGAAAACCTCCAGGCAGGTTGCATACAGCACATGCATTTTACATGTGCAAATTTACCCTGCTGTCTCTAAAACTTCAGCTTGGAATGACAACCATTTATAAATACTTCACATGCCTCGACTGAGAGGCTAGAAGAAAATGTGGCCTTGATTAGCAACTGTTAATCAATTGCCCTTTCAATTAAATCTTGTTGTTCCAAATACAGAGTGAGACCACTCCGTTTGTAATGTTCCCAAACCTTATGTTGCTGCTTGGCATGAGGAAACCAGACCCCAGCCTCCAAGGCTGTCATCTTAGAAACTTTCACAAACAGTGAAATGCTATTTTGACAAAATCAGCACTTTTCTGCAGCCATTTCCCTGATGACTTAGGGCAATCTGCTGGGACTCAGTTTGATAAGGGCCCCTGATCTTACTAATGCAGCTTAATCTCCAAAAGCTGGATTTCAGCACTACCTAATCACATTGGGCTCCTTTGCCTTTGCCAACCCATTATGTTGCTGCAGGCTTCAAAGATTTTGGTGGCATAATGACATCTTCAGACCTACCTTTATGTATTTCCAAAATTCCCATCCAATCCCATGTGCCAAAGCATATCATATCATTTTAATTGCCAGCTCGCTACTTTAGGGGCACCTTCCTTCATAACTTCTGCTTTGCTTGTAATGATGAGATCTCTTGCAGATGCAGTTAATCAAAAAGATTACAATCACTCCAGAAACACCTGCACTGGAAATAAGTCTGGCTTTTATTACTATGAATTCCTACTGCTGACAAGCTCTGGGAGGAGAGAATGGGGGAAAGCCCAAGATCCCTTTGCACAGCTGGAATATAAATGTGAAATTTTCTTTCCATTAATTTTTCTTCTGTAAATGGTTTAGCTGCTATTGATCAAGATTACCACCAAATAAAAATCAGAATCTACTAGCTTGTGGTGTTTTGTGTAACGCACTCATAAAACAAATTTATGCCTTCACCACTGGAACAGGCCATACTTTTTGCTAGGATATGTGCAGAACTGGAAATAGTGTTCATTGTCAGGGCTCAGCAACCACATTCGGGAGCAGGAAGGATCCTGTATTGGGATTCCACATTGCATATGGAAGACAAAACACTTCAGTTGTTCCCACAGCCTGCACCCTCCTTACCCTGATGAAATTAAGGATAAATATAAAAGAGCTCATTAGTCGTAATGGATAGGTACAACAGGAAGCAGAGAAGTAAGGAGTTTTAAGGGAGCAGAACAAAGATGTGTAATTCACTGCAGGGTAAAAAGGCATTCTTAAAACTATTGCAAACTCTTCTATTAATATCCATATTACTGTGAATCTCTTCTCTCTGATTGTTGGATAGGTGCCAGCACAGTTTTTCTGAGAAATATGAAATTTTCAACAAAGCCCTATAATGGCAAAGGTGACACTGTGTTTCAAAATTCCAAGGTTCAAATAATCAAAGATCTTGGGATCCTGAAAACTGACAAAACAAGAAATAAAATGCCATTCCTTACAGGAAACTGAAGGACATGCATGTCAGCCAAGGGCAGAATGACAACAGCCTAAGAAACAGCTCAAGGCACATTTATCAAGGAATGCTAATTTATTGAAGTCTGCAATAGTCCTAGGCTCTGGACACAGAACTTTTTAAAAATTAAATATTGCATTTAAAAGCCATAAACGATGTTCACGATTTTTCTAATTTATTTAAGTAGCTGCTAAGTGCTGCTTCTACAGTGATCTACTAGCACAGGAAAAAGAACAATCGAAGTGTCTCCCTGTCTCAGGACTGAGTTCTCAGTGCACACAGAGTCAGTATGAAATGGTTCCAATCCACAACATCCTGCTCTCTCTCACTGGATAACAGCTCAAACCCAATATATGCTCAAAGGAATGATTTAGTGGGGATGGTCTGTCCCACTGCTTCTGCAAGAGCTGCAGGAAAGAATCTCTAACACAAAAGCAGAAAATGTAGCTCCTTTACTGGCTCTTAATAATAATATTTTCTTTTACCTTCTTTAAGTTCATAGCTTAGCTACCTTTTCAGATCCCTAAACCACCAGAGGCTGTGCTGGCACAGTTACTGACTGGTTTTAAATGGATGTATTTGCCATGCATATCCATGTAACTTCATTTAAATAGCCTGGAATTGGTATTAGACAACTATGAAGAGGAATGGCCCTATCAGAGAACATGCTCCATTAATAGCAAGGTGACACTTCATATTTTGAGCAGAAGAAATATTTAGGGCCACATCCAGCAAACCACTTAGCTACCTACAGTTCAAGCTGGATGAGTTACAGATACCAGGATCCAAGAAGACAAGACACAAACCCCGTGTAACTTGACAGCTTCTGAATTTTGCATTAAAGACACACAGAGTAAAATATGCGTAGAGTTTTAACACCGTTGGAAAACAAGGGAATGCCTTCTGTGGCACGAGTTATGTTCCTTCTGGCCCAGGCAGCTTCAACAGGAGAGCTGAAGAATCCCCTTCCCTTACCCTAAGTTGTCTTCCAGTATGAAATTGGAAGAGGTGGATCAGAAGGGCTAAAGGAGGATTAAATAAGGTTTAACCCTGGGCAAAAGAAGGTTTAAAATGTACCTCTCCCACTTCATCAGGTTTTGTCCTTGAGGTGTGCTACAGAGGAGGCTGTCACTGCTGTGAGCCCCTGTCTGCCTTTAGGAACAGGCCTGGCCAAAGGAGCAGCACAGCACTCCAGGACACTCTGGGCTGTGAGCACAACCTCTGCAAGCTGGTTAAATCCAGCCTGCAGGAGCCTTGAGTGATCCGGAGTAACGAGAAGGCAAATACTTCAGGCATCCTTTCCTCTTTGCCGTTTCTCCTGGCAGCCTTTCAGAGCCCTCAGCAGGCTGGCTGAGGTCGGTGCTGGGGCTGAGTGACCAACCCTTCGCTCAGGGCGTAACTCAGTGCCCAACACACACTAGAAATGGCCACGCAGGGGCACTCACTGCATTGGTACATGTTCAGCTGTCACAAATAACCACTGTCCTAGGTTAAAAATAGGTTTATTCTATCACCATCTCCACAGCCTGAGGCACTGTTATCTCCTGCTATCCGGGGGCCCATTATCTCTGCTAATGGACCATTAAGAACTCACCACATGACTCATGAGTCATCTCATCCCATTGTAAGAGGCTCCACCCAGGGGGGAGGAGCCAAGCATTCCCACCTGAATATAAGGTGGACTCTGGGACACTACAGCTAGCTCCTGCTCCTGGATATCCAGAGGACAGGAGCTTTTCACTGGACCATCAGGATCTTTCCTTCTACCTGATCAGCGCTTCAGAGAACCATTTCATCTGGACGGCTACCACCACCCTGAACAGGGTGTCAGGTTGTATTCTGACTCTGTCAGTGGGTACTGTTGTTGTTTATATTAATAAAGAACTGTTATTCTTTTTTCTCATATCATTGCTTAAAGCTCCTTAATTTCAGAATTATATTAATTCGGAGGGAAGGGGAGTGCATTTTCTCTTCCAAGGGAGGCTCCTGCCTTCCTTAGCAGACTCCTGTCTTTTCAAACCAAGACACCACTCATCCACTCACAACCAAGCTCCATTTCTTCTTTCCAGAGCACTGTCAAGGTTGTATTAGTCAGGAGGGTCTAAAGACAGGCTACAGGAACAGAAGGACTTTGCCTAACAGGACATAGGAGGCCACTGAAGTAACAGTCATTGCTGACTTCAGTGTACTTAAGTCAGACTTAGCCTGTGGTTAAATATACAAGTCCTTTGCCCTTTAAGGCTTAAAATAAATTTGCCTTAAACTACTGCATTGGCTTACATTACAAGATAAATTATGAAAAATAAGTTGGCCTCAAAGCATAGTTTTGCTTAGCTGCTCTGGGCATGAACCGTTTCCCTTGGCCTCTGTTTTCCAGACCACCTATCTCCCTCACCAGGAGGATGAAGAGAAAATAATCAAGAGGGGCTGGAGCCTATTTAGACAACTGGTCAGCTCCTTGCAAAGGGCTCCTTCTCGGGTAGGAGACAGAAGATCCACCACAGAGGAAAAACAAAGCCTGCTAAAGGCTGATCATGATGCTGACTCAATGCTCTGATGTTACTGGACAGAAAGGACCAGGTTCATGGGTTTGACCAGGAGCACGGTGTATGGTCAGGATCTGTGCCTCCCTTTCTCCTCTCTCCTCCTCCTCCTCTCTTTCTCTGGCTCTCACCTTGCCTTCTCCCTCTTCTTTACTACTACATTTATGTAAGCACTGAACACACACAGAGTCTTGCACACTACAACTCTCATCACACCAATCACTTGATAGTGATGATCCCAGCAACCTTTATGAGATCTGTAACCAATTACAGCTGAAATCAGTATGAATCCATCAATATGAGCTCTTGAGCTTTACAACCATGGAACGGTGACAGGCACAGCCTGCATCTTTTCTAATAACACAATCTAGCTGACTCAAAAGGGGAACTGTATTAAAATACAGTACTGCTACAGTATGTCACATATAAAACGTCATATATAACATGTCATATATAACATGTCATATATAACAAGAGGGAACGAACAAACTACAAAGACACCTCTGTAAAAGCATTATTGCACGGCTATTGAACAGTGCCTTTCAACAGCAAATCAATCATCAGTTCCCTTAAATGTACTTAGCTGCAGAATTACAGTGTTTCTAATTCCTTTTCCCAATATTGGCCCAGGATTGCACTGCCTTCCCAAGCTTTATGACAGCTCTGCAAAGGTGACACACTCCTCCTGATCTCATCAGCAAACTTTCAGTGGCTGCCTTGCTGCTGCCTCTGTTGGTCAATCCAGGCAACTCTGAAGCAGCAGACGAGGCTGACTGCGCCTCACTCACATTTCATGTGTGCCCTGCACTGGGTTCATGCCTAGACTTGAACTCTGAAAAAAGAAAAATTAAAAAAGAATTTATGATCTCATGAACCTTGAGAGCAGAGGCCCTTGAGCATCTTGTGAATGACAGCAGCACTCTCAAGTCTGGATCCCCGCCTGTGTTTTCCATCCAAGAGGACTGAGCGATGTTTGGAATTACATAGCAAGGAATCTAAACTAAACCAGGTGTCTTCCTAGTTTTGCCAAAAAAATAGTTTGACACATACTAGCTTATAAATAGATGGTTCTGCCAGATCAAACAATGACATATTACACTGACCACTCAAACACCCCAACAATGAAGCAATTTTCATGAGGATGCGATACGTTTTTACTTTTTAAAATTGAGAATAATAAACAGATTGGTTTGTATTATCACGAAAAATGTGCTAAAGGGTAAGGTCTGTGAAGAAAAATCTGACAAGTCATAGGTCATAAAAGTTTCAGTTCAAGCTTGTTCATATTATAGTGAAATAAATTATTGCTGAAAACTTCTTTCAAAGAGTTCCTTTTTGATTGGGTCTTGGTTTTAAGATGAGCAAGCGCCTTAAATGTGAGCTATTTCCATTGTTTGTGAGCAATAAACATCGGGCTGAATAGAAAAGCAGAGACCAGAAGTTATTCCCACTGGTGCGAAAGAAAAGCTGCACAGTGTTTCCTTCCAATCACAGGACACCCTTTATCTAACTGTGATTATCCAGATCACCTGTCCACACATGGGCACCTGGACAGGGAGTTCTCAAGGCTTTTCTTTCTCCTGCAGGTACAACCCATAAACCCAGCTGGCACTTGGGAAATTTCAGTTCTGACTGCAGCACAACTTGACTCCATTTCTAAGATTTAGTTCCTTTTACTGGAACTGTTTAGCATTTAATTCTCATTTTTTTCTTCCTACAATTAGACTGCTTCGACCATGATGAGCAAGGTCTCACTCTGGCCAAAAGAGATTTTGAGGGGAGATGTGATTAGAACAGTATAGCTGCACAGGACCGAAGAGTGTTTTGCAGAGATGGTGTCTGCAGCAGAATTACTCAGTGTAAATGATTCATGGAGAAACCTCTTTTTGCTGATAGCCGCTGGAGAGATGCCTGGATACAGTGATAAGGAGCTGACAGGGAACCAGCCATGCTCAAATGCCTTTCAGTTCCTCTAAAGTTGCAAAGAAAATCTCCTCCCACATCTAAAGTCTTTGGGACCCTTCCAGTCATGTCTTTCCCTTCTGACAGTCTTCCAGCTCCCTGGGACTTTCTGGCCCTCCTCAGCATCCTCTTTTGTCTCCTTCTGCTCCCCCAAGGACAGTTCTGTTCTTTTTTCAGCCCATTCCACTTAGACCCAGGCAGTTCCTAGGGAAGAGGCCGCAGGTGGAGCCGCCTGTGCTGGGACAAGCTGCCATCAGTTGTCCCTTGTCCTCACTCAGGACCCACTGGATCCTTTCAGAGCAAGGTTTAATCCAACACAGCAGACTCAGCTCTTCCCCAGCGGTAGTTTCTAGCAGAGCCCTGTGCTCCAGCATGTGAAAGTGCTCTCGCACACACCACATATTTTTCCAGGCTCCACCGCAGTGTCAGGCTTAATGAAACACTTAATTACCAGACCTCAGAACTCGGGATTCCCTGGCCAGACAAATGGATGATCCGCATCAGGGCCTGGCTGTGCAATCCATCCTCTGCCCAACACTTGCTCCTGGAGACAGGTAAAACCAGCAGGCTGAGAAACAAAGAGCCTGCATGGCTATAGATAGGAATGAGGTCATGAGGGTAGCTTGTTCTGCCAGCCTAAGGAAAGCCTGGTTACAGGATCCAAATAGCTACTTGGCACCTGAGAAGCAAGGAACTAAATCAGAGGCCAGAGACATAAACCTTAGTCCAAGAGTTAGAATAGGAAATACTAAAATCATTGCATTCCTTGACTGAAGTGGTCTTGCCTAGAAAAGGCAGATCTAGCTGGAAGAGGAGAGGCTGGTGCAATGGGACACGAGCAAAGGATAGAGACAAAGACCCCACTGAAATGACCCCACTGAAACTGTGGCTTTTGTCCCTGTTTCTGCTTTCAGAGCACCACCAGCTCTACCCTGGCTCTGAGACACATGAGCAGCACCCTAAATTCTCAGGTACCACAAAAAGTTGCATCTTCTGGGCCAAAGAACAAACACTTCCAGCTTTGATGGCAGCATGGAAGTTTCACAGTGCCCACGCCACAGAGAAGAACAGGGCTTTTGTAGCATTTGTTTTGTATTGAGCACAACAATTCACCCAGGAGTCGTTTCTCCCTCTCAGCCTGCCAGGCACAAAATATTCGCCAGCTTCCTTTTCCATTACAAATTTAAGGTTTACCTGCAAAATATAAAAAGCCTGCAGCATGACAAACGTGCAGAGTAAGGGGAAGAGAGCTTATGTCTGTCACCACTGTCTGTAAATCTCTTTGGTAGCTGGGAAGTTGTGAGGTGGCAGGTTTTCAGTCCTGATCTACTGTTATCTGACGTGGATTATATGGCTCTCGGGATTGTTTTGTCAAATCTGTAAAGCCACTGAAACCATAGTTCTGGTTATAAGAACTCTTTCAGGGTGGAGTGAAAAACAAGAAACCATTGCTGCAGAGTATCTGGTGTTGATCACAAAGAGAATAAGTACTATTTGCCCAGAGAAAACAAGATTTTTCCACTAACCTCTTATTTTGCTTTCTCAGCAAATTTTTCTGTTTTCTCTAGTCTGCAGCCCTTCTTTAGCCAATAAATTCAATATCTTGTGAGATCTAGAGAGAACAAAGTGAGCATTAGACAGACAAACAAGGAAGGGGTCAATTATTGTATTAAAATCCCCAAGTGCATTGTTCTAGCACAAATTTCACATTTGCTTGTGCATGCTTTTAACTGATTCCTTACTTTGTACCTTATAAATGGGCACCAGATGCCAGAGAGAATGATCAAAATTGCAGTGAAACTTGAGATCAAATAAGTTTTTCCCTAAACTAAACCTATTTTTAACATATCCTACATGCTTTCCCCTCCAAAGATTTAACAACAAAAAGAGCCTTTCTCCCAATCTGTCACCTTAAGAACTGTGCACACAAGTTGCAAAATCTCAAAGACTTTGTGACTCCCTCCCAATCGCTCCCCTCTTGAGGCGCTGGAAGGACAGGAATTATCCTCGTCTTAAACTCACGAATTAGCTTTCCTTTCCCAAACACAAACATCCAACAGCTGTAAAAATGGCATCCAATCAACTGCTGACTCCGCCAGTTCTGCAGTGCTCCTGCTCACGTCCATCTGTCTCCTCCTGCCACGCTGCAGCACATCAGAGAGTGGTGAGGAGGTCGGGCAGAAGTCGACTTGCTACCCATGTGTGTGGGCCAGTAGCCAAGCGATTGCACTTTACAAGCTGGCCACAGATCCACCTTTCATGTCGCAACATGGGGAGAATTAGGCAACTTTTTAAATCAAATAATTCTTCAATCGATGTTCTTCTGTTGTTTGTTTTTTTTATTCTTCTTGGAAACTCCTTTTCTTTTCAAATTTTTAATTAGAAACACCTTCTTTCTCTCCTTTTAAAGCCCTCCTGGATGGAGTTAGCTGGGTCAAAGAACACCAAGTTCTATACAAGTAAGATCATGTTAAGTTACTGAATCTTTTTGTGAACTCTCTGGCTGCCTGCAGTGTGGCCAGAATATCTTTTCCCAGCATCTGAACAGAAGAGAGACTGCAAGTCTTTCATCAGACACTGCCTTTTAAGAAAAAAGTCCTTTTAGATATAACCTGTTGGCTCAGATTTACTTCACACTCCTTCAAAGTGTATTTTTAAACATTTGGGATGTTAGAACCAATTTTCTGCTCTGACAGAGTTCTGTCAGGAAGCTGAGCCTGTCCCAAGCAGGGCCTACACAGCTTTCTAGAAGGTGCCATCTCTGTCTTGCTGCAAAGCAAAGAGCCACTGGCTTCTCCTCTCTAGAATGTTGTAGGAGTTTCAATTCCTGCACCTTGGACCAAAAAAATTGCTCTCTGATTTTTCCCCCTTGTGTAATAGGAACTGAGCCCCTCTTTAGAGTCCACTAATTATAAACTTTAAACCAAATGTGACAGTTTCAGAACCCGGATTAGTTTGGCTGATCATAAAGACATCTTCCAGCTGTGACCCTCCCTGAAGGACAGGAGCATTCAGTGGTCGAGTGAGCATCCATCCAAC
The DNA here is from genome assembly GCA_013397845.1 of Melanocharis versteri. Classification (NCBI taxonomy): domain Eukaryota; kingdom Metazoa; phylum Chordata; class Aves; order Passeriformes; family Melanocharitidae; genus Melanocharis; species Melanocharis versteri. The sequence continues at coordinate 237,363 of VZTG01006671.1, read as the reverse complement.
CCTTTTGGACATTAACCAAAGCTGCAGGTTGCAGATTGTGTTATTCCAAGCTGAGAGAATGTGCAGCAAACCACCATCGTGGATCTTGTTCCCTTAGGAAAATGGGATACAGCTCATCTTCATCAGTCAGGAAAACAGAAAGAAGAAATCTTATTTGGGCATCAAACTTACAATTTCAGTACTGGACCATGACAGAAGTCTCCCCTCCTTTCTGTAAGGGAAAAATTAATTGAAAGCAAGGAACAGAAGAATCAAGAGAAGTTAGAGGAGATGGAAATAGCTGTATCACAGAACTCTGACTCAGAAATCAGAATGAGTGATTGCAACGTTACAAGCTGCCACGCAGCAGCTTCCCTCAGTCCACATGAACACTCATGTCCCAGGGGAGCCTTTTTTTCAAATATGGGGGAGCTTTCTCACGAGTAACAGAACAAAACACTAAATCTAATTGTTTCCCATTTATTGTGGACTGTCACAGGGTCAGAATACACCAACAAGAAGTTGTTACCGGGCAGCTGACAGATGCTTACTCCTGTGTCAAACCCTTTAGATCAGAAGCTGAGCTGAGTCCTGCTCCTTTTTAAGTCAACAGAACTTCTCTGAGATCTTTCACTATGTCCTAACTAACGCTGCTCCTTATGGCAACTATGAAACACCAGGGACTGCCTAAATTAGACACCTGGTTCTATATTGATTTCAAGCTAACACAGCCCTCAAAATGGGGGTGGGGTGCTTAATGCCTTTGAAAAGCCTGCTCCACATTTTTCCACGTATTTGGGTAGTGCAGAAGCACAGGGAGTAAGTTTGGGAAGTCGCTTGTGTGATCTCTCACTAAAACTCTACGGTACTATTCAAAAATCCAGCCTTTTGGAAATTTTTGCATGCTGCTTATAGGACACCAATCATTCTTTTGACATAAATAGGAAAAGTTTTTTGTATCAAAGCTTGATAGGTTGGAAACCTTCTTCTTTCTACGTATAATACAGAACAACTTCCAGAGCTGAAGTTGCTGAGGGCCAAACCCTATCAGTGGGAGCTTTGCCATTTGCTTTATTAAAACTCCAGTGTGGCCCTACAAGAACAGTATATAGTTTATAACTGCAACTTGAATTCTGTGTTGTTGCATAAAATATTCTCTCTTCAACTGACAACACCAGGAAATTTTGCCCTCTGTTGCACCTCAATATTTGTATTCTACATGAAAGTCTTTCAGGCCACACTGTCTTTGTCGGCTGGTGGGCTCAGCCCACAACTGGACTCAGCCCAATTTGTCAGCCCACAATTTTGCAGGTGAGAGTGATGAATTTACCACTCAATCTTAACCAACATTTGGATTCCACCCCCTGTTAAAAGGCCTCTTTATTCTCCTCCTTTAAGTTTTGGAGAGGCCCTCACAGGATCAAACTCTTCGACCACTTTGATGACTATTAATGATGTGCACCGTCAGAAGCTGAATTTAGCATGGAAAATGTCCTTGGATGACCCAGCAGCAAGAGGTCATCACTGTATGGAGAGCACTTAATCCAACACTACACCTCCTATGCGCCTTGAACTTGGCGTTTCACTTCAGTGTGTAAAATGTTTGGACTCCCTGGGATCCAGGCCATTTAACTGCAAAGTTCAGGCTCGTTTGGCTGGTCATGGGCAGTCTCACCGAGTCACCCGTGTTTACTCCTAAACAGTCTGCTCCATATCCTGTTTTCTGGGATGTTTAAAAGCACTCTTGGGATGCTCATGGTGTCTCCCTCAGGCAGACAGAACATCTTAAGTTCTGGCCTTCCCTGGGTTGACACGCTGGGATCCAGGGGCTGGAGCCCCTCTCCTATGGAGACAGGCTGAGTCGTTCAGCTGGGAGAAGAGAAGGCTCTAGGAGACCTTAGAGCACCCTCCAGTGCCTAAAGGGGATCCAAGAGAAGGAGAGAGGGACTTTGGACAAGGGCCTGGAATGACAAGACAAGGGGCGATGGATTTGAACTGACAGAGAACAGGTTTAGATCGGATATTAGGAAGAAATTCTTGGCCATGAGGGTGGCGAGACACTGGCACTGCCCAGAGAAGATATGGCTGGCCCATCCCTGGAAGTGTTCAAGGCCAGGATGGAGCCCTGAGCAAGCTGGGATAGTGGAAGGTGTCCCTGCCCATGGCAGCAGGTTGGAACAAGATCATCTGGAAGGTCTCTGTCAACCCAAACATGGTTCTGTGATTTGGAATCTGGACAACTTGTCATTACAGCTCTGTGGATGCACTTTAAACTCCCTGATAGCCAACATATCGTAGATTAATTGTCATTTACCAGATTTCTGGTGAGGATTTTGCTACATGCTTAACCCCCCCAATACCACAGCTGGAGGGCTACCAGCCCCCAGATTTGTCCACCTGCAGCTACTCCCAATATATCTGCAGCCACAGCACAGCCATGACTACTGCCACATCTTGCTGTGATCGGATCAACCCAGACTAGAACCCTGATGCAAATCAGCTACTGCAGATAATTTCATTCTCCAGTTAGCCACAGCACCCCACTGGTGTTTATAACCAAGGCCAGTGTAGGCATTAGCAAGCAGGCAGGTTCCTGTGGCATGTCTCTTCTGAAGGGCAGCAGCACAGTTTTGGCTCCCTGTGGCTCAATTTGCCTGTGTGGAGCCCTGGAAAGCCAGGCTGCTGGGAAAAGGGTAGGATAAAGCCATACTGCAACAGCATTTTGAATGGACTGAAAGGAGGGAGGGAGAACGGGGGTCTGAACAGCCAGAGGCAAGGAAGCTGCAGCACTCGGATTATGAATCCTGGACAAAGGTAACCACCAGGAACAGTTAATAATAATCCAACACACACAAGGGCATGTCAGAGACAAGCACTCCCACCCGAAATCCTGCTCACAAAAATCTGCAAATGAGCTGACACTAATGAAAACAGGGGGCTTGGAAACGGGATGGTGGCAGGAGGAAAGGAGAAGCTGTTGTATAACTTGCCCTTCCTGCCCAGACCTGCCAATGCAGCTGGATTCTGACTTGCAGCATCATCACTTTTCCTGTCTTGGCCTCCTGAACCTGTGAGCAGCCCCTCGCAGTGACCTGCCAAACCTTTGCTATCCAAACTTTTCTCCCTTTGAACGGCCTGATAAGGGGCCAACTTGTGCAGTAGCTTCTCACTATGCCCCGAAGGGAGAATACAATGAGGCCTAAAAAGCCAATTGCACTTGTTACCCCTGGCAGCTTTTGAACTCTGCACGGAGAGGCTGGAATGCCCCCTTCCACTTAACAGAACAAAGGGCAGCCAACCTGCAGGGGTTTAAATCTGAAAGTTAAACATGAATGTGATTAATGTGTGGCTTTGAATTTCATGTATTATTGAATTGTATACATTACTCCAGGCTCAGAGGTTTTTCCCTTTTATACTGCAACACAATTGTAAGTTCTGTTTGGGAGAGGTGCAGAGCAGAGAACACCAGGCAAAAGTATTTCCATATGTATTCTGCAAATTCTCTGCCTGAAGGACTTGAGCGGGCTGGGATTTATACTGTGTTCCACTGACCCCGAAAAAACAACTTGAAACAGATTTACAGAAGATGCACTGGAGCTCATTGCAATTGAAACACTGGATACTTATTTGACAGCCTCCAGGAATCCTTCCAGGTCCACTCTTTCCTGTGAATCTGCTAAAGCTCCGGAAGATTATCAGAGTTAAGCGAATGTGCGGGATGCCGGGGTTTAGGAGACGGGTTGCCTCTCTTAAGACCCATAAAAATGATCATCTCATGTAACCAGTGCTCCCACTCCAAAGTCTGAGTCCTTGATCCCATTTAAGCCATAATCTGCTGATAGGAGCCAGAAAGCTGGACCACACCACTCCTGTATGATCCTGCCGGCTTCGGTGGAATGCTGCATGACCACAGCAGTATCCTGCCGCTTCCTGCTGGGGAAACCTTTAGCATATTTTTAGAAACAGTTGATTTTTGCATGCAAGGGGCAACTGTAAAGCACACCTGGACACTTCCAGTTTGGATTTTTTCATTCTCTATATGGCTGTTGGGCAAGTCTCCTCACTGCACCACAACATAACACGAGGCTAACAAAGGTCCTGAGAAAAACTTGAAAGTTTTGGTTTAGGGAATACAGTTCTTTTTTAAATGGAGGGTTTCCCCGGGGAAATCTTAGAGTGCCAAACAGTCAGTGTCTGACAGGCACCACCTGCCTTTCCATGGCTGTGGATCTCCTCCTGCAGGCCCTGTGCATCTCCACTCACCCGTCCAGTCTGTGCTGTGCTGGGTGCAGCTCTCATTGCGCTGGTGATTCCGTATGGAATCAAACAACATGTCTGTGCAAAGGATGAAGCTGCACAATTCCATGCTCTGGCACCCAGTGTCGTGGTTTTGATCTCCTGAGAAGCACCTTCAGCTTTGCCTCAAAGACAAGGCACTGGTTTCTCTCCCAATATCTAACTTGGCCAAATACTGCTGAACTCATCCAGTGCAATCACAGGCCCCGGCGTGATGAGTTTGTGGAGAATATTCTGCAGTATCCAGACAGATCTTCAGAGGACTGTTTTCATTTGAAAAAGACCATTGAAAAGAGGGATTTTCTATTCTATCACACACCACCACTCAGCTCACAATTACTTCTACAAGGACCACCATTAAAACATCCAGTGAGCTTGCCTTCCAAGGGACATTTCTCACTGGGCTGGGCAGGGAGGATCTGGAAGAAATGAGACATTGTATAAAGAGTTCCCATTTTCAAATCTCAGATCTAGAGTCTTCTCATAATTTTCCATGCCAATTTGCATCTGGAACTTCATTTGCTTGTAGAATGGAGCATGACTACTGCAGCAGGAGAACTCTCTCTCCAGGAACAATTTCTGGCTCAGGAGGGTGGCTGACCTTTGTTTTGCACAGGAATATGAACTCTGTTGCTGTTGGACACCTTTGAATCCTTGTCTCCTATGCTTTAGCCATTACTTTAGCCTATTACTAGCCAGGACATGGATATAGTTTCTCCTAACAGCACTAATAACTTCCCTGGCTTGCCAAGCTTATTACAGAGTAATGCTTCTTTAATTCTTTACTTCCCAATCAAAAGGTCCAGATGGTGGATATGGGAATTGTAGCAGTGATTCTTAGACCTGATGTACGTCCGGTACTAATTTTCCTAGAGTCTCCCAGAAATACGTGTAGAGAAATTATTGACCACTTAGGACATTTTGGGAGCAGGGAAGCCCAGAATATCTACCATTATCCATGGCCAGAGACCAGCCCTGCAACTTCATCCTCAGTCTGAAAAATGGCAAACACTGTGCACTTGCACTTGCATTTGTATGGAGATTACAGAATCCAACTGCAGCTCTGAGCTCTGAACTGCAAAGACTAAACCTGCTGCTTCTCCTGCTCGTCTTGGTGCAGTACAGATACAAACCACACAAAACACAACAATCACATTTCTGTCAAATGCGTGAAAATGCAATTTATGCTTGGGACAGAAGGACAAATAAGTTTTGAGCAGGAGGCTGGACAGGAAGGCTCTTGCAGTTCTGTGATTCTCAAACTGGTCATAAGCACATACCAATGTATCAGTCAAAAATAGCAAAAATATCAGATACCTTTTGGGCCAGTTCCCAGAAACAAAATTTTAAAAATCTCTGTATCTCCTCTGCAAAATGCTATTTACAACCCTCATCTACTGCTCCCACCCAGAGGGTTGCTGGTTTGCTGGGGATATCTGCATCACTTTTGCTGTTGTCTGGCAGCAAGGCCTGACCCACATCTGAATTCATTTGGATATTTCAATAAATCTGCAGTTTCCCTATAAGTCCAAAAGTCCTTGGTTAGGACACCCCTGTCCTGTGCAAAATAAACCAATTCTTCCCATTCTATTTTAGCATGGCTGGTCCTCCTCCAGTCTCTTAATTAACACAAGAGGGAAAAATAGAAAGTGTGATAAGACCCTCCAGTGGCCTCTCTCACTGTGTGCTCATGTGTCTCCATTCTTGGGGGCTGACCCAGGGCACAGCTCTGCTCTTCTACATGTATTTTCCAGTGGAAGCATTTCTTTTTTCCTTCCTTGGATTTATTCAGCCTCCGAACTTCAAATTCATCAGAACTGTCACAGACCATTTGCAGGATGGGAAGATATTGTGGGTCCAATCAGCGTGGGTGTCACAAACAATTATCCGCTGCGGAATGATCCCAATTAGTAAACACCCTGCTAACAGGCCACCTCCCCAAGGACACTGATTGCCTCTGACAGTGTATTTTCAGGATGTCTGCTGGAAAACTACAACTCAGGCCTTTGTGGCCTGGCTCCTGGCAAATTCCTTGTTAACCCTACAAAAGAATCTACACATGAATAATTAAAAATTGATTGAAGTAGAAATTTAAATTACATTTAGCTTTGTCACCCAACTCCCTTTATAACAAGACCTACTTCTCATCTGGAATAAAATGGAAATTCTATTCCCTGTCTTGGCTTGTATGAGGCGCTCTGTGTTTTGATGCTTTGCTCTAGGCTTTTGGAACTAAATAAAGATTTCAATATAAACACTCCCTTCCACTTTCTCCTTTCTTCTCTCCTGTTCTGTTGGTGCAAAATTCTCAGAGTTGCCTGAAGGACCAGCTCAGTGAGCGTTTGAAACCCAGCTGCTTACTCCTTGCTTAACAAATGCAGCCTTTAACAACCCAACAGCTGTTTTTAGGGAATGAAATCGCAATGACAGGAACAAAATGAAGGTACAAAACCAAGTATTTTCAAAAGTAACTTTTTGACCACCCAATTATCTCCTGGAATGAACTGGCTGTAATGCTAGGATGAGGTAGGAAGACTGATTTGGTCAGCAAGGCTGCCTCCCAACCAGCCCTCTTGCTCTCAAGGAATGGCTTCAGTGCCATACTCCACTTCCTTTCAAGTGTGCCAAGTCCTCCCACACTGCTCAGTAATACTCCCACACCTCAGAGATTTTGGCAGGCTCCTGCACAGCCTCTTTCCTCCTCCTCTGGCCTGGAATAAGCAGACTCCAGTCTTTAATATGTGGGGGCAAGTAGATTTATTTAACTCATCCCTCATACTTTCAGCTCTGACTTCAAACCAGTTCATGGGTAATTTCTTGTCAGTAAATTCTACCCCAACTGTATCTTCAGCAGGGATAAACTGCCAAATCTCTGTAATTTCCATGGAGCTATGCCACTTACTCCAGTTCCAGCCCAGCCCAATAACTTGACTCCAGCTACGTTGTTGTCAGCCTGTCACACACACACCCAAGGGATCACTTTGCTGCCTCACACTAAAGCTTTCAGGGTTCCTCCTTCATGAAGTATTTTGCTTTCAGATGTTTCTCTCATATAGAAAAACTACTTTTCCTCCTCTAACATTCCATCACTTTCCCACCAAAATGACCAAACATCCTGGTTTCTGTCATGCTTCACATACAAGGTACTCAGTAATGTTTGAAAAACATCGCACCTAAAACTCATTAAAATGCTCTTTACTGCTTTGCTAATGCACAGGAGGAGCCCTCAGTGAAATGGATGAATCAAAAACTTTCATCAGTCACATTGGTTGAAAATCTGCATGACCAGAGCCATGTATCATTTGTCATTTCTACTAATCCACACGACTGAGTTCCTATTCAAAACAAGCCAAACAACCTCGGAGGGAGGGCAAGATCTTGTAAGACCCTGTCTCAAATGCTCTACTAGGCTCCAACTGCAATATATCTAAAGCAATCCCTTTGTCCAGTACTTTGCCTTTGCATGATTGAGGGTGAAATTGCATAACCATTCCCTCCCTGTCTCCCCCAGGCACAGCAGCCTGGGGTTTGGAGCAATTTAAGACTTAGTTCAAAAATTTGTCTTACTTTTTTCCCATCCTGGTGGTCCACACTAAATCCCAACCCTTTCTCCTTTGCTTTCTTACTCCTTTCTTCCTGATCCATTATGGCCCTGGCATCCAGAGCTTCACCATTCTTTCTCTTCACCTCCAAACTGCAAAGTCACAGGGACAAAATGTGAGAGATCTCTGGTATGACCAACTCAGTTTACAAAAACCTTAACGCTGGCACCGTTGCTTTCCTACCCACCACTCTCTTTCCAAAAGAGGTATAAGAAATACTCTGAATTCCTATCTCAGTTGAAGAGACTTTTCAGCCCTCTGTAAAACTGCAAGTATGGACACTTGTGAATTTGGGAGAAAAACGAAGGCTGGCTCTCTCCCAGGGGAAAGGCTTTGCACATCAAGCTGCAGACAGAGAATCTGGCCCTGCTTTAAAGAGGAGGGACACCATTCTATTTCTAGCAGGGACATTGTGCGAGCAACTCCCTCTGAAGTCAAAGAATTTTTGCCCCCAGATATCCAAGGGCAGAAACCAGGAGCCATGGAGTCAGCCCTGGTGTCAGCTGATGGAACAAGCACCCTCCAGCTGTAGAAAAACAGCTCCCAACACTAGGATAAAGCTGGAGCCTCTGGAAGTGTCCTTGCAGACGCAAAGAGATTTATGACCCAAAAATTCAAACAGAAATTATCATTGCAACCACTGCTAGTGCCAGGAGACATTCATTCCCTGCCTATCCATCCTGCTTGGCTCACAGATCTCAGTGGTCCTCCCTGGGACAGCCACACAATCTATGTGAAGGCACTTGGCTTCTGGGGGTGCCATGAATTTTCTGCGTTCCCTGCTGCGCACACTCGCCAAGTAAGTCTTGATTTAGCTACAGTAATCTCTGATGCCTGTTCCCGCAGAGAGAACTGTTTATTTTATAGGATCTCAAATGGATGGTAATAAACTGCCTGCCTCTGCAGCAGAACAAGGTCACTGACCCCATCTGCTGCCCAGCAAATCTGTATAAATTCAGCAAGCCCCAGGCCCGCAGTGAGAGCCAAGCCTGCCCCATCACCCTGGGCTGCCAAGGTGGCTGCCTTGAGTTGGTGTAGCACGGACAGAGAAAGCCTGGCCTCGAAATGTGACTTGAGAGAGGATGGGACACCAGGGAATTGCACCCTTGGCAGGACAGCAGGCCCTAAATGCAGATCCAATATGAGCTACGCAACCAAAAGGGAAAGATTTCACAGCTTGGCCAGCAGAAGCTTCCAGAGCTTTGGAGGAGCACTTTGGCCGAAGAGGGAAGTACCCACACACAAGCAGGAGTGGCTCGAGGCACCTCTCCTTCACAGGAAAAGGCACTGACTACGTGGGGCACTGCAGATCAGCCTGAGAAATGGGAGTGCTCTGGAGGAACCCGCTTTCTGGCAACAACACTTCCAGGCCAGAGGACTCTGATGAATGTCTGAGTTGGTCTTGAAGTGTTTTATGAAAAATGGCCACTTTGACACCACCGCACATGCATAAACTGCCAGGTTTTACAGGAGGCCTCATGGCCCTTCCAAATCCAGCACCTTCCCAAGGCCTCACATCCAGCCAGGCAACAGTTTGGCACGTGGTCACCGTGCCTTCAGCAGCAGCTCCCTGACCACACAGTCCTGAGAACTTTGGGGCTCTGGTGTGGGGCTGGGCTCTCATTTCTGTCCACTCAGCCAGGACACAGGCACTGGAATTTTGACCATTTTTATGAGTCTACATCAGTAAAGCATGTGACACCTGGCCCAGCATAAAGCCTACCACAAACAAGGGAATCTTCCAGGATGGTCTGAACCAGCAGAGAGAGCTTATACCAAACCAGCATGATCTCTTGTGTGGCTGCAGTGTTTTGGATCCAGTACTAACACCCTAAAGACAGTTTTATGGTATCACTGTGTGAGGACTTTGTTTGAACTCCTCTGGTTTAAGCCTTGATTTAAGCTAATGCATAATTCATAATGGGGATGATAACAGATGGCAACTTGTGAAGCCACAGGAACTCAATCAGTTGTGATCACATGACAACACCCTAAATAATTTAAATCACGTCTTACTGCAAGAGCTGCTCCGCTGGGGCCCTGTTGCAGAGATGCTGATGCCACACTGTGGGAGTCACCCTGCAAGGCAGGATCTGCTACCACATCTCCCTCTTTGCAGAGGGAGAAAGTGAGGCTCAGAGTGAGGGGCTTCCATGTGCTGGCTCCATGAAAGCAGATCCCTGGTGTCCTCCTGCTCCTCTGCCCCAGATCCCAGCCATGAGGCCCTGGTCTCTCCTTCTCTGTATATTGCACATGTCTACAAAGATATTTGCAAAAGATAAATTCAGACGAAAAGCATTACTTTAAAAAACAGCCTCTCTTCCACAGCATGGTTTCTAACCCCAAGAAAACCCTCCAGAGAAGTTTATCCTCAGACCAGATGCTCTCATGTCAGAATATATTTTTCTTCTTTAACTACAGGTTGAAACTACCTTTCCAACACATGGCCGGAACCTCAGTGACATGGAGACCCTTCAGTGTCTCTGTGAGAGCCAGGAGGCTCTGCCAAACTCCTTGGCCACTTCAGGAAGCGATGTAGGATGCAGGGAAGCAGAGGGGTTTCTCTTATGAGTTTCAGCACCTTCCTTTTCTTTCCATCAATTTCCAGGTGGCCACATGCACATAAAATCTGGGGCTCTGCAGGAAAGTTTTGCTCCCAATGACTTGAAGCAGTTTTCTGAGTAAAAACACTCTTTAGGAAAGAAATGTTCTGGGAATAATCCAGCGTGCTCTGGATTACAGAAATGCTTCTACCGTCAAAAGGGACAAAGCACCATAAAGAATATAAAACTTTAATGAATTGTTATTATCATCTCAGCATACTTAGATACCCCTTTGAGAAGACACACTGAGTTTGAGCCTTCTCTGGAATTCCAATCAATCATGGTCAGCACAGTCAGTCCCAGCTGAAGCACTGGCTGCTCACCATAAGCGTAATTAACACAGACTGCTGCCTCCCGCCTCCTGACATATTACTGGGGAATAGAGAACACTGCCCTACACCACATTCATCCTTAAACATCACTTGACTGCCAGACCATTTTTACTCTTCATTCCTAAAATCACCATCCTTCTTTTTAAACACTTCAAGTACAAAAGCACTCACGAGCTGAAATTCTCCTACAGTAACTGTTGCGGGCACTTTCTGAACAGAACATCTCCCAAAAAGAAAGGAAACTGCCACCTAAGAACACTTCCCAGAGGTGTCTGAAGCCCTGTTGGTCTAAGCACAAGGCATGGAGTTCTTCAGCACACTAATCCTCACCAAAGCACAAGTGTGTACTTTCTCTCTGGTGCAATATTAGCACTTGGCAAAGGTGTTTGGAGAAATACCACTACATAAAATAAAGCCCTGTGTGTACAAGACGCACGAGATTCTCAGGTGGACTAAAGTCTGAATTCAAGGCAACTATGCCAAGTGACATGAGCAGAGATACAGAATTATGTTTCCTTTAAACCCATGTGTTAGCAGTGAAAGACAGAACAGTGGATGGTAACAACTCTGTCCTGATCTTCAGGCAACACTGCAAATCAGAACATACCTTATGCCTTGGGAGATCCTAGAAAAAAAGGAACATCCTTTCCAAAATGGTAATAATCCCAAAACTTCTCACAGAGGAAGCAGTATTGCACTCAGAACGAGGCCCTGCAAAATGTCTCTGTGCTGCCTGGAGCAGGGACAATTCTCCAGCACTTTGCTAAGTGACTGCAAAGGTCAAGAGAGGCTGCAGCCAGGGGCAGCCAGCACTGAGGCATGTCCCAAGCAAAGTGTGAACCACAGGTTTAACTGTAGAGACTCAAGAGTGGGTTTGTCCATCTGAGTCTGGACCTAAGGAAGCCCCACCTTTGTAAGGAGCAAAATCCATTTTTGCCACCATGAGTGACCAGCCCCAGACAAGGCTCAGAGCCTCTCCTCCATTCCCCTCTCCCCAAGGCTGCCTGTATGAGAACCAGCACAGACAAACTGCTCTTCCTGGGGTGGGATGCTGAGAGAAACCTCTTCCCAGCAGTGATGGATGCTGCCCTCCCTCCGTGACCTTCCCTGACAGGAGGCACTTTAACACACAAACTACCCGACTTGCTTTTCTCAGAAGGAAGAGAACCACAGCACTCACATACCCACCTGCTCAGGCTCCTTATGGAATGCCTCTTTCCATCTGAGAAAGCAACCTGACACTTTTTTTATTATTATTTATTTCAAGCAAGTAAGGACATGTCAGTCTTATTGCCCAGACCATCAAGGCACTAACTTCAAAAGCAATGAACCTTACGCTTCACACTTATTACAGGGAATGGAATCAGAGGACTTTTTTTTTTAACATGGAGAACTGGAGTGATCTGAACTTAATCTCCTAAACAGGCCCGTACCCAAATCTCTACTCCAAGTGCTTCCAAACTTTGGAGCAGGTTGTATCTGGGTTATGTCTCTTGGTCCCGAGCGTGCCAAGTGCTGCAGCTCCCAGCAGGTCCTTGACACACTCGCAGCAAATTGGCGTCTTGGCTACCTGCCCCCGGGGACAGAGACAGAGCAAAGCACCAGATACTGCAACACGGTGACCTTGGGCGATAAAACTGCCCGAGGAAAATGGATAGTCGGGGCTGCAGGGAACAGCTCCAGAGGAACCAGTGCCAGAGCGAGGAGTGCCAAGGACAGCGCGCTCAGCAGACAGAGGGTGGCGGGGAGAGGGAGGCTGCGGCTGGGAGTGCGGGATGATGAAGTTGGGACCAACCTGAGAGGGAACGCGCCCTGCCGTGCTGGGAAGGACCCATAGGCTATCCAAGAGTGTCCTCTGGTGGCAGCAGCCACAGCAGCCGCGGTGGCAGGGCTCCCGCCCGGGGAATGCACCTTCCCTTATCTCCTAATTACGGGAGTGACTAATGGAAGTGAATAAACAACTGTTGCTAAGTCATTTTGATCTTGCCCGCAGCTATAAGGTCAGGGTATGGGTTTGGTCAAGCTGAGGCGTGAGAACTGCAAATCAAATCGTCTGGACTTCCCCCAGGCCACCCGGGGGCTTGTCCAGGCTGGCATCAGCAGCCTGAGCTGCACAAGCCCATCCCTCAGCAGGGAGGCTGCCACAGTGTCCTCTGTCAGCAGCAATCAGAGGTTGTCTTCAAATCCTACCTGGTTGCACTGAAAAAAAAAAAAAAAAACCCCTTTGGATGTTTTTCCAGCTTTCCCTTTTCATTACACTTTTAAAGAACATTCTGGTTCAAAGGCCTGGATTCAGAAATTGTAAATCACTTTAAAGATACCAAGTGGAGATTTGGAAGAAAATCACAACACAGTCTGCAGACCACTAGTACAGGTGAGCATTCCCTGCATGGCAGATTCCCAAAGAAGATGTCACAAAACTCAGAGCACAGAGGTCACACACACACTGCCCAGAAAGGAGGGATGGAGGAGCAGAGGCAGGGAGGTCTAGCGAGAGAAAAGGCATTTCTTCCCATGATGGCAAATCCGTGCTGATTTTTTTCATGGCACTTTCCCTTCCTGGCACTTCAACTCCTCCCACCATGATCTGATTTCTGGTGGACCACAGACCAAGAATGCCAGGTGTAGGTCCTGGCTTGAGAAAACCTGTAGGCTGCCAGAGGAAAAGGCAGACTCCAGAAATGGGCATGGGACGTCTCTCCTGTTCACCAAACTCACATGCCAAGGGTGTTGCCAGTCTGAGCAGGACGGAGAAACCCCAGTGCTCTGGGGCTGTGACTGCCCCACGTCCCCCAGCATCATGGGGGCAAGTGCCAGAGGAGCCCTGTTAGCCAGCATAGTTTTCACACCTAATTCTGTGTTTTAGCTGTCATAGGACAACCAGAGTGGGTCAGGTAACCAGTTCCACATTAACCCAATGTCTTTCTGCACCTACTGGCCCCCAGGATTGCCAGAAAACAAAATTAAAAACCTCAGGCCCATCTGTAAGAATCAGGAACAAAGAATATATTTTTTTGAAGAAGAAATTGCTAAAGACAACCAAACTGAGACATCATTTGAACACCCCTTCCTCTGAACACTGTGTGCAGTCTGGCTTCTTTACATCTGTGGCTGGGAATACTCTTCAGGGACAGGCACTCTGCTGTGTGGTGCTGTGGATCAGAAATGATTTTTTTTTCCTTTCAAAAGCGTAAGAAAGAGTACCAGCCTGGCAGAGCACTGAGCAGGTGTCCTGTACCACAGGACAGCGGGTTCCTAAACAGAGATGTGTCAGGATCTTCGCAAAAGCAAACTGAGAGCGAGCCTGCTCCCTCTGTACGAGCACACAAAGCTTTCCCATGTGGGTAACTCTGCCCTGCTCTTCCCCTCTGCTTCCAAGAAAGAGTTCCCTGAGCCCTCCCTCAGCCTGCCCAGGCCTCCTCCAGCAGCTCATGGATTCAGGCAGTCTCTGGGAAATGTGCATGAACTCTCCAGCAACACCAAACACCCAGCTCTCCCATTGCCTGTGCAGGTGTTAAGATTTTGACTTTGCCTGGAGTTTGACATACTGTGGGCATAATCCCTGGGAACTTCCCAGAGCTACAGGCCCACAGGGTGATTTGCAGCCCACGTGGGGGTGCACAGTGAGGGGACCTGACCCCTTGAGCAAGGCAGGTAGGAGAGATGAGATATTCGGGATCACAATTTCTTTTTTTTTTTTTTTTAAGAACTAGCTCTGTGACTCCATGTGAATATAGAGATATCCATCAATCTGTGCAGCCTCAGGACAGTGGCTGTTCTGAGACACTCTGACCCAAGCACTGCCTGTTTCCAGCTCCTGCTCCTCCAAGGGTACGTGCTGTGAGCACACACACTTCCAAGTCACAGAGAGTTTTCTTGCTGACAGTTATTATTTTGATAAAAGACAAAACACAAGAACACAATCACACTGGAAAACAGCCAACTTTTCCTCCCCCCACCTCCATCTTCCTGTAACATGAAATTACAGTAATCTAAAAAAGAGATAGAGAAAGTTAATGAGGTTCTCCAGGCCGTGAAAATGGTTGAATACAATGTCAGACACCACCAGGACAACATAACCCACACAAGGGCAGGAAGAAGAACAACATGGAGCAGAAATGGAAAAATGTGGGACCATTACATCCCACTTGTTAAAATACCTGTATGGATCTGTGCAGAGCTCAACCTGGCACCGAATCACAGCACCAGGGACAGGCTCTGAGTGAGCATAACCCCAAAAGGGGTGAAGTCAGAGATGTCTCTTTCGAACAAGTCTCTGTTCCCAGATTGTTCCCACGTCTCCATTACATCTGGAAGTACAAATTCTCTGAAAAGTTTATGTCATAATTATGATTTTCCAACATTTACATAAAACTCTCACTTACAAGCAAAACCAGATGAAAGTCTTCTATTGCATGCCCAAGAATCAGTCTAGCAGATTTCTGTGGTTTCTTACATCACTTTCTTGCATACAACGATAAAATCACTCCTAAGCTATTTTTCTCACAGTTGATTTCACACCGTGCTGAAGCTTCACATAAATCTTGTCATGAACTCCTGGAGGGAATGTTGGAATCACCTACAAAGTCTGCACCTCTGACCGAGTTTATAAATCACAGCACATTGCAGGTTCCAGTAATCTTCCCTTGGCCACCGGGGTGCTCAGGAAGGGCAGGTTCCAGCCCAGATCCACAGCCCATCACGGCCAAGGGAGGGCAGTGTGCCCTGCAGATCCAGCCAGCAGGCCAGGAGCTCTCAAGGAGGGAGAGTTTCATTTCCTGACTACAGCCACATCACATTAACCTTCCTACAGCAATTAGGCTCCTGCTACCCATCTGGGGTGCATCCGTGTCCGTGTGATCCTACCTGAGCCTTTTGGATATTGAGGTGCAGGCCTCAAAGGTAGATAATTTCCCTCAACTACATAAAATCACAGAATCACAGAGTATCCCGAGTTGGAAGGGACCCACAAGGATCATCAAATTCCAGCTCCTGGGTTTACTAAGGTTTTACCTCAAACTGATGTTAACAGGGAAACTTCATAACAGGTATGAAAGCAATGTTTTTTCTGGAAACAATATTAATCAGCATCCTTAAGCTGAATGCAAGATATTTCCAAACAAGCTCATGAAGGCAAGAAAAGACAACATTATAAACAAAATCTGGGAGTCAGGAAGAAGAATCATGCTCCCACGGAGAACAGGCTGAGAAGCTTTTCTGTTATTAGTCATTATGTGGAAAGGTAAAAGACAATCAGATGCACTAACAATCCTGCTATATTAATCTTGCTCTTCAGGAAACTGCATGCTTTAAAAGGTGAGGTCATTTGCAGCTTGCAGGAGAGGAATAATGGAAGCAAATGGCTGTATCTACTTTCAGAAGAATTTTTGAGAAGTACAGACACTAAATCCCGCGTGCCTGGGACTGGACTGCTCCAGGAAAAGGGCCATTCCCTCCTGCACGCCAGGCTGAATCTGCTCCAGAAAGGAAAAGTAGAAGCAAGCGACAGCTGAGGTTGGATGCAGCCCAGGAGAGAGCTGAGTGCATTTGCTGTGTAGAAGGAGCAGAGAACAGGAGAGGGGGCTGTGCAGCAGGAAAAGTGCTTCTCTCTGCCCTGAAGATGAGAGATCACACTGGAACAGACAGAGCTAGTGGGGAAACAGCGTGCTGCTTTTCCATTTCCACATCTGGCCCCAAAAATCCACCCCATCCTACAGGCAGTGCTGAGGCTCACAAGTGGTGGATTATTTCCAGCTCTGCCACTAACCTCCTTTGCGGTACTGGACAGATTCTCCACTCCTGGTGGGGGTTACTCTTAAATCAGAGTGCAAGCTAGAGATGTAGAATCTCTCTGTACGTTTATAAATAACTCACCTACACATTTCACAGGAGGGCAAACGCCAATAAGCAGCTGTAATGGCAGCCCCGACAAAGACAATGGCAGCAGCAAAAACACTGCCACCTTTCTCCAGCATGTCCTTTCTTCCCACATCCATCATACTAATAGGGACAATTAAAACCCGGGAGAAGCCCCGGGACACTGATAATTAGTGACTGTAGGCCAGGCCTGAAACATAGTCAAGCATCAGTAGTTACAAGTCTGTTGAACAGGCTGGGCAACTCATGAACTGAGCACACGAATGACACCTCAGGTCCTCGCCTCATCCTCCCCACAAGCCTGGACCACGTCTTCACACATTTCCTGCACCACGCTGTGGCCCTTCTCCTGCCCACGCAGCAGGCAGAGCTTTTAACTTGCCAAACAGTTTGGCACAGATCACGGCGTGGGGGAAGAGGAGAGGTTTCAAGGCATAAACAAAACAAGCCCAACCTGGCCACTGGAAGGAGAGCGATTCATCACTGCTAAATCACGTCAGGACCAGCACGCCGTGGTCAGGACTCCCAGCGTTTGGGACGTGCTGCAGATCAGGGCTGTGCCACTTGGCTGGACCCCACGAGCACACAAACACAGAGCCACAGCCTTCCCTGTGCGTGACCCAGCGCAGCAAACACTTCTGTCTGTCTGTCTGTCCTCCACCCCACAGCACAGCCAAAGCCCACCCCTGAGTGCAGGGACAAAATGAGCTGGATCACTGATCTGCACCACATCAGCAGGAACTGGCTGCTCTGAAGGCTCTCAGAGGAATGTGCTTGTTATGCTGGAGTTTCTGCCCCAAATCCTACAAGCCAGCAAGGTTTTTCTGGGTCATCTGATAAGCATCATCTCCTGCAGAACCAGCTCAGATGCTGCTACTGGTTTCTTCCAGCATTACTATGAATTTAGCTGATTTTAAGCAAATACATTTTAAATTATTGTGTCTCTGCCTTTGCCCATTGACCATTCTAAAAAAAAAAAAAAAAACCAACCATAAAACACAGAAAGCTCTTTCAGTCCTTCAGCACACAGAGCACCTTTCTTTCCACTGGGGTCTCTAGCTTTGACAGAATCAGCCTTGAATTAAACTAGATCCAGCCTGGCCAGCAGAAGGGGACTCCTGCTGGAGGACAGGATTCAGGACTGCTCAGTAACATTAGGATTTAAAGATGGTCAGAGCCCACAGGTGCTGTAAGGATGAAGTAAACAGCCTCTGCTCCACAGGTTTTTAAAAGCAGCAGCTAAATGCAGCAGGGAGAAGCAAGGGAATAATTAACCATATCATTATACCGCCATGTAGTGTCTGATGGAAATTGCCATCTCGAAGCAAACTGATTTCCACCATGATTATTTGAGGGCTGAGGGGAATAAGAGTTTTACTTCATGCTTTCAAGAAAAAGCCTGGATGTCCTTGTGGGAGCAGCGCACAGGCAGCAGAGATTGCAGCGTTTGGGGAGGACTGATGGCCCTGCACAATGTAATGAAGCATTAAAGAACAAGGAAAGCTGTTGGTGCCGTTTGGTAACAGATCAAAGGCCGGGAGCACCCCAGGAGTGAAAAGAGTAGCTGATAACAGGGTACGGTAACAGAGCTGATCCATGGGTGCGACTCAGCCCTGGAGCACCTTGCTGGTGCAGATAGCGAGCCTGGGAATGAGTCACTGACAGATCAAATGCCTCGTAAATGGGACAACACGGCTGTGCGTGCCAGCAGGCAGACGAGGCAGGAGAAATCCAAGGCTTTAGGCTCTCACAGCCTCGAAGAACCTCTTCGCGCTTCTGAAAAATTAAGCCTTGCGTTGGAACCCAAAATATTGACGTGCTTCATGCACGTCCCACCTGCAGATCCCGAAGCACTGCACTGAGGCCTCTCGCTGGCACGGGACAGCTGCTGCCTCCCACCCAGAGCTGAGTCCTGCTTCCAGCTGCCCTTCGGCCAGCACTTCATAAGCTGCATGAAATGTCAGAATCTGCCTGAATGAGAAATGGAGAAATCCTGTGAAAGCGCAGCTGAAGCAACGGTAATGTTAAAAACATTCAAGAAGGCAAAGAGGTTCTTCCATCACAGCCCCTCTGCCTGAATACCTCCAGATTTTTAGTCAGGATAATGGTTTTCACCTCTCTCACCTCCAAACTCCTGCAGGTGCCAAGCAGCTGCAGTGTTCTAGTACAAAACCCTGGCAGCAGGAGCACAACTTTGGGTTTCCAAATCACTGAGGGCAAACAAGCTGGTGTTTTGATCAAGAGGCAGAGGTGCCCTTTAACAGCAGTAAAGGGTTAGGGACCAATCTTTAATATAAATCATTTTTGGTGCCGATTTAAGCTCAGCACCACACAGGCTTGTGCTGCCGTGGAATGGAGTAAAATAAAAAATAAAAGGTACCAGACCTGTAAAATGGTTTCCATTTGGTGATTCTCTCCCTCAGACTCCTTCCAACCTATTCTGTGTTTCACTAATTAGAGCTTAAAAAAAAAACCCTGCAGCTTCACAGACTTGTTTCTCAAGCTTCAGAGCAGAATTTAAACAATGAGAAACTGAAGAAGCAGGTCTTGCTTTAAAGGTCAGCACCTGATTCAGAAGGAATCTGCAGAGGGCAAGAAGCCAGCAAGGAGTTCCCTGTTGCTCTATCACATTGCACCACGTTTCAGCGCACACCGGGGAAACGCCAACTGCTTTTGTTCCTGGATATCAGATACACACACACCACAGAGAACAGCCTTCACCCTCAGAGCACTGCGTGTCACTACAGGCTCTGTCACCACACCACACACCCTTCGCCACACTGAGGGAGTATTTGAGCACATCCCAGCAGAGATGGATTTGCTGTGCTGTGTTCTACCTGCGTAAACAGTCTCCATGCTGTTCCCCACCACAGCCAACGCATGCTCGCAGTGAATTCATGCTCCTATTCACAGCTTTAATGATTATAAGACTGCAAAGTCTGTAAGTGTTGGGCTGGTATCACAACAGCCAGGACATTCACAGTGCCACGCGTATCCCTCCAGCAGTGTGTTAACGTCACTGGCTCTGTGACACAGCATTGAGGGGTCCCTGTAAGGGGACCAGCAAGCAAGGCTGGGACAGCTTGAGGACAAAACAAAAGCACCCAAAGGCTACCCTGTAAAACTGTGTGGCGCCTCACAGACTTGTTCAGTGCAACAAGAAGTTTCCATTTCAGACAGTTTTGCACCTAAAATGTCACTGCCTGAGCTCGTCCCTGCACAAACGGGGCTCTACAGTCAACTATTACGTCAAGTTTCCTCAGCTAACTTGGCTGCAGGAGACAGAGAGTATTCAATAGCCTGCCCCTGGGTGGGTCTCTCAGGGTGCTGCTGCAGCTTGACACTGAATATCCTGTTTGTATCGTTTCTCCCTTTCACCAGCAGCTCAGCCAAAGCCTCTCCAGCATCAGAAATAATTCTGTCCTTGCAGTCCATCTGTAACCAAACTCACAGGTCAACACATCATTTATCGAAAATGACAGTAAAGAACTGTAACCACTACAGGGAGAGAAATGATCTTTTAAAGAAGTGATTTTACCTACAACCACACACATTAAAAATGAATTAGTCATAACTGCAGGTTTTTTTCAGGGCTCTGTTCCAAATCTGACTCTACTGAATGGCTTTGCTCTGCACTTCTGCATCTGAGTGCTTTCAGCTTGTTTTAAAGTTCAGCCTTAGCTTTCATTTCCCACAGCCTGTGAAGCTTGTTTCAGGAAGAAGGAACAACCTCCTAGCAGTTGTTTCATTTTCCAGCCCAGAGCTGTGGAGATGTGTTGCAAGACCCACGAGATGGTCTGAGCTGAAAACAAACCCACACAGTGAAGCAGAGGGGGCAGATCTGCTCAGCCCCTGGTGTCAGCTGTTTTCTCCTTTCAGTCCTGTTTCCCTTAACATACTGTTCCACTCTTTCCACGCTCACGTCATGCTGTTTCCATTCAAGGGAAACAGTATGAAACTTCATTTTTGTATTCAGGAGGCCAGCGGGTACCCAGCTTCTGCTGCAGAAAAACGGTCATGGTTCAGCTCCTGTTCCCTTTGGATGCTGGAATAACAACAGGGACAGACTTCCTGGAGGAGGCACAGCAACACCACGAGGTCTGTTCACCTTCTTTCCCTTTCAGCCCCACGATGGTTTGTAGCTGTTGCAAAAATTAATACATGTTGAGGAGCTAATCGTATCCCTCCATCCCCCAAAAGGCTTGTTAGATACCCATTTTAAAAGCACTGTTAGAGCTAAATTTTGTAATCATGACTAGTAGTGTGCATGAGTCCCAGCTTGAAAGTATGGGAAGCTGCCTCTTTGCAAATCACTGCTGACAGCAGGCGAAGCCCTGGCGGCTGCCCCAGCTCAAACCTCCTTTCTCGATGGACCAAAGCTGTGAAGGCAGCAAAAATTCCTACCATAGACCAAGTCTAGAAGTGTATTGCAGGAATCTGTCAGCTGCTGCTTGTGAACAGACTCACACACTTCCTGTGTTTGCTAAAATCTGTTTTGTGTGAGGCTGCACACAAACTTTGTGTGAGCTACCTGAGGAGGCAAAAGCATCTGTGCATCTACTTTGTTATTTCTCCATTGCAACTGTACCTTGCTGGGGGGTTACGTAGTTTTTCCCTACACAAAGAGTTCGAACCCATCTGCTAAAGGCAACCAAACACAATTCATCATTATTTACATATAAGAAATGTGATTTTCAATAACTCAGGGGATTTGCACTATCTAGTTCCCAAGGCACTTCCTTAAAATCCACCTACTACATTAAGCTGTAAATAAACTAGAAACAGGAAACTGGCAGAGACTGGGTGGCACAAGGAATACAAGGAAAGGAGGAAGAAGGAAGGAAGGAAGGAAGGAAGGAAGGAAGGAAGGAAGGAAGGAAGGAAGGAAGGAAGGAAGGAAGGAGGGAAGGAGGGAAGGATAGACGAAGTCATTCCAGAAAACCTGAATTAATTCTTTGCAATACTGCACAAATGCTGGGTTCTGCAATATCCCAGATACTCTTTTTTCAGATAGTAAAGAGATCCTTTGCCCCAACAGGCAGCTCCAATAAACAGCAAGTGCCTTGCCCATCCAAAATGTAAGATTAGGGAGACCTCTGTAAACACTGTTTACAAACGTTCCTCTTGAAAGCGTTTGGTATCTTTAGGGGTACAAGGACAAGATATTTCTCCCAAGAAAGTTACCTTCTTGTCTCCAGTGGGTGACGAGATTTCCTGTAAGACGCCAATTGCTCTGCCAACTCTTTGGTTAATCTAATTCAAGTCTCCAAAAAAGCATTTAACCTGCAGCCTGTAGAGAGTGTTTCTGTTCATGTGACAGACAGGACAGAAGCCCCTTCTTAAAATCCTGAGATCCAACTATATTAGCATCCCAAACCATTAACATCAGTCAGAAAAAGAATGTCCTTCTCTTCCAAGCAAGGGAGGTTGGATTCATCCAGGCTCACACACAATCCTCACTCATGCAAAAACTGCAAGGGATTTTTTCTAGCTACTGTAGCCCCAGTTTCCATACAACTCCTTCTGTGCTTATGTGCTGTAGACTGATAGAATCCTGTCATTAAATTTTGTCCTGATTTCCCATATTTAGTCATTATTTACAAACAGAAAGTTTTAGCTCATTCTAAGCTTCCCTCGGTAATATATTCCTATGGTACTTTCAAAAAATATGAGAAAGATACTCTTTTATGCTGAGTAAAACATGAAATTGAAGATTTGGTGGCAATGTCATGAACTTTAAGTTCCCTTCTATCAAAATCTCTGAGTATTTATGTAACAATAATACATATTGTCATGGCTAGGACAGTACAAAAAAGAGGGAAACAAAATCAGGGTGGCATTGGTGTTTTCCAAGTAGATGAGATTTTCACTGGAATTTCTCAACAGCTATGAATAAGGAAACCTCCAAGTTCAATAAGGCAGAGAGTCACTTTTTAGTTTGGCTGTGAGTGTATGTTCCACCAGAACAATAGACTTGTTTCTCTTTGAGGGGAAACACTGCATTCACTGTTTACAGAGCAAAAGAGCTGTGAACACAGGTCTGGCTTTAAAACAAGCTTATGAAGAAAAGGATAAAAGCACTCTCATTAAAAAGACAAAGGATTCAAAGACACCTACTGTAACATTTCTGCAGAAGTCACTGCAATTCTCCATCACACTCTATTTTTATTCTACCTGGCCACACCATGGTCAACCCAAGAGGCCGGGTTCGATGTCACAGCATGACCACCTACCAAAACAGAGGTTTCTGTTCAAAAATGTCTCTTTTCTGTAACACCGAGGTTTCTCACATCAGACATGCCTCAGGATACACAATATGGCGCAGTCAGCGGAAAGCAACTACCTTCCACATGGTGAGGCAATGAAATAACTTGTAACTGTGTGTCACATCCAACTGGCAACTACACAGGCACAAACTCCACATTATCCAAAGGCAGATCTTGGGGATATTTGTTCCCCCTTTCAGTTTATTTCCTTCTCTTTTCGCCTTGTAGCTCCTGGTGCCCCACAGAGAAAGAATCACTCACTGCTTTCGTTGTTCTCAGACAAGTTTGCTCTGCTTCTCCCTTCAACTTTTCTAGACACGGCAACGTATGAAAAACATTTGCAAACTGAGACTTCCAGGCTGAAAAACGTCTAGAAAAAGGATGCACCCATTCCTTCACTGAGCTGGAATGTGTGATCTTGCCCTTCAAGCAGTCTCAAGAGAGGTGCTGTCAGCAAAGTTTGTAAAAAATGCTTTGAGGACCGGCACCCCTCACTGTCAGTTATGTTGAGCTGCTGTGTCCAAGTGTTATCCTCACATATTGGTAAGTTCAAATTCCCTCCAAACTTCTGTCAGTACAGCTGGACTACAGAGCATAAGTAATTTAATGGCAAAGCATCCTCTTTTTTCTTTGTCACTTGGGATTACAATTAGTTCCTCCATCAGTTGTGTAGTTTTCATTAATTAGCTCAGCACAAAATTACAGGAGCACTTCTTTGGAATAAATCTAAAAGCAATAATGACATCTAATAAATTTCATACTTTTTCCTCCAAACTTTTCTTGCATTAGTAGGGGAAAACGATGCCAACTGACTTCATCAGGCTGTGAGGATTAAACAATCATTTATAATACCCTTTAAAAATGAGAAAGTGTCATTTAAATGTTAGTCACATGAGTAAGCAGTGAGTCAATATTCTGCATATTAACTGAATGCATTTGAAGTGCTGGAGTTTTTCTGAAGCCTGCCAAGATTGAGCCATAACAATTTCTTTTATAGCTGGAGATCAGCCTGAATAAAAGACCTTCCTAAGATCCAGAAGGTGAAGATCAGAGTCATATGCACATTATCTCCATTCCACTGAATGTCAGCTTAGAGAAAAAAAAAATCAGAGAGGATTGAGCAAGACGAAGGAGCTGTGATTACCTTTCAGGAAAGTAAATAAGGAAAATGAGATCACTGGTGCTATAATGCAATCTAAAAATTAATCCAAAACCCGCCAGTCCAACAGACTGATTCATCAGTTTGTGTCTTTCAGAGACCAACATCGAGCTCTGCAAGTTAATGTTAGAGACCTAAATACTGTTTGTGTCCCCCACAATCGAAACTTTCCTTTATGCTGAATGTGATTTGTGTCTGAGACATCAGAAGTTTCTGGATTCCTAACCCCAGCACCTTCAGTGG
The DNA here is from genome assembly GCA_013397845.1 of Melanocharis versteri. Taxonomy (NCBI): domain Eukaryota; kingdom Metazoa; phylum Chordata; class Aves; order Passeriformes; family Melanocharitidae; genus Melanocharis; species Melanocharis versteri. Next base: position 213,006 of record VZTG01006671.1, on the reverse strand, counting down.
TGTCAGCCACTGTTAACACAAAATAGTTTGCCTGAAAACATAAGCCTCCAAAACCAAATGTTTATGTGCAGATACCAGCGCTGATCTTGACAAATCTTTTATCTGATTCCTCCTTCCTCCTCTTTACTGGACACAGAAAATACATTGTTCCAATGATGTAATAAATTTTGTTTGGGAGAGTGCCACGAGATCCAGATCTACTGACTTCCGTGCAGTACAAGATTTCACCAAGTGTGTTTAAGCAATATATATAACTTGCTCTCTGTTTTGGGCAGTAGAATTTTTTTTTTTTCCTGGTTGTACTCTGCTTCATTCTGTATACACAGAATGGTTTGGGTTGGAAGCTGCCTTAGAGATCATCTAGATCCAACCCCTGCCATGGGCAGGGACACCTTCCACTGTCCCAAGTTGCTTCCAGCCCCATCCAGCCTGGTTTGGAACATTTCCAGGGATGGGGCAGCCACAGCTTCCCTGGGCACCCTGTGCCAGGTCCTCCCCACCCTCCCGGGGAAGAATTTCCTCCTAATATTATATGCGTAAAGAATGTAATCCCAGTAACTCCACGCTGTGCTCCCGGGAGCCAGAGCATCCTCCCAGCACTTGCACTCCGCTCCCACCAGCCATTCCAGGGGCAGGAGCTGTCGGCAGGGGCCGGGACTTCTCTTGGCCATAAAACCGACCCCATTCCCTCGGCCAAAGGGCACCGCTGCCCCCGCCAGGTCCCGGCGCCAGTCCTGATCCCGCCAGGTCCCCGTCCCGGTCCCAATCCTGGTCCACATCCTCGTCCCAGTCGCCAGTCCCCAGTCGCCGGTCCCAATCCCGATCCACATCGTCGTCCCGGTCCCCATCTCCGTTCCCGCTCCCATCCCCATCACGGTCCCCATCCCCATCCCCGGTCCTAATCCTCGTCCATATCCTCGTCCCAG